>CM076571.1:870810216-871280391 GCA_034641835.2 Pinus albicaulis
CCCCTGGAGATTTTGGAGGAGATGCCAGAATCTACATGGTATTGCTTACATAGAGGGGAAATCAAATATTTGTTTTTAGCAGAATTAACATGTTTGATTTGCTTCTGCTCAGCACAAAGTTGCATGATAAGGCCAATGATGCCTTGATGAATAGCACCCCATGAATCCCGATGACGAGGATCTTTAAAAATAGGAATAAGGCGTTCTGCAAACCATTTGGGTAAGGTGGAAATAAAATATTTTTCCACTGTTGATCAAGTGCATTTGGCAATTGGAAGAGACGCCTAAGATATTCTTCATAGTGAGCATGGAACTTTGTCATATATTTGAGCTTCATCTGATTTAAAGCTAAAGTCTGGACAGTGGTAGTATCACCTCGATGGCCTATGAATTCTTGTTCAATAGCAGATATCAACTTTCCAATAAATTTGTTTTCTGTGGAACCATCACTAAGTAATTGGGGCTGTCCTTGATCATTAAGTACAACAGCAGCAGCCCAATCAGCGAGCAAGGTAGGGGTTTTCTTTTGGAGTAAAGATAACCATTGTCTGAGCCTACCTTCAAAGCCAACAATCAACATATTTACAACATCTATAGGTGAAGCAGTGGCTGTCATATAGGTCTTGTAATAGGTAACCATCTGTTCAAGCATGAGACCTATTTCTGTTAAAGAAGAAGTGCATGCTCTAGAAGAAAAGTTAAAACAGCTAGTTTTTACTGATACAGAAAGTAGTGATGAACATGACTCCTTTAATTGAGAAGATGAAACTGAAATGATTGCACATGATTGTACACATAGTTTAGCATCTTCTAGTAGTAGTGAATGTACATCTGATTGTTCAGGACTCTGTTGCAATGTCTTGACTATACAAGAAGAAAATGATTTGTATACTACACTGTTATCTACAACAGACAGAAGAACTAGGAAAACCATCCAGGATATCCTAGCAAACAAGAGTGGAGAAAAGGAGAAAGAAAAACAGAAGACAAATCCACAAGCATACATAAATTCTTCTGTTGAGAGAAATACCAGACAGTGTAGAGAACAAACTATCAATGAAATTTTTGATCTTAATTCTGTAAATATTGCTATTTCTGATTTACAAAAAAGAGTTTCTGCTTTGGAAGCAGTTACTTATGTTCCTGACGATCCTTGGAATTTTGAGAGGAAAGAAGAAGTTGGAGAAACTTCAAACAAGTCTGAAGACGTTAAGAAACCATAAGAAGGTATATTGATTAATGCTATTTTGGTTCAGACTCCTCTTATAAGGATCTCTGTAAATATTGTCACTGCTTTGGTTGATTTAGGTTCTGGCATCAATGCAATCAGACCAAAGTTAGTCCCTTTTCATGCAAGACTGCCATCCAGAATAAAGTCAATCTCTACTATTGCTACATCTGAGTTAATTCATTCTGAAGCAAGAATCTTACTTGACCTCAGTAAAAAGACAGTCAGTAAATTAGAGATCTCTTGTATATTGCATGATGGTCTGAGTGCAGATCTTTTTCTTGGTATTCCATTTATGAGTACAGTCAAACCCTGTAGCTTTGAAGATATAAAAGGAAAGAACAGCTTTACTTTCAATTTTAGGGGACAGAAGTTTGCATATCCTATTGTAGGAGCCCCTCGAAAGTCACATCAAATTCATGCTTTGAATGATAGAATAGAAGAATTAAAAGGACTGAAGAAAAGCATGAATATTGATAATCTGATTTCTAGACCAGATTATCAAGAAAAGATCAGACAAGTCAGAGAGCTTTTTTAGCCTCTATTTGGTACTCATCCTGGAATCTTTTGGGAAAAGAAGAAACATTTTGTTTCTTTACCATTTGTATCTAATGCTGAAGTTAGACCCCACAGGTCTAAATCCATCCCAATGGATAAAGAACACACTGAGTTATGCAGAAAGGAAATTGATGACCTCCTGAAAGCAGGCCTGATAAAACCATCAAAGAGCCCTTGGGGATGTTTTGGGTTTTATGTAAATAAGCACTCAGAGATAGTCAGGGGAAAACCAAGACTGGTTATAAATTATAAACCCCTAAATGATTGTTTGGCATATGATTCATATCCACTCCCTAAGCCTTTTGATATTCTAGCCTTGGACATGCAAAAGCAATCAGGTAGAGCAGATCCTCTTCCTTCAACTAAAGCATCCCTGTGAGCCTCCCACAAATAATCTGCCAGCCTCACTCCATTGAGACCTTGAGAAAAAGCTTCTGCAAAAGCTCTCCTGTTGAGAAAAATTGTGTTTGGTCGCCCACTCAAAGCTCTCATTGCAGCTACCATCTTGTCCATGTTCCCAAAATATGTTCCAATGTATGCCTCACTGTTGATGGATATATAGTAGTCCAATGCAGCTCTGCTATTGCCAGGCAATCCCATCAAGCTTGCCTTGTCTAGAAGAGAAGATATACTCACATCTACTGTAAGCTATCATGTCAGGTTCAAATCTCAGATGCAAAGATAAAAAGGGTTGAGGGATCCTTTCTAGCAGTTCAGCTCCCTTTAGCTCAAGATGCCTAACAAGGCGTAGAGCTCTGAAACATGCATGACAGCGAGCTGCTTTGGCATAAAATGGGTGTCTACAAATTGGTCAGAAAGTCAGTCCACTGGTCTACATTTTTTAATCATTAGACACCATATGCTTAAGAAAGCTAAAAACCATTGCCAAATCCATGGTAATAAACAGATTCAATTGGCCATGAAACAACTTCTGAATGCTAAAAAAAATTCTCACAATAAATCACAAAAATGTTAGAGAATAAAATCAATGACACCACATATTCGTATTTCAATTCATTTTCAAATTTAGATATTCACTAAATTCAGGTTTCAAGACAAAATCAATTATATATACATCATAAATCCAAAGTCTTAATTTTTAATCCTAGCTTGATGGACATAAAAGCTATAATATTTAATGACAATCAAACATATCTGTGCTCTTATTCAATTCTCTATAAAGACTACCATGTCACTGTGCCTTCAAATTCAATTTCACGGGATAGCCAATATCCTTCAATGCCATTTCAACGCCACTTAGACATCCCAACAGTTGCACCTGCAACATGATTACCAAGGACAGAAAATCAATTCACGTGTTAATAGAATCAAAGAAAGTTTCCTTCAAAACATAAGCCATGACTACAGCACACAACAATAATGTTCTGTTAAGGTTCGGGACTACTTATCTACCATACCTGAAATGACTTGCCAATGATCTCGTTGGAAGTGTTTGTAAGCTAAACAATTACTTAAAAACTCTCTCTCCATACTACACAGAATGTCTGGTTGCATCAAGAATTAAGTTGCAACCATGATTATAAGAGAGTATATGTAAGGTGTCAGCACAGTCTTGACTCCAGCCCAAACGTTAGAGCATCCAAGTCGTATGAAAATATAATAACTAACGAGGGAAGTCAAGTCTGCTGCCAAGCACCTTGAAAGTAGGATCTTCACAGGGATACAAATGTGGCATTAATTTCGATATTCATACGAATATTTTTTATCTTTACAGTATTACGAGGGTAGCACTAATTCTGATTTTCTCGAGAATTTCTGGCAGAAGTGCTCTAAAACCATCCATGCCCTGAATTCACGTTATGCAATCAGCAAAAGCCTTTTTCTTAAGTGGCTTCAAAGAGGTTTGGCGCTGACAGGGACTCTGTTTGGAAGTTTCATTTTCATTATTTATATCCTTATACCCTTGGCTAATCAGTTGACAACCTCCCTTATTGTAGTAAACAATTAAAACTCACGTTATTACATCTGATTGTGACAGTTTCAAAAACAAATTACTTCCCAAAGTTCAATTGGGGAATGTAACTGAGCCCGGGAAGGGCTTAGGTTTTGTATCACCTTGAGAAACTGACCTACATGCACTCAGTTTTCACTTGATCATAAAAATATCCTACAACAACTGAAATCACTTGTGCCTTGAAATCCAGAGTTATTTTTTTCTCTATCACAACAGATTCTAAAACATATTCCATTCTCTGATTGGGATTGGAGTTGTGGTGTTAACAGCCTCAAATGGAAAACTTCCATGGATTAAGGCCATTCTTTTACAGGTGTCAAGAGTTCAAAAATCATAGGCTTCCTGCCGGTTGTCGCTACAGAATAAAATAAAGACAATCCCATTGTCTCAGGATTCTAATCCTAAAAAGCAATGCAGTAAAGAAATGGTTATTCAATAATCTTCTTGTGGCCAGATTTACTTGCAATAGCTACAGATGAATTTTCCTGTCTATGTGCATTATTTCATTATTCTGTACTAATTAATGTCGCATGGACTTATGTGGGGAAGAATTTTACCTCATTCAGGCTTCCCAGGTGTCCTATTCTGAACACCTTGCCTGCCACTTTATTGAGCCCCAATCCCAAACTCAAATTGTATCTCTTCCACCCTCTTTTCACAATCTTTGCACTGTCAATATAAGGGGGAACAATCATGGCTGTAACAGTGTCACTGTACCATTCCTCCTTTTGAGTGCAGTTCTTCAACCCCCATGCTTCCACTGCAAGCCTGCCGATCCAATTTGAAGAACCAATGTTAGTAACTTTAATAACACCGGACCATAAATATATGCTATGGTATTATTGATCGAATATATGTACTGATGAAATTCAAGAAAATAGTGACTATTTAGGCCAACTTCCAGATTTCATGAGCATGCCCAAAAGTGAAAAAGAAACATACATTGGCCAAAGTAAAATTACCTTGTTGCCGTTCCTAAGCGATTGTGCCTTGCAATGACGTTATCTAAGCCTTCCTCAACTAATATAAGATCTAGAGCAGCCCGCAATCCATATAGAAGTTGAATTGATGGTGTGTAGGGCCAATACGTCCCCATCTTGTAGAACCTCAAATAGTCGTTCCAGTCAAAAAATAGCCTTAGCGACTTTGCAGTCTTTGCTGCTTCTAAAGCCTTTGGGCTAGCACACACAATACCAAGACCTGTTGGCAAGGACAGAGCCTTTTGAGAACCTGTTAGCGCTACATCCACTCCCCATTCATCCATACAGAAGTCAATGGCACATATTGAAGACACAGCATCCACCAGAAACAAAGCAGGATGCATGCAATCATCTGCATCCCCCCATTCCAAATATCATTAGATACAAGTGAAGTTTTTTTTTAAAAAGTCATTTTGCTTATGATTATAGGTATGAGTGCAACTCAATTGCAGATTCTGGAAATCTGACGTACTGGAACGAAGTCAAATAGTTGACTTCACTCTTGTCCATCAGATTTCTGGAATCTGCAATTGAGATAAGGATGGCAGTTTCTCTTGTCTAACAGATTTCTGAAATATTCCAGAATCTGCAATCAAGATAAGGATGGCAGTTTCTCTTGTCTAACAGATTTCTGAAATATTCCAGAATCTGCAATCAAGATAAAGATGTCTTGGTTATAGCCAGTTTTCTAACCCTCAAATGATTCTTCTTCTTCGCAGACAATGGGTTTAGTAAGTGGCATTGTAAAATGCTAAATAAATACTCTGAAACAATGCAGTCAAATCAACACCGGTGGTCATACTCACCGATCACCTTCCTTATATTTTCCAAATTGTTTGTGACCCCAGTTGCAGTCTCATTGTGAACACAGCAAATAGCGTTTACTTTGTGTTCCCTATCTGCTTCAAGCTTTGCCATTAGTATCCCCATATCCACCCCTGTTCCCCATTCACACTGTACAACATCAACATCAAAGTTTAGGCGTTTCATTTGATCAATCCACAGAAGACTGAATTGGCCCATCTCAAAAGAGATGATTCGATCTCGTGGTGATAGTGTGTTTGTAAGTGCACTTTCCCAAGCACCAGTACCTGGATAATTCCACCAACATACGTTAGATGATTGATACACCATGCATGTAGACTGAGCTAACACCAATATGTAAGTCAAAACTTATACAATATAGATTACCACATCTAGTTAAATTGAAACTGCCAAATAGTGCCCCGACTGAATTATTTCATAAATTAGCAGTTAATTTGACTCACTGTAACCATACGAGGGAAGCCACAGAAAGGAAAATTGATGAAGCTAAAGACAAACACACAACTTTATTAAAAACAAAGCACAATTTGTGAGAGTGGGTTTAAATTTTCAATTTAACGAGCCGAGAGAATCCAGTAAAGCAGTAAACCATGGAGCCAAATCTACGCACCAGAACTCCTGTAGTGCTAGTAAACAAAAGTATAAAAGGAAGGTCCAAAGTATGGGTTCTACCAGAAGATACTCCGTTTCTCCCTGCGCTCTCATAAATGAGTTTCAAAAATTTGGATTTGCTATGTTGGATAATACATAATTATGAGCTAGCATCAAAAACCTGTTTTGCCACTCACACGGCTTTAGCAAGGGCATTTTAAATGGCATGCTAAGATTGAGAAGCAGCCAAGCACAACAATAGAACCAAACCCTTAACAAAACCCTGATCAGCATAGAGCTCAGAGGTATTAAAACCCTCGAGGTCGCACAATCCCAGGTTGATTCCTTACTAGGGACTGTGTATCTTGAGGGTTTTAATACCTCTAAGTGCTAATTTGATCAGATACTAATACCTCTGCACATACACTCAAGAGGGCAGACAGTGATTTTCAAAAAGAGAAAACCGGTATTTCTACTGAAAAAAATGAGATATTTACCCTGAATTATTGCATCTGGTTTATGGCATTTTGGACTGTGAAGCAGTCGAGTACAAACAATAGAATGATATTATACATACACAGAGAGCCTTCAATGGTGCAGAATCAAAAGAAGAAACATAGGAGTTAAACTGCTCGATAGCAGAATCTAAATACTCCCTAGGAAGGCACCTAACCAAAAATTGTTTGAAGACAAACAACGTGCACTTAAAAGTATACAGAAGAAAGAAGAAACAGAAGAGAAACACGCATTGACGAAAAATCTAAAACTAAGCAAGTCAAAGTCAAACCCTCGAGATGAGCATGATAATTCAGACAATACTAGACATACCTGTAGTAGGAATTAAGAAAGTAGTGCCCGAGGTGGTTTTGAATATTTTCTTCACGTCTTCAAGAAGATTCTTTGTAAGAGCTGGCACTGCTGGAGAGCGGTAGTCCTCATTGTTTCTATTCATAGCCCGCAGAACAGGTTCCGGAATATTGACAGGCCCCGGAACAAATAGCTGATTTCTGCCTGGTCCATAGAAATGATCCATCTTTTACTTTGGATCTTGAAACCCAAAAAAGCCGAGTGTTTGATCCTGCAACTGCTTCCCAGGGATTTTCCTGTAATTCCAGAATAATTTAAGTCAAAATTGTACTATTTCAATTTGCAATTCAACAGAAATTGGTTTGTTATATTACAAGCAAAAATCAAGCAATTATCATGGCAATATGAGGCACAGTATAGCAGTAAAACCCAAAAATTGGAAAAGCTGGGATTCAGCAGGAGCAAGAATGGAATCCGAGTAGAATTAGCAACAACAGAACAACATCGATCATTGAATTAACGAAATAAAGCGAGGTAAAACATGGGTTGAACCACAACTTTGCCGGCATTGTTATATCCTTCGTTGTATTGACTGTGAGAAAACAATACTGATCCAAATACATAGTTAATTGAGAAGAAACTTTACACATGGGTTGAACCACAACTTTACCGGCATTGTTATATCCTTCGTTGTATTGACTGTGAGAAAACAATACTGATCCAAATACATAGTTAATTGAGAAGAAACTTTACAGTAGAGACATCATGAATTCAGTACTAAGATGACCACTGACATCAATTTCTTGATACCGTCCACACAGCTACAGGTTATGTATATAGGCACTCTGTTGAAGTAATGTGCAGGTAGAATCTGATTTTCAATGTTTGGGTATGATGAAGCAGCCCTTACGACAATTCTTAATATGAAAATTTGAAATATGAAAATGGTAATGTTACAGTCAATATACCGAATACGACCCGTGCAACCTGTTCTCTCGCCAAATATCATATCACAACTGCAGTCCTGTTTTCTTGTAAAACGACTTCGTTGGAGAGCACGTCCTGCAGCTTCGTTTCGCTCGTTAACGGAAAAGCCGAAGGACCTGCCTCTTGTTCATTTCTAGACGTCGAGGCCTCATTTGTGGCTGGATCTTGCCCGACCCCAGCCCTGGACATTTCACGCAGTCCCTGGCAAAATCAAAGCGGTACTCTTCAGTCAATTGAATACATTCCTGTAAATTCTCAGGCGATACAAAATCAAGAGCAACTTTTATACATGACTTGAGGTTTCGAACTTGATGAGGGCACCCAGCTGGAATGAAAACTGCCTCACCAATATGTTGTTCAAACGTCCATGCTTCTACTCCATATTCCTCTTTCAGCAGGCTTCTCTTATGCTCAGCGCAAAGGTAAATCGTCTGATCATGAATAGGATGAATAACCTCTTTAAGACGCTTACTGTCAAGGTGCCTGAATTCTCTCTGGTATTTCTCCATATAAGCATGTAATTTGGGTACATCCTCTCTTCGAAATATATCCCAAAGAGCGCCTCCAAAATCGGAGCTTTCGTTTCACATCTCCCCTGAAACCTGTGGCAGCCCATCTTTTCTTCTGTATTCTGTTCTCAATTTCTCTATTTGCTTCTGTTGGAAGTCTGAGAACTCGACCTCAGCTGTATGCATTATAACATTGACAGCATCAGACATGTCAATGTGCAACTTAGTGACTGAATCCCCTCTAACAAGTTCTTCCCTGGTGCCATAAGCTATGTACGTTTTGGGTCCTAAATCAGTTCTCGCGCAGTCCGGTGGAAGCCTTGTGGCGAGATTTAGAATCCCAGTTTCAGGATGGGTGTAATCCTGGAAAGGTAAGGCACAGATAATTTAGAGTTTATGTCCACAAAATTAGATCTCTGTAACCAAATTCCGAGCTACTGTCTCAAGAAAATAGCACGTTCCTGCCAAGAAAACTGTGTATTTTTGCAAAGCTGCGTAGTCCAAGCTGTACTCTACTGTGTAAAACCATAAAAGCAAGATGAATTTCTGCCTCTAAATTTAAAGCTTCTGTATGTGACTAAATTTCAAGATTCTGTCAAGAAAATCACGCATTTCTTTAAAGAAACATGTGTATCTCCATGAAGCCGCGGAAACCAACCGGTATCTTGCTCGGCCAAACACCAGGGAGAACCAGAATCTGTTGGGTCGTTTTGTGTACTATTTTGCAAAAATCCTGAACCAGTGCAATTTGAAGCTCACAAAGAAGGGTAAGAGTAAAACGTATGATGGTTGCTAAATCTGTTAGTGGTGCGCCTTTTTCTGCGCCGTTTTACAGACTTTGAAACGGTGTAACTGGAAGCTCGGAGAGGAGGGAATCCTAAAACGAATGCACCAGGTGTCAGAGAAAAAATAGGAGTGTTGATGAACCGGGTGTCATTTTTTAAAACCAGGAACAGGTGTCTTGTGTAGAATGAATATGTTGACGATCAAAAATCTGATCTCTTTCAAAAGAGAAGGCCTATCGGCCTAAATATATTAAAAAAATTTCATTGTTTATATATTTTAAATTAAATTAAAATATAGAATATTAATATATTAAAACCATAAAAAGTTAATAGAATTTTCATGGTTTATATCTTTTTAATAAAATGAAATTATTGAAATATTAAATATTAAAAACAAAATAGTTAATATAATTTTCATTAAACGAAACTTATTCGTTTTTAAATTTCTTTTTAAATATAATTTGAAATTTGATAAAAACCATTTAAGTAATGAACTTTGTTTTAATCAGAAGTCTTCAGGAAAATAACATGAACAATTGGGAAAACCAACGCGTTTCAAACTTTCTATTTGCATTTATTATTATTATTTTTTGGCTAATTGTTTAAATAATACTTTATATAAATCAATATGAAGAAAATTATTATTTTTAATAATATAAAAAATTAAAATAATACGTATTCTAATGTTTTTTTAATTAAAAGTTGGCTAGCAAAAGCTAATCCATTTTAAGTGGGTGTTTATAAATCCAAGGGTAACAAATTCAATTTTGTTTAGTTGAAAATCTGAAAAAAACAATTTTTTTCAGTTTTAAAATTATTATAAGTAGATAATAAAAAGGAAAATATGAGTTCATGCAAACAAGGTTAGAAGAGTTAATATATCTAGGTAAGAATAACTGAAAGTTTTTCTGGCATGAACTTCAATTAAGGAACAAGCAAATTTTAAATAATATTACAGCAATGAATGTTTTGAATATCCAACACAACTCTATGAGAAAGAAACAAAGGCAGTGATCAACACAACTACAAAGCTCTTCATGTTACAGGAGGTGGAGATTGGAATTAAAAAGCTAAAAACAAGAAAGGAAAAGGACTTGGTTGAACTTCAAGTAAAGTATCTAAAATTGGGAATGAACACTCTTGCACCACACATCATGGAAATATTCAACAACATCATTCAAAAAGGATTCCCAAGAGACTAGACAACTAGCGTAGAAATGCTCATTTTTAAAAGTGGGGACATTAATAATCCTTCCAATACCACTTTTTAAAAGTGGAGACATTAATAACCATTATGATCAATCCTTTATTTGCAAAATTTTTCAGCAACATGGTAGAAAATAGAATAAATAAGTGGGCATAAGTAAAAGAAAAGAGGGAAAAAGGACAAGTGAGTTTTAGGCTGAAGCATTGTCCAGTGGATCATGGCTCACGTTGAGACACCTTATTGAAAAGGTTTGGGGGGGTAAATAAGAAATTTATTCTGTTGTTTTGTTGACTTCAAAAAGGCATTTGACACAATACCTAGATATAAGTTGTGGCATAGAATGAAAGAACTTGAAATTCCTTTACATTATAGAGTTGTTGTCCATAGACTGTATGAAGAGGTGAAAGTCAAAATTAGAACCTCAGTGGATATTGCAGAAAGATTTAGAAGTTACATTGGAGTCAAGCAAGGTTTCCCTCTATCCCCTACTCTTTTTGGTTTATATAATGATAAACTAGAAGAGTGACTAAATTTGCAAGGTGGAGAAGGTGTTCGGTTGGGGGAGTTTGTGATAAAGCTTCTTTTATATGTTGATGATCATGTATTGATTTCTAAATCATCCCATGGATTACAGATGCACCTATATGCCCTTGAGAATTTTTGTAGAGTAGTGGGGATAGAAGTCAATACTATCAAGACCAAAGTAATTATTTTCTCTAATAAAAGGAAGCAGAGTTAGCATATGTTCTTCTTTGAAGGCAACATTTTTGAAGAAGTAAATGAGTACAAGTACCTCAGGATTGATTTCAACAACAAACATAATTGGGAGGACTACAGAAAGAAGATAATTTTAGGAGGGAGGAAAGCATTATATACTCTTCAAAGCAAATGTAGAGAGGCAGAGTTATGGGATTGGAAAATGATTAAAGTGATTTTTGGACACCTAGTTTGTCCAGTGATGCTATATGGGTGTGAATTGTGGGCTAGCAGCACCCTCGTCTCAAAATGGAAGCAAATTAAGAAAATCCAAAAACACTTGATCATGAGAAATTTCAAAATAAAAAGACCGATACCTTATGAGATAATGTTGAGTGAAACATGAAGAACTCCCATCGAAGCAATTGTTATGGTGCGACTCATAAGATATCTAAAAATAATTTAGCAAATGGGTGTAAGTAGATGGCCTAATGTTATCTTCAAGGAATGCATGAGTTAAAGAAAGAAAACATGGATGAGACAAAAATAAACATGGATGCAAAAATGGAATATCTACTTCAATGCTTGTCCCACAAATAGTAAGGAGCTAAAGAATTTTGTTATGGGGAATTTTTGTAAACGGGTATGGGGAAAATAGTTGGGTAGAAAGAATAAGTACTACATTGAAGAATTCAACCCTACGTGTGATCTCAAACGTAAAGAGTACGTTGGTGCTAACATTTCGTGGAGGGAATGGTTCTTACTGCTCAATTAAGAACCAACTCGCATCAACTTCGGTGTGAAACAAGATGATGGAAAAGGCCTAATGAAGCTTGGGAAGAACGAGTGCGTAAATTTTGCATGTCTGGGGTAGTGGAATCAGAAAAACATTTCATTTTGGAATGTGATGTATTCAAAGACATCAGAGAAAGTTATGACAATATGTCAGCATCAGTTTCTTGGCATTGACTTTTCAATGAGGGGATTGTTAGAAGGTTGGGTCAGCTCATCATAAATTTAAATAAGAAAAAGACTAAATTGCAAAAGGCGAAAAATAGAAATTGATGGTCCCATAAACTATTTTTCATCTTGTGGACGTTAAAATATCATTTCGTTTCATTTCAAATCCATAACTATTGTAAAAACTTTGTATAATGGTGTGCATGTTTGAATTCTGAATAGTGTTATATTCTATCACGTTGACATATGGGAACGACATTAAATTGCAAGTTCCAAATAGTGGTCTAATGGTCTCTCACGTGGAAATAGTTACTAAGTTCAAAATAATAATATATTTTATATTGTTTTCTAGTCATGGCTGAGTTAGGGAGTTTTGTGTATGTGATGAAAAGTGGACTTTATAAAGGCATGTCTCCAAATGAAAAGGGGGTAATATTTAATGAATGCCAACAGAGGTAGAAAAATGGAAGAAGTGGTGCAATATAAGAAGTTTGAAAATTAATTTGAAGTGGATTTAATATATTAAATATATATTAAGTTGTATGATTACAGCTAAATTATTAAAAATGAAGGTGAATAAATATTTATATAAAAAAATAATATGAAAAATATTATTGCATTGAAATTTAAGAAAAGTGTGGAGGGTTAATAAATTAAATATGAAAAAAGAAAACTAAGATATTAGGATGAGTAACCGAAATCTGAAAACAAAAAGTATTTCAAATAATTAAAAAAAACAAAAGTATTTCTATGTGTTCAGAATTGTAAATAAAATAAAATTTAGTACGATAGAAATAATTTTTAATGAGCTCCATAATAAGATTGACATTGATTAATTCTAAAAAAGAGATGACCTGAAAAAAAGAATTCAAATCTAAAAAAGTAGGAGAATTCAAATCTAAAAAAGAGATTTTGTCATCTGTATGGTATTAGGAGAATTCAAATCTAAGAAAAGACTTTCTTAAATTATTCAATTTCTACTCAAATTAAATGTAAATTTCATTTTTTTTTTAAATATTCTTAACTTTAATACATAAATTATTTGTAAAAATAATAGTCATTGTTAACATTAAATTAATAGTCAAATGAAAATGTCTCTCCTTGAAAAATACAAAATGAATATTCACAGCTTCCAATATATACCAAGGTGATGAGAATCTTTCCAAATGACACATAAAAATGCATAGCAACTTAAATATATGCTTTTGAATCCAATATTCCTATCAACATCATAAACAACTTATCATTATTCTTATCATCATTAAGAATTTGTCTATCGTTATTATCATCATTAGTGAGAACAAAATATATAATGTAACAAAATATAAATTCTATACAATAATACATTTTATATATTTTAAAAGATTATTTGATTCAAATCAGTAATGAATTACTCAACCAATAATAAATTTATTAAAAATTTAAAAAATGTTTGGTAAATTTATTGTTGTGATGAAAAATTCTTTATATTTTAATTATAAAATAAAAAATAAAAAATATTTACAAGATTAAAAAAAATGCCACACATTACCTACAATTTCTTGTTTCCACAGAACCATGGTGCTTACGAAATTCCTAATTTTTGTAGTATATTATTAAATATATTGAAATAAATATTGAAGAAGATCTCAAATGTTGAGATAAAGGAATTAATTTATTCCCAACTTTACAACTAAAAAAAATTCAAACCTTTTGTTAACAATGTAATGTATCCAATCTGCGAAATATACCTTAAATGCATTTTCAAAATAAAATACCTTGTTTGCCTATGTTCTTAAAGTTATCCTATAAAGAACAAAACAAAACATTAAACATTTATATATTTATTTTAAAAAAATAAAATTGACAAAGTTTATTTATATCAAAATATCTATAAAACACGTGTATATTTATAAAAAAAATTGGTGATATTGTTATGAATTAGTGGTTTGTTGTGATATAATGTGTAAATAGTGGTTTGTTATTGACAATCTATGTAATTTTTCGTCAGTATTGGAAAACGTCAAGAAAAATATATTTTCCTCTCTTAGGTTTGACTTTTATATGGATATGTCCTTTTTCTCGGTGTTAGGAATTAAGATCTAGGCGAACATTGTTCGGGTGGTTAGAGATGCATTTGCCTTCATTTTTGTGGAAGTGTGTGGTTTGTTGTTTCATTGGTATATCGCGAATGTAATTGTCCTTTGTAATGTTTGCAAGTGTGTGTGATTTTTTTTAAGAGTAAGATGTTAGTTTTGTTCAAATTATTTAATTTTATAGTTGGGCTTTTTTAATTTCGTTCATTCAACATTATTCTCTCTTTTCTAGCAATGTTTATTTAGTGTGAAATGTTTTCTTTTCGTGAAGTTACTCCCTAGGTAATGTTATGCAAAAATTTGGTATTCTTTGTTGATAGGTTTAGTGCAAAAACTGTTGTGGTGCTTGTGATTCAAGTGTTTTTTTCTTTCTTTGCAGTAGAGAAGGGAGTTTTTCTTTTGTTGTTGGGGAAAGTTGTTGCTTTTAATATGGATTCAGTTATTTGGAAATTTCTCCCATTTGAGATTATTGAGATTTTGTTTCACTAGCTTCTTTTGTTAGTCTTGATGAAATTTAAGTTGGTTTGTAGACAATGGTGACTTTTTTTGGAGAACCTAGGTTTTCTCGCCCGTTGCACTCGATGCACTGACAAAGAGTTGAGATTTAATTCTTTCCCAATTCGTTTTCCTCATGCCTGCTTCATGGCATCCTACCTAAACGACAATGGTCCATTAGGGGAATTTTGAGGTCTAAAATGGGCCTCCTAAGGAAATTATATAATAATAGTGCAAATAATAAATAAGATTTGATTACATCATCAAATTTTAGAGGGAAAAAAGAAAAAGATACTTTTTCAACTCGTATTTTCAACTTATCTCCCAAAGTTTTTACTCAAATTTTGAGAAGGAGTACTCGTTAGATGAAAAATTTAATTCCTCATCCAAGGAGTACCCATGTTACAGACTTTCAATGGATTTTACTACATGAAAAACGAGAAATACATGAAAATCGTGTTTGCAATCACGTTTTTTCATGTATTTATCATTTTTCATGTAGCAGGGTCCATCAAAAGTATGCAACATGGGTACTCCTTGGATGAGGAATTAAATTTTGCATCCAACAAGTACTCCCACTTGAAATTTGAGTAAAAAATTTGGGAGATAGGTTGAAAATATGAATTGAAAAAGTAGTTTTATTATTTTATTATTTTTTAATATTTTTACACTTTTACTTAAAAAATGGTGAATCATCCCCCAAGGTTGACATCATCATTTTGAATCCTATTGGTTCTTATAAAGTTTATTTTGGTTGTACATTTTTATTAGGAGGCCCATTTTAGACCTCAAAATTCCCCTAATGGCTTGTGTACCATGCTTTTTCCTTTTCTTCATTTTCGATACATAATTCAATGTATGATGTGATCTATGATTTTATTCAGTGCGCCTAGAGCTTTTTTGCATTCAAAAAATTATTTCATTTTCAATCCTTTTACAATTCCTTTTCTTCATTTTCGATACATAATTCAATGTATAATGTGATCTATGATTTTATTCAGTGTGCCTAGAGCTTTTTTGCATTCAAAAAATTATTTCATTGTCAATCCTTTTACAAATACATCTATAAATCTTGGGGTTCTTAGTCTCGAGGAAGTGGAGTTATTCTCTTTGTTGGAAACATGCAGTCCACAAAAATATGAATGGTTGTTATTGAAACATGTTTCTAAAAGCATTGATTCACATTTTCTTATTTGCAACAGTGTTGACATGGTTTGGAAGAGGACCGAGCTACCATATGGCGGTCTTAAGCCACCAAAGGAGGCTATCTTATTCAAAGGAAAGCTTTTTTGGCTTTATCTAGACAAATATTATTAAGTTTATCCTAGATATGGTTACACTATTTACTAGTTGGATATGACTAGAAAAAACTCGGGGTATTCATTTGTTCCTATTTTTGACATACAATGTATGTCATTAGGGTTATACAAGAAGAAACTTGTTTGTCATGTCAACAATGGTTCAAGCTCTCTTTGGTCTGTTGAAGAGATAAACAACTTTGAATTTGGTCAAGTCTTAAAAGAGAGAAGTATGGAATAGTTTGAAGATGATTGGGGGTACAGGTGGATGTTTCTTGAATCCATCTCCATGTATATAAATAGTAAATGTCCAGGTTACCTTCCTTTGCGCATAGTTGAAGAAAAAGTCCTTTTGTTAGGTTACTCAGAGGCGATGTTAAAGGTATATGATTTGGTCATTGGATTGTCAAAAACAACAATTTTTGATGGAGTTTCCATATTTGAATCCTCTGGGTTCAATCTGCAAGTACTTGAAGATTTCAATGGCTTAATTCAAAACGAAAATATTTTTTTGCTTATTCTGAATGCAGATTCTATTAGTGACATATCTCCACTACCTGTGGATATATTGAATTAGTGTTTGAGATTTGAACATGTTTGTTTTCTCAATATTTTTTAATGTATATAAAAATTTTCTCCAAATCATTGTAGTCATGATTTTGAATTTATGCTCAGGACAAAGCTATCGTAAATTTGGAAATGTTTGTTGCAAAATAGTTTTTTTTTAATATTATAAATCATTTGCAATGTAGATCATATTTATTTCCCTTTCTTTAAATGTGGAAATGGAAAGGTTTACTTGCTTATTTAGAAGGAAGTATTTGGTTCTATACATCTCGATATATTATGTTTTTGTGTATTTTCTTTGGTTGTATGTAGGTGTTGATTGTTTAATGCATTCGAAATATGTGCTAATAATATTGAGCATGTTAGAACGTTTTCAATTTTTGTATGGCATGATTTTACTATCCAACTATATGGTCAATGAAATAATGTTGTTCATGCTTTTTTTTAAAAGAGACTTTTTGAAATATCGCTTGTATGTGTTTGTTGTTGCAATTAGAAGGCATGTATGTTGGCATTTCAATGTATTTATCATGGAATTTTAGTTTCGAGGGTTAGGAGTTTAAGTTTTATGAAGATGGAAGAGTGGGTATTTGCCTCATGGTGAATTAGAAAATGACATTTCAATTGAATTTAACTTTCTCATAGATATGTTGAGCAAAAGAAAAAACATTAATGCTGCAAAAAGGCCTTTATCTCTTGGTACACTCCAACAGAAAAATGAATACCAACGACAGTGGTATCAACGAAATAAGGATGTCATTAGGCCATGGATAAGAGATGTGTACCAAAGGAAGAAAATCTCTTCAGAAAATGAACAAGAAGAAGATGTAAATCGTAAGTATGAAAATAGTTTTCTATATTGCGAGGAATAATTCATTTTGATGATCATTTTCCTACATTTTTGTGAGGTTAAATAATTTATGTTTCTTGCAAGCTTTAGTAACTTTTTCTCTTCTTTGGGGACGTCGTTTATGGAAAGAGAGTGTTCATATAAATGACAATTTTCTTTTGTCTGAAAACAATGAAGGAAATTCTATCTTCAGACATGGCCAGGCCGATGGGAACAAATAATTTGCGACATCTGGTTTGTTTGTTGATCATGGCATGGTTCTTGAGATGGGTTAAAATTTTGGGGATTCATTTGTCAAGGCTGGTCGGGGATTTCCTTATAGAAATTATATAGTGAATATAGTTATCTCTCCAAAGTTTATGCATAATTTCTTGTTTCAACAACGGGGCCACTTGAAGTTTTTCTGTTTTCCATTGTTTTTTTCCCTATTTTTTGGCAGAAAAATGTTTAAATGGTTACTATCAAACAAATATATTCATAACCAATGCAACCAATACTGGTTTTTGTAGGGAAAGCACAGGCAGTATATTTTTGCATTTCACGAAACAAAGAAACTGTTGCATTAGCTGATTGTAAGTTTGGATGCCATTGTGTTTTGTTGGAAGAAATTTTAGTTCCAATGATTTTTTTATTTTTTGTAGGGTGTCTCCATATTATGATGTTGTTTAATCCATTTTCTTAAATGTTGTTTGTTTTCAAAAAATTTCTTCACATAAGGGGACTTGATAGAAGTGCAAAGCGTCGGTGCCATGGAAATGGTGGAAGGGATGGTATCATATTTACCATATGTACATATAAATATTGTTTTGTGTTTGATTTTTTTTAAATTTTTTGAAAATATTATTTTAATGCATAGGCCTATGTCATTCTTGCACAATAAACAAATACAACAATACATGGTATTTAATGTTTACCATATGTACATATCCAAAACCATAACTCGAGTTTATTTTGAAACATTTTTTTGTGTTTTATTTTACTTTTTTAAATTTCTTAAAAATATTATTTTAATGCATAAGTCCATGTCAATATTGCACAATAAACAAAAAAAATGCGTGGTGAAAATTCTTGCACAATAAACAAAAAAGACATAATAGCTCATATTATTCTTGCACAATAAACCAAAAAAGAAAACTCATAGTGACAATATGCCAAAAAAAAACAAAAACAAAAACAAAAACAAAAACAACTGTAGTGACATTCTCACATGTAGCTTTTGTTTGTTTAGGCTATATTGTATTTGTTTATGTATTATTATGTTCAAAATCTATGTTTATTATTCTAAGTTTAAATTTTTTAGATTAATTATTTTAGGTTTAATTAGTTTAAATTTTTTTTTTTTTTTTTTTTGGTAAGTGAGAGGAATCGCTATCACTATAACCTCTACCCAGCCTGCAAAAGTGGTACCCGGATATGATGAGGCTTGAAATCGTGACCTTTTAATAGTACAAAAGCCTTAACAGTGGCCACTAGACCATGCCCCTGAAAGCTTAAATTTTAGAATTATTAATTTAGGTTTTAAGTTTTATTACTTTATACTTTTAATACTATTAAATTTTATTGTTTTATATTTTGTGTTATATTATTTTAATATTAATTTTATTGTTTTAGATTTTGTGTTATATTATTTTAATATTAATAATATTTACACATTAATTTTTTAAATATAAATATTAATAAATTATATTAAATTATATTTATTGGTTTCATTTACACATCTTGTTTGAAATATAAATAATGCAAAATAATATCTTATGCATATATCAATTTGTTAGTATTTTTATTATTAATTTTTTATTTAATCTTACTTGATATTGTATAGAGATATCTTTATGCAAAACTCACATAACAAAAAATTTGGTCAAGGTTTACAACCAAATAATGTGGTTCCTATAAGAAATCACATAGCATTCCAATATAAATAATATAAATAAATGAGGAAAAAAGTTAATTAGTAGTCAGAAAAAAACACTAATTTGATCTAAAAGAAAAGATTAACTTTAAAATCAAACAAGAAAATACTAAATTGGTCTAAAAGAAAAGATTAACTAAAATCAAACATTAATTATTATATTATTTTTTTCCATTTAGTTGTCAATTTCAGTAATGGATACAACTAAAATGTCCTCAGATGGTGCATGGTCAATTTTCCCACCAACTAAAATGCCAAATTTTCCAAATACTAAAATGTCGTACAACTGTTGGACCTCACTAACTGTTACTTTCAAACAATGTTTTAACACAGTAAAATGAGGGGAAAAAAGGCATAGATGGTCCACAAAATTGTGACCTAATGCATTGCTACGTTGGCAAGTCATGAGCCTGTGCATCTGAATGGCTGACGATCCATTACCCCATGAAATGTTATCCATTCCTTGCTTTCCCATGCGAACCACGTTTTTTTCCATAAATTATTGGACTCGATTACCTACATTACGTCAAGCAAGAGAATTCCATGTAATTCTGAATAGTCACTCAACTCACAGATATATTTCACAGGAGTTGTCTATTCGGGCAATGGAATAGCTCATATTTTTTTTTTTTTTGGAATCAGGTGAACTAAAATTCAAAAAATCAGATAATTGGAGAGTTTGGAATCTATTTTTGATAGTGGAAATGAATTCAACACTATCAAAAACCCTTAAAACACTCAAAATACTAAAATTTAACAAATGTTACCAAGTTTTTTCAAAATCTTTACGAAATTCTAGGCCAAAAAGTTACCTAGACAGACTACGCGATATTCCACAGCAAAAGTCCACAAAATTGTGGTGATCCCACGCAATCAAGTTGCGTTAAACGACCACTTACCTATGATCCATGTGAAAAATGCATTGCATTGGGAGTTGTGCTTCTGAAACAATAAAATAGATTAGTTTGTTTTTCTGAATTTAGTAAGAAAATTCAAAAAGTCAAATAATTAGGGTTTTAACATCATTTTTATCAAATAAATTTAACACCATGAACTGAATATAACGACAGAATTAACCCACTAACTCAACCAAATAAACTCCATATAATGCTGAACAATTATTGACTCTCACAGATATATCTCGGAACCTTTCTAAAATATTTTGTTTGTGTGGCTTCTTTTCTCGGATCTGAAAACATGGAATGCAAAACCAACGCCGATGCAGTTCAAGCGAATATCAATCGGGATAGTTGGGTTACTCAAATTAAAGAATGTCGCAAAAGTGCACAAAGTTGTCGTGATCCCCACGCAAACAAGTTGCGTTAAACGACCACTTACCTCTGATCCATGTGAAAAATGCATTGCATTGGGAGTTGTGCTTCTGAAACAATAAAATATATTAGTTTTTTACTGAATTTATTAAAAAATTCAAAATCTCAAATAATTAGGGTTTTTAAATCATTTTTATCAAATAAATTTAACACCATGAACTGAATATAACGACAGAATTAACCCACTACCTCAACCAAATAAACTCCATATAATGCTGAACAATTATTGACTCTCACAGATATATCTCGGAACCTTTCTAAAATATTTTGTTTGTGTGGCTTCTTTTCTCGGATCTGAAAACATGGAATGCAACACCAACGCCGATGCAGTTCAAGTGAATATCAATTGGGATAGTTGGGTTACTCAAGTTAAAGAATGTCTCAATGTACTAGAAGAACAAGAGGAAGAGGAGAAAGAATTGTGTGCGTGGGTGTTTAATGTGTCAAGAGAGTTATTGTCAGAGAAGCCGGAAGCTTACATTCCACAGTCGGTTTCCATCGGCCCCTATCACCACTGGAGATCTGAGATCTATCACATGGATCGCCACAAATTGGGAGCTGCCTATAGATTTCACAAAACAATTAATGGACTAGGCAAGTTTCAGTCCTTAGTTGTAGATGAGTTTAAAAGACACGACTGGCAAATCCGGAGCTGCTATCACAAGTTCATCGATTATAATGAAGAAACATTGGCGTGGATCATGGCTCTGGACGCTGTCTTCCTTCTCCAGTGTCTGCAGTTTTATGTTAGACACGCTGACGTCAGTCCTCTGGGTGGAGCCTTGGATCCAACTGGCACAGACAACTCCATTTTCAGAGATTTGATGATGCTTGAAAATCAACTTCCGCTCTTTCTAATGAAACTGCTTTTGGAGTTGCAGTTGGGTTCTAAAGCCAAGGCGGAGGAGAGGCTCTTAATCTTGCTAAAGCTGGTTTGCCAAGAATTATCGCCTTTCGGTCTCAAGGTATCAGAGAATTCAAATCTCCATATAAACGAGAGAGGTCACCTGCTGGAGGTTCTGTACTCTGCTTTCGTCCCTCTTTCCAAAAATCGAACGCCAATTCGATTTGAGGAAGAAAACGATGTGACTGATCCAGTGGACATGTCAACGGTTATTCCAATTGAGGAAGATAACGATGTGAGTGATCCAGCGGACATGCACTTGTCAACGGTTACAAAAGTCTTCAAGTTGCTATGGAAACTTCTCTCCTCTATTCTCACGCAGTTGGTTCGGCTAGGGCTGAACTGGAGGGTTGTGCAATTTCTGATGAAGTTAACCTCGCTTCCTGGTCTCAGTGCGTGTAAGAATCTCTTTTCTCTTCTACTGAGCAAAAGAAGAACAAGCAAAATTGCAGAAGAATCATCCTCTCAGTTCATACAGCCCTCGTGTAACGAATTGGCTATTCCATCTGCGGCCGATCTGTATTCTGCTGGAGTCAAATTCTCTCCTACTGATGGCGACCTTACGACAATACAGTTTGATAAGAAAACTGCCACTCTTTACCTTCCCAAATTAAAGTTCGACACCAACACAGAGGTAGTCCTGCGAAATCTGATTGCATTTGAAGCTTCTGCAGCTCCCGGTGCGCTTGTTTTCAGGCGATATACAGATTTCATGAACGGCATGATCGACGGAATAGAAGATGTGAAGTTGTTGAGAGAGAGCGGAATTATTTGTAACCATCTCTTGAGTGACAGAGAGGTTGCGAACCTATGGAACAGCCTGGGTAAGTGCGTTAGCGTCACAAATGTTGGATATTTAGACAAAGTTATTAATGATTTGAATAAATATTATCGTGGGAAATGGAAAGTTGTCGTGCTGGAGTTTGTGGATCACTATATATTTGGCTCGTGGAAATTCCTGTCCCTGGTCGCTGCGGCGATACTTTTGATCCTCACTTGCTTGCAGGCCTACTGCTCTGTCTATGATTGCAGAAAGTGGGTAAAGTAGTAGAGGTACCCGCCGAACTCTCGCCAAAGGTGTAGAGTATTTGTAGAAATTTTCCATTATTTTTGCTTGTTCGTTCTCGAAAGGTGTAGAGTATTTGTAGAACTTTTCCATTATTTTTGCTTGTTCGTTCACGGTTGGCTGTGGACTGATTTGGGCTCCACCTGCAATCTTCCTGGGTAGGATTGAGCTCTTTATATATAGAATAGAATTTAATAAATTTTATTTCTATTTTAAAGATGAATTACATTAAATGATTTTAAAAGTATACCAAATCTGATATTTATTTAATATATCAATCATAAAAATTTTAGATCTAAAATAAATATATTTATTAATTTTTTTTATCTTCATAATGTGTTTGTCAACTTAAAAACGAAGCCTGAAATCACAAACTCAGCATTTTGAAAACAATACAAGGTACTGCTTCACACAAATGATTGCGTTACCAACATATTTATTATTTAATATAATAATTTGGCCTTCTCCTTTACATTTTTCTTTGCCTTTGCTTGAACGGTTCCAGGATAAAATATGGTCCAGTACTCATTTGGGACTTTTCTACCCATGGATTGGATTTTTATAATTTAACATGTCCAACCCTTAACCTGCAACAACTAGATCCAATACAAACAACTACATTTCCTAAATAACCTCCAAATATGTTTTTATAGACGTCGCCCATTTTCTCCGTACCTATGGGTGGCATCATACCTTTTTGATGTGCCTCTTCATGGACTTGTCCAGAGATCTATCTATAGTGTATTGGCACTTACTTCCTCTTTGTAAGTAAGTTCTTGGATGATTAGACATGTGAGAGTGCTAGGTTCTACCTTGAACCTCTTACAACCCATTACATATTTATTTTCATCTTTTACTTTACCTTTTTGAGATGGAAACACTTTTTCACCTTAGCAACACACTCTATTATATTTTCATTGTGGAAAGTTATAACTAGTATTTTTATTTTTATTGATTTTGTATTTTTTTAATTAAATCTCGTGAGAAACCTACAAAGCTATATCATTTTTTTTAAGGAGGAATGTGACTATATATTTTCGTTAAAAGGAGAGAGGAAAAAGAAATGCTTGTGGGTATATATTTTCTTTTTCATTTTTTAAAAGAGGACGGAATGTGGGCATGCATTTATATCATAAGCTAAATATTCTGAGCTAAATTTATTATGGTATTTTTTATATTTATATTTATTATTTTTTTGGATGGTGTACGATAATGCTATCTAATTATAAAAGGTTATTTGCAATGGGAATTTGAAAAAATAGAAATATTATCACTAAAATGAATTATTAGAGACATTTGCACATTTTTAAAACATGGTTCAAAAAGATGAAACATATATAATATGAGTTGTTTTCTTGAATATATAACTTTTATTTATGGAAAATTTGTATAATTCAAAAAAATATCTTTCGAAGCTTAGTATGTTATTTTTCTATAAAAAACAATATATATTTTAGCTATATGAGCGATGAATTTTTTTGAAGTAAATTTGCACCATTATAAGTAATAGATATTTTTTTTGCCGAGCTATTTTTGATTATATATACATGGTTTGTCTCTTTTGTCTTTTATGTATATCAAAGAAAAATAAACCTAGATACTTATGAAATGAAAAAATATACATGGTTTGTCTCTTTTGTCAATATATATATATATATATATATATATATATATATATATATATATATTTTGAAACCTTGAAAAAATGAGATCCGACCTTAGGCCTAACTATGAAGATCTTAACATAATCATTATTTTCTCATTTTTATTTGTATTTTATGTGTAGTTCTTCATTTATACTAGTATATTTGTTAATAAAATGTTATAGCAAACATAAAAGAACTATGATTTTTAGAAATTTGATATATGTCGAAATAAATAAAAAAACAACTATCAATTTCTCAGAATTATATATATTTAGAATGTGCACCAAAGTGGCCACCTCTTCTACCATGTAATGGAAAAAGGGGAACCTGCCAATTATTTTTTAAATTTAATAATGTGTGCACATTAACATAGCATGTGTGCATTTATAGTGTGCACACGTTTTAATGATGAAAATCTATCACAATAATATACACATGTTTTTCTCTCCATCACTCAGTCTTTCTCTCACCATCCCTCCCAACTCTCACTATATACCTCTCTCTTTCTCCTTCCCACCCCTTCTCTCTCTCTCTCTCTCTTTGCCCCGTAAGCCCCCAATTTCCCTAATTATTTCCATATAGTTTTTATCCCTCCCACATTCCCCACCCTCTATATATTTTCCTTTGCATGTCACTCTCTTTCACCCCTCTTTCTCACTATCCCCCGCCTTCTCTCTACTCTCTTTCCCTCTCTCCCTCTCTCTCTAAACCCCCCTCTTTCTTATACCCTTTCATTATCCATTTCTATCTCTCAATATACCCTTTCCTTACCCATTTCTATCCCTCATTTTAATGTTATCCTTGTCACTATCTCTCTCCATTTCCTTAGCCCCCTTCTCTCAAACCATTTCCATATCCATTTTTATCTCTTCATCTCATGTTATCCTTGTTACTATCTCTCTCGCCCTTTCTATATCTCCATCTCATGTTATCTTATTACTATCTCTCTCCCCCTTTCCTTATCCCTCTCTCTCTCTCTCTTCCCTTTATCCCTTTATCTCTCTTATTCCCTAAGTCTCCCTCTCGTTTTCTAGCTCCTCTCTCTCCCTATCCCTCTTTCTATCTCTCTTTCCATTTTCCTGTTCCCCTCCCTCTGTCTTCCTTTCCTCATCTCTCTCTCTCTCTCTCTCTCTCTCTCTTTTACACACACACTCCCTATAAACCCCTCTATTTTTCTCTCTATCTCACTATCTCACCACCCATCTCTCCCTACTTCCCTCTCCCCCTTCCTGCATTTCCCTCTCTCCTTATCCATTTCCATCTCTTTATATCCTTATGTATCCCTCCTATATCCCCCTCTCTCTCCTTATGTATCCCTTGTATATCTCAATCTCTCTCCTTCCCCAATCCTCTCTCTCTGTCTTTACCCTACCCATACTCCCTCTCTCTTTCCCTATCCAATTCTCTTTCTCACTCTTTGTATGTTTCCCTTTATCTCTTTCCCTCTCCCTAATTCTATCTCTCTCTCCCTTTCCTTATTAACTCCCCTCTATTATTTTTGTCCTTATTGCGCGTTATACATTTCCCTCTCTCTCTCTCCACAAAACTCACTCTCTCTACCCCCTTTCAGGGAAAATTTTAAGGATGAAAAATTATCTTGAAGTTTAAAAACATTGGGAAATATTAATAGTCCCTAATATGCAATCTATAAAAATTCTATTGATATATTTGCAAAATTATTAAAATTTATAATGGTTTTATATATAGCCTCTATATAATATTAGCAAATTTTATGGTAAAATAATTTTATTTTTTAAAATTTGGGCAAATAATTTTTAGAAAAAATGGAAATCGATGAATCTTTTTTTT
This sequence comes from Pinus albicaulis, assembly GCA_034641835.2. Taxonomy (NCBI): domain Eukaryota; kingdom Viridiplantae; phylum Streptophyta; class Pinopsida; order Pinales; family Pinaceae; genus Pinus; species Pinus albicaulis. The sequence continues at coordinate 870,836,278 of CM076571.1, forward strand.
GAAAAGTCATGGAAAATTAGCCCACTTGCGAATATTAGCCCCCAAAATTTTCCATGCCCCCTTTATGTATCCCTCTCTCTCTCTCTCTCTCTCTCTCTCTCTCTCTCTCTATTTCATTTAGCCCCCCCTCTCTATACCCCCTTTCCCTATCCCTTTCTCTCCCCCTCTCCCCTTTTGTCTCCATCTTTATATTTCTCTCACAATTTCCCTATTCTTTCCCCATATCTCCCTCTCCACCACCCTCCCTCCCATGACCTCTCCCTTTTATTCTTTATATCACCCTTTCCCTATCATTTCCTCTCTCATTCTCTCTTTCCAGATCTCTCTCTCTCTCTCTCTCTCTCTCTATATATATATATATATATATATATATATATATATATGCCATCACCTCTCTACCCCTTTCCCTATCCATTTTTATCTTTAAACCTCTCCCCATCCAACTTTTTATCTCACTCCATTTCCCTAGTGGGCCCTTCTCCATATTCCTTTCCAAATCACTCACTCGCTCTCCTCCCCCCCTCCTGTCTCTCTCCCACTTTACCTATCCGTTTCTTTATTTGTCTCTCCTTATGTCTCCCTCTTTATATTTATTTCTCCCTTTTCCTATTCCCATGTCTCATTTTCCTCCTTTCACCATCTCTCTCCCTCCCTCCCTCCCACCTCTCCTTACTTTTATCTCCTCCCCCTTTTCCCTATCCATTTCACTCACCTTCTATCCCTATATATCTACCTTTTATCTCTCTCTCCCTCTCCTTATTTCTCTCTCTCTCTCTCTCTCTCTCTCGCTCTCTCTCTTCTTTTCCCCATTCCCTCGAAACACTCTATATCCCCCTTTCCCTATCCCTTTCTCTCTCTTCCTCATATGTCTCCTTCATATATCCCCCTCTCTCTTACTTTCCCTAAGCGCTACCTGCCCCCCCCATATATCCATTTTCTTATCCCTTTCTAGCTCTCCACTTGTCTCTATCAATTTATCCCTTTCTATAATCCCTACTCTCTCTCTACCCCCGTCTCTTGACCTTTCCCCATCACTCTCTCTCTCTCCCCCACTTTCTCTCTCTCGCACCTCCTTGCCCCACTTTTCCTTCTCCCTTCGCTCTTTCTCCAATAAAAGGAAAATACCTTTGAGTGGAGGTTTTTTTGAAAGACCCTATAAAAATAGCCCAAAAATATATTTGTAGCAGAGGTCACTAGTGGGGGTTGGCGGGCAAATGTTTTAGCGGATGTTTTTTGGATGGTGTGTCTAAAATATGCAAACGCATTTGTAACAACCCTAATGAAAACTCCATGTAATAAAAGTTAATTGAGGAAACAAAATAACCATGGTCATGTGACATGTATTCCAAGTTGAATGTTGGTAAAAACATCCAAGTGTGGGTGTTCATGTGGCTTATTATGGATATGCAAATTGGCAATTGAAATGGTGAAGGATTTGGAAAGGAAAAGTGGCATTTATTTATGAAAATAATGTAAATTAAGAGAAAATGAAGGTGAAAGGTCATAGGTTGAATTCCAGGAGGAAAGTGAAGGAAAATAATGGAAAATTGAAGAAATTAGAGGTCTCATTAATAAAAAGGCTTATGAGGATCAATTCAAACAAAATTGGTCGGATTAGTTTTGGAGCTCTCATCCTATTCTTTGTCTCATACCCTTGGACACTTACAGTTTTCTTGCAGCACTCTTGGAGGAGTGTCGTACACTTGGAATTTTGGAGCAATAAGGCAAAGAAAGAGTAGGAAAGCGAAAGACGACATTGGGATCAACAACTACAACGGGTTTTGCTTGTAGGTACTAAGTTGCATGCATGATTTACTCACTAGTTTTTTCATGCATGTGGTTATTGGTTTATGATTTTTCATTGGCATGGAGGATTTTCTAGATTGACAATGGTTTTTCCTAGCCTTTCCATTTCTTGGATAACCATGGTGTCGTGGATTTTACTTTTGTTTTTATGGTTATTTTTCTTGTGCCTTTGGTTGTGGGTTGAGTTATTAGTTCCTCAAAGTCTTGGTTGGAAAATGGTATGGAGTCCCTATAACAACTGGGGTTGAGTTACTAGTCCTGGAAGCCTTGGTTGGACAAACGCTATAGAAGCCCTTGGTGGGTTGAGGTACTAGTCCTCGAAGCCATAGTTGGCGAAACACTCTAGAAGCCCGACAACAGCTGTGGGTTGAATTACTAGTCCTCGAAGCTCTGGTTAGAACAAACGCTCTAGAGTCTTGGACAACTTGGGTAGAGACCGATCTGGTGATGGTTAGTGATGTCTGACCATGAGGTGGAATCAATGGCTGAGGGTTGAGGTGGTTGGCCTTTGGAAGCCCTGGTTTGGCTTTGATTTATTTGTTTTATTGGATCCCACATTCATGTTTGGTGTTAGAGTCCTATATCATAATAATTAAAGTCAATTTAGTCTTTCTATGTATTTTGGTCAAGTTGTGAAGTTTAATCACGATATTATAAAGATCAAGTCTAAAGATTCATTTGGAGAAATAAGTGGTGTCACATCATGAGTTAGTGGTCATGAGTTTTAGTGTCTATTGTAAAATCAAATGTGTCATCAAGTCCTTATCATCACAAAGGGTGTGTTGCGCAACTGTGCTACGTTTTTGCTACAATCAGAGATTTTGAAGTTTGAAGGTTTGTGTTTGGCCTATAAGCTTTCTCACATGTTTACAACATTGTATGTAACATTTCACGCTAGAACAATGATTTCAGTAGTTCATAGGATGGTTGGAGGTAGTATAAACCTGGAGCACTGTGCTTTTGGAGAAACACAGTGAATGCGCTGCGCTTTCACATAGTCAATGTATTTTCTCCATATATCTTAAACCCTGTACCCGTTTTCCATGAAATTTTTACAGGAGATGCATGAGGATGAGATGAATAAATCACTTAGTTTCAGGTCAAAATTATTCATGGTTTTCAAGAAATGAAACACTGTCATTTGCAAATATTTTTTATTTTTCTCGAAATCTAGGAGTTGTTGGGCTTTTGGACAATTGTTGTGCTTTTGATAGTTTCACTTCAATATTATTTTTTGTCTAGATAGAGATAAATTTTTAAAAAGTAAAAGAGGTTTTCTTAATAAAGATCCAAATAACAAAAACCTCATTCATTTTCTTCACATGTGTCATATATTGGAATATTTGAATGAATCTTTACAGAATACTTTTCATATTTTCATATTTCTTGTTTTAGCCATAATGTTTGAGCACATATTTCAAGTAGATGGAGAGGAATCTGCAAAAAATGAGAGAGGTTTCTCCCAAGAAGAAGTTAGTATAAAAAATCCTCTTTCAGTTTTGTAATATATGATATGGTTCAAGAGACATGAGTTACTATTTTACCCTTCTTTTCCCAAAATTTGGTCCCTGTTCCTAGGAGGTAGTTCCAAATTTAATGTAATTGATTCTATATTTGGGAAAATGGTCGAGCTCAACCCACTGAGTCCAGGGATGAGCTAATTATATATATTTTCATGTTTTTTAGTGTGCAAAATTTTGGTTGGTAGGTTAATTTTGAGGAGATAGAAAACTATGCATATCGTATTTTCTTGACTTTCCAGTGAATGAAATGTAAAGGAGTGATTTACATGGATTCCTTTGTCAGCTCTTGATGGTGTTGTGCTTCTCTAATTTTGTAAGTTTTCCTCATGTTATTTCCATATCTTAGATGTATTTATTCTTTTCTGGTTGAACCAAAAATTATCTTAAAACTCATTCAAAATGTCCTTTGATTTATTTTACCAAACAATCTATGTTTACTTCTTAAAACAACATTAAAAATTCATTCACAATTTTGATGCTCTATGTGTTTTTTCCACCTTTATAATACCCAACCTCCTACAATGAATTAATTTGATTTCACCAATAATAATGCCTACCTTTCCCCTGTAGAAGACCCCTCATCTTTTCATTCTATCACTGAAAAAAAATCAACTTGACTTGACTCCATGCACAATGGATCTTTCTTCCTTATTTCCAGCAAACCCTTAAGACTTATACCCATTGAGCACCATGCCTAGCATAACATCTAAGGTTATTAAACATTTTAGATAGAGAGAACCCTCTTTGAAGTTGGAAGGGATAAATTCCAACTTCCAAGTGGTTTTTGGTTACCTCTGATTTTCTCTCCTCGACTTAGAGAAATTACAAAGTGCTAACATAGTGGTGTATTTCTGGGGAGCGAAATGTTACATCTTAGTTAAGAAAGAACTATCAAGTTTTATATCTGATTACTGATGGTGAACAATGATCTTAAACAAGAAGGTTATGCATTATTCACCAGGAAAATCCATTGTCAACGAGATCTAGAATTCCAAGTGCCCCTGAAAAATCCACTGATCAAATATGAATCATTAATCCAGAAGATATGCTCCCATGAATCGAGATCACATTCCAGGTTTTCCAAATCGCAGGCCTCATGTAGATTGGAAAACTTATCTGCCTAGATTTAAAGACAGAAAAGAATACGATGTTTCTCTTCATTTGGTCAATTTTCACATGCATGTACACAAGCTAAGGGTTCAATTTCATGAGGAATTCATGATGAAGATGTTCATGGTATACTTGGAGGGAAATACACAATCATGGTAAAAAATATTTCCAAATGGTTTCGTGTATTCTCTTAGATATTTTCATATTTTATTTTATGAGAGATATAAAGAATGCCATCCTTCCTTGTTGTTGGTCAAAGAATGTTGCACACATTTCAAAATTTTTATTGAGAATTTGGAAATTTTTTATGAATATTATTAGTTCATAGACGAAGAGATACTAGAGGCTTTGCATGAGAAACCTTTCCATCATCAAGATAAAAATGTAGAAGCTAGCTCCCATGACACTTAAGAAAATTCTCATCATGTAGTAGTTTCTTCCTTAACTTCCAATGAAGGTGGTCAGGATATTGATGTAGATGTTCATGTTCCTTCTGTAGAAAATCTCTAACACATTTATAATACGATGTAGAAATTATATCAATGGATTCAATCCAACCATGTAATGTACTAAAGAAAGATACCAAATCCTTCTACAATATTTGCGAAATATAAAACACGATTGCTCAATCACATGCAAGTAAGAGAAAGAAGTAAATCAATACATAACACCAGATATTTCCTGGGGAAATAAACTGGTTAAAACCCCTCCATATTTATTGTATAATCAACCAAGGAATCATGAAACAATACAATGTATTTGTGATCACCACAACCTCATACACTCTACCAATTTCTTCACACTGATCTAGGAAAAATTGAACACATAGCCAATTATTAGCCTACCCTGCTTATGCAATACCTATAGAAACAAAACCCTATTAAATAGGAAATTCAACCTTCCTTGATTGTACAATTCATCATGGGATTCCAATGGTTATATAATTGCATCTGGGAAGTTTGCTAAAAAAAAACTGATAGTTTACTTGCTTTGAACCTTTGTCTCAACTAGGTATCCACCAGAATTAGCATGCATGCAACTATAAATAGTGAATCATTAGTTACTTGTTAGATCACTACTGGTGAATTAAATCTATTTTAATTCACTTGATCTTCCACTAGTTCATCAATCAGTTAGAACTAGTTAAACTGATTTTAACTCAATTAATGTGAGTTAACTCATCCCACTCACACTACACTAGTGCTACAACTACAAATGGACCTTGTAAATAATAAAATCACTCTACATGCCTATCCTTTGACCCTCAACTCGAAATTATTGAGATAACTAAGTCTATCACACTTAGTTAACTATTACAAGTTGTTATGAGATAAGATTACAATTATTTTTCCAATTTATTTAAAAATTGGTTGTACACTAATGTGTTGCTAGGATCCATTACTGTGTGACCTGTGATCCCACACTAGTGTGTGTGTGTTATTTCTGGATGCAAATTTCACTATTTCTTGTTGCAAATTTCAACACTCCCTCTCAACAAGAAAGGAATCGATCTATCTTGGTCTGGTACCTTTGAAATGTTCTTGCATGAAACACTTCCTAATGTTTTTCACACATGCAACTCTCCTGAAATTGAATAGCCTCCAAAAACCTGAATCAGTATAATGCATCTATCATCAGGGTTTTTTTTATTGTTGCTGGCTACTTCACATGTCTACTGGACTCTCTGCGTTGCTGACATCTGCATCCATGCACTCTGCACTGTTGCCAACTCTGATATGCGCTCCAATATATGACACCTGTCACTCTGATTTATGTCTTCCTGATATCTGACTACATCAATCGAACTGATCCTTCCTGCTAATATTGTACTGTGGGCTCCTCGCAGCCAGGTTGGATCCATGAGAGACACCATCTCAATGGACCCCGCCCAAACTTTTTCTTGGGATCATATCTGCACATTTCCCCACCTCACACTTGGAGGTATATCTGCATGTACCCCTTTTGCCCATCTAGCTCAAAATTTCCCCCTCTTGGAGGTCTCTTTTTGTTTCACCTTGTAGATACACCTGGATCCAACCACTGACTTTCCCAGTGGCCTTGGGACCACTTCCCATGCATTATTTCTAATAATGGATTCGTACTCCTCAACCATGGCATCAACCCATGTTGGCTACTACACTGATTCCTCAAAAGAGGATGGTTCTATCACAATACACTCGCTCATAAGAGCCATGTATCCAGTATACCTGTCTCGAGACCTTCTTTGCCTACGTTGTTATGTAGGTTCACCTACATGCTTTTTCGCATCTAGCATCAATATTTCACCCTCTTTGGTGCACTTCCTACCATTTCTGGTGGATGGCTCTGCATGAGTGGTTTCTACCACTCCATGATCCTCGGCTTGTAGTTGCTCCACATCCAAAGGTTCATCCTTTGGAACTAAGAGTTCCTCATATGAATGCAAGTCAAGCTCCCTCTTAAGGGAAAATCACATGGTGTTCTCATACTTCCCCATGGTGCATCCCTTGCATGTGTCTATATGCATAAGAGTACCCTTTGGAAGAACTGTAGAAATATGTTGCATGATCCTCAAAGCACTGTGGTGTAGATGGACAAATCTCGTGTGCCATAACTCACTTGTATCCCGGCTCACCACCTTCCCTGCTTTACTGCTCAATGCTGCACAACCATCTACATCAAGTTTGTAGAGGTTATTCACATGAACTCCAATATTCTTTACCAGTGTTGTGGCTTTGTGACAAAGGAAAGCCTTTCCTTTAATGAAAACCACATCATATCCAATATCCTCAAACATAGAAACTAAAACTAAATTCTTTTTCAAGCCTGGTACATGCATGACATATTTTAATAAGAAAGTCTTAGTTAACTATCTCTGGAAAGTAACTGTACCAATCCCGGTAGCGCTATACCTCTCGTCATCACCCATCTCGATGTGTATCTGAAGATCCTTCTCCTCCAAGCTACTAAAGAGTTCTTTGCTTACTGTCATGTGGAAATATGCTCCACTATCCAAGTACCACATATATCCCATCACAGTTTACGCCATACATGCGATGAGAGAGAAGTCCAACTCAAACTGTGAGGCCAAAGCTTCACCCATTGTAGCTCTTGGATCCTTCTTGTATTTCTTCTTCTTTTGTGGACAATTTGTTGCATAGTGTCCATGATCATGATAGTGAAAACATTTCACCTTTGACATGTCACAATTCTTGCCTTATTTTCTGGTCTCAGATTTGGAATGGGACTTCTTCCCCTTCCCAGCTAAGGCAAATTTTTCCTCATAATCAGTCTTGGATGAGGATCCATCCTTGGTATTCTGCCAAAACTCTTCTTGTAGAAAATCTAACCATAGTCATTCTCGATATGGTAACTTCTCCATCCCATTTACAGAGTCATGGTAACTATGCCAGCTCTTGGGAAGGCCTAGAAGTTCTAGGCTCACCCAGTCATCATCAGCTACATTAATCCCAAAAATTCCAAGCTCATCTTGACATTGAGTGAACTTGGTCAAGTATTTTTGGATTGTGTTGCCTTTCTCCATTTTAATTTTCCTGATCTTTTCCTTGAGTACCAAATTTTTGTGGTCGCTGCTGCTTTGAACCAGATCTATCAAGGCCTTCCACATAGCATATGAAGTTTCATTTCCATGGAGACTCGAGACAATATAATCTTGAAATCCCTCTAACAAGATCCTCCACACCTTTGCTACCTTCTTCTTCCTTGCATCAAGAAGTTGGCCATCTACTGTTGTGGGCTTGGGCATATCATTATCTATGAATTCCTTCAACCCATTTTCCTCTAACACTGCCTCCATCCTGTCCTTCCATGCGATATAATCCGAGATTCCCTTGAGTGCATATTCGAGTTTGAATCCATTGAAAGACATCTTGATCTTCTTCTAGCTACAGAGAAAGTATCTGCAAATTTGAATAATCTTCAACACAAACTCAATTTCTTTTCCACTATTGTGATTCCTAGCGCTCTGATACCATGTAGAAAATATCTAACATAGATATAATACCATGTAGAAATTATATCAATGGATTCAATACAACATGCAATGTACTAAAGCAAGATACTGAATCCTTCTACAATATTTTCGAAATATAAAACACAACCGCTCTATCATATGCAAGTAAGAGAAATAAGTAAATCAATACACAACACTAGATATTTCTTGGGGAAAGTAACTTCTCAAAACCCCTCCATATTTATTGTATAATAAAGCAAGGATTCATGAAACAATACAATGTATTTGTGATCACCACAACCTCCTATACTCTAGCAATTGTTCCACATTAATCTAGGAAAAATTGGACAAACACATAGCCAATTATCAACCTACCCTTAGCCTACCCTGCTTACGCAATCCCTAGAGAAATAAACCCCTATTCAATAGGAAATTCATCTTTCCTTGATTGCACAATTTATCATGGGATTCCTGTGGTTATATAACTGCATCTAGGAAGTTTGCTAAAAAAACCTGATGTTTTACTTGCCTTGAACCTTTGTCTCAATTGGGTCTCCACCAGAATTAGCATGCATGCAGCTATAAATAATGAATCATAAGATAATTGTTAGATCACTACTGCTGAGTTAATTCTATTTTAATTCACTTGATTTTCCACTAGCTCATCAATCGGTTAGGACTAGTTAAATTGATTTTAACTCAACTAATGTGAGTTAACTGATCCCACTCACACTACACTATTGCTGCAAGTGCAAGTGGACCTTGTAAATAATAGAATCACTCTACATGCCTATCCTTTGACCCTAAACTCAAAATTATTGAGCTAACTAAGAGTATCACACTTAGTTAACTATTACAAGTTGTTATGAGATAAGATTACAGTTAATTCTCCAATTTATTTAAAAATTGGTTGCACACTAATGTGTTGCTAGGATCCATCACTGTGTGACCTGTGATCCCACACTAGTGTGTGTATGTTTTTTCTAGATGCCAATTTCAGTGTTTCTTGTTTCAAATTTAAACACTCCCTCTCAACAAGAAAAGAATCAATCTATCTCAATCTGGTACCTTTGAAATGTTCTTGCATGCAACACTTCCTAGTGTTGTTCACACATGAAACTCTCCTGAAACTGAATAGCCTCCAAACAACTCAATCAGTATAATGCATCTATCATTAGGGTCTTCTTACCGCTGCTAGCTACTTGACATGTCTACTGGACTCTCTACGTTGTTGCCATCTGCATCCATGCACTCTGCACTGCTGCCAACTCTGATCTACGCTCCAGTATCTGACACCTGAAACTATGTTTTTTATTTTCCTGAATTCTGACTACATCAATATAACCAATCCTTCATGCTAATATTGTATTGTGGGCTCCTCGTAGCCAGGTTGGATCCATGAGAAACACCATCTCAATGGACCCCGCCCAAATTTTTTCTTGGGATTATATCTACACATTGCCCCACCTCACACCTGGAGGTATATCTACATGTACTCCTTCTTCCCATATTTCTCAAAATTTCCCCCTCCCGGAGATCTGTGTTTGCTTCACCTTGTAGATCCACCTGAATCCAACCAATGACTTCCCCACTGGTCTTGGGACCACTTCCCATGCATTTTTTCTGATAATGGAGTCATACTCTTCAACCATGGCATCAACCCATGTTGGCTACTACACTGATTCCTCAAAAGAGGATGGTTCTGTCACAATACACTCGCTCATAAGAGCCATGTATCCAGTATAACTATTTTGGGACCTTCTCTACCTGCGTTGTTATGTAGGTGCACCTATATGCTCTGTCGCATCTAGCATCAATATTTTACCCTCTCTGGTGTGCTTCCTACCATTTCTAGTGGATGGATATGCACGAGTGGTTTCTGCCACTCCATGATCCTCTACTTGTGGTTGCTCCACATCCTGAGGTTCATCCTTTGGAAGTAAGAGTTCCACATCTGAATGCAAGTCAAGCTCCCTCTCAAGGGATAATCACATCGAGTTCTCATACTTCCACATGGTGAATCCCTTGCATGTTTCTATCTACGCAAGAGTACCCTTTGGAAGACCTGTAGAAATATGTTGCATGATCCTCAAAGCACTGTGATGTAGATGGCCAAATCTCCTGTGCCATAACTCACCTGTATCCTGGCTCACCACCTTCCTTGCTTTACTGCTCAATGTTGCGGAGCCATCTACATAAATTTTTTAGAGGTTATTCAGATGAACTCTAACAAAGGAACATCATATCCAAGATCCTCCAACATAGAAATTGAAAGTAAATTATTTTTCAAGCCTGGTACATGCATGATATATTTTAATATCTCAATGAAAACAACATCATATCCAAACAACATCTAGGTGCCTTCAATGAAAACAACATCATATCCAAGATCCTCCAACATAGAAATTGAAAGTAAATTATTTTTCAAGCCTGGTACATGCATGATATATTTTAATAAGAAAGGCTTATCTGACTGTCTCTGGAAAGTAACTGTACCAATCCCAGTAGCGCTATACCTCCCATCATCACCCATATTGATGTGCATCTGAATATCCTTCTCCTCCAAGATACTAAAGAGTTATTTTCTTCCCATCATGTGGAAATATGCTCCACTATCCAAGTACCACATAGATCCCATCACAGTTTATGCCATACATGCAATGAGAGAGAAGTATAACTCAAACTATGAGGCCAAAGCTTCACCCGCTGCAACTCCTGGAGCCTTCTTGTTTTTCTTCTTCTTTTGTGGAAATTTTTTTTTATAGTGTCCATGATCGTGGCACTGAAAACATTTCACCTTTGACATGTCATGCTTCTTGCCTTCTTTTCTAGTCTCAGATTTGGAATGGGAATTCTTCCCCTTCCCATCCAAGGAAAAATTTTCCTCATCATCAGTCCTGGACAAGGATCCATCCCTAGTATTCTGCCAAAACTCTTCTTGTACCAAATCTAACCATAATTGTTCACAATATGGTAACTTCTCCCTCCCATTCACAGATTCATGGTAACTATGCTAGCTCTTGGGAAGGCCTAGAAGTTCTAGGCTCACCTAGTCATCATCAGCTACATTAATCCCAAAAATTCCAATCTCATCTCGACATTGAGTGAACTTGGTCTAGTATTTATAGATTGTGTCACCTTTCTCCATTTTGATTTTCCTAGGCTTTTCCTTGAGTGCCAATTTACTATGGTCATTGCTGCTTTGAAATAGATCTATCAAGGCCTTCCACATAGCATATGGAGTTTCCTTTCCATGGAGACTCGAGACAATATGATCTTTAACTCCCTCTAACAATATCCTCCTCACCTTTGTCACCTTCTTCTTCTATGCATCAATAAGTTGGGCATCTAATGCTGCGGGCTTGGGCATATCATTATCTATGAATTCCATCAACCCATTGTCCTCCAACACTGCCTCCATCTTGTCCTTCCATGAGATATAATTCAAACTTCCCTCGTGTGCATATTAGAATCTCAAGCCATTGAAATACATCTTGATCTACATCTAGATACAAAGAAAGTGTCTGCAAATTTGAATATTGTTCAACACAAACTCAATTTCTTCTCCACTGTTGTGATTCTTGGTGCTCTAATACCATGTAGAAAATCTCTAACACAACTATAATACCATGTAGAAATTATATCAATGGATTCAATCCAATAATGCAATGTACAACAAGATACCAAATCCTTCTACAATATTTGAGGAATATAAAACATGACCGCTCAATCATATGCAAGTAGGAGAAAGAAGTAAATCAATACACAACACCAGATATTTCCTGTGGAAAGCAACTGCTCAAAATCCCTCCATATTTATTGTATAATCAACCAAGGATTCATGAAACAATACAATGTATTTGTGATCACCACAACCTCGTATACTCTACCAATTGTTTCACACTGATCTAGGAAAAATTGGACAAACACATAGCCAATTATCAGCCTACCCTTAGCCTACCCTACTTACACAATCCCTAGAGAAATAAACCCCTATTCAATAGGAAATTCAACTTTCCTTGATTACACAATTCATCATAGGCTTCATGTGGTTATATAGTTGCATCTAGGAAGTTTGTAAAAAGACAACTGATATTTTACTTTTCTTGAACCTTTGTCTCAACTGGGTCTCCACCAAAATTAACATGCATGAAACTAGAAATAATGAATTGTTAGTTACTTGATAGATCACTACTAGTGAATTAATTCTATTTTAATTCACTTGATTTTCCACTAGCTCATCAATCAGTTAGGACTAGTTAAAATTATTTTAACTTAATTAATGTGAGTTAAATGATCCCACTCACACTACACTAGTGCTAGAACTGCAAGTGGACCCTGTAAATAATAGAGTCACTCTACATGCCTATCTTGTGACCCTCAACTCAAAATTCTTGAGCTAACTAAGTCTATCACACTTAGTTAACTATTACAAGTTGTTATGAGATAAGATTACAATTAATTTTCCAATTTATTTAAAATTTCTTGCACACTAATGTGTCGCTAGGATCCATCACTGTGTGACCTGTGATCCCACACTAGTGTGTGGGTTGTTTTTGGATGCCAATTTCACTATTTATTGTTGAAAATTTCAACACTCCCTCTCAACAAGAAAGGAATCAATCTATCTTGATCTGGTACCTTTGAAATGTTCTTGCATGAAACACTTCCTAGTGTTGTTCGCACATGCAACTCTCCTAAAATTGAATAGCCTCCAAACAATTGAATAAGTATAATGCATCATTCATCAGGGTCTTCTGACTTCTGTTGGCTAATTCACATGTCTACTGGACTCTCTGCGATAATGACATCTGCATCCATGCACTCTACACTGCTGCCAACTCTGATTTGCGCTTCAATATCTAACACTTGTCACTCTGATTTTTGTCTTCCTGGCATCCGACTACATCAATCTAACCGATACTTACAACTAAAATTGTACTGTGGGCTCCTTGTAGCCAGGTTGGATCCATGAGACATACCATCTCAATGGACAATGCCCACATTTTTTCTTTGGATCATATCTGGACATTTCCCCAACTCACACCTACAGGTATATCTTCATGTACTCCTTCTGCCCATCTGGCTCAAAATTTCCCCCTCCCGGAGGTCTCTGTTTGCTTCACCTTGTAGATCCACCTCGATCAAACCACTGACTTCCCCACTAGTCTTGGGACCACTTCCCATGCATTGTTTCTGATAATGGAGTCATACTCCTCAACCATGGCATCAACCCATGTTGGCTATTGCACTGCTTCCTCAAAAGAGGATGGTTCTGTCACAATACACTCGCTCATAAGAGCCATGTATTTAGTATACCTGTCTGGGGACCTTCTCTTCCTACGTTGTTATGTAGGTCCACCTACATGCTCTGTCGCATTTAGCATCAATATGTCACCCTCTCTGGTGTGCTTCTTACCATTTCTGGTGGATGGATTTGCATGAATGGTTTCTGCCACTCCATGATCCTCTTCTTATGGATGCTCCACATCGTGAGGTTCATCCTTTGGATCTAAGAGTTCCTCATATGAATGCAAGTCAAGCTCCCTCTCAAGGGACAATCACATGGTGTTCTCATACTTCCCCATGGTGCATCCATTGCATGTGTCTATCTGTGAAAGAGTACCCTTTGGAAGACTGTAGAAATATGTTGCATGATCCTAAAAGCACTGTGGTGTAGATGGCCAAATATCCTATGCCATAACTCATCTATATCCCTGCTCACCACCTTCCCTACTTTATTGCTCAATGTTGCACAACCATCTACATCAAGTTTGTAAAGGTTATTCACATGAACTCCAATCTTCTTTACCGGTGTCGTGGCTTTGTGAAAAAGGAACACCTTTCCTTCAATGAAAACCACATCATATCTAAGATCCTCCAACATAGTAATTGAAACTAAATTCTTTTTCAAGCTTGGTACATGCATGATATATTTTAATAATAAAGGCTTACCTGAATGTCTCTAGAAAGTAACTGTACTAATCCTGGTAGCACTGTACCTCCCGTCATCACCCATCTCGATGTGCATCTGAAGATCATTCTCCTCCAAGCTACTAAAGAGTTCTTTTTTTCCTGTCATGTGGAAAGATGCTCCACTATCCAAGTACCATATAGATCCCATCACAGTTTATGCCATACATGCGATGAGAGAGAATTCCAAATCAAAATGTGAGGCCAAAGCTTCACTATCTGTCGCTTCTGGAACCTTCTTGTTTTTCTTCTTCTTTTGTGGACAATATTTTTCATAGCGTCCATGATCATGATAGGGAAAACATTTCACCTTTGACATGTCACGCTTCTTGCCTTCTTTTATGGTCTTAGATTTGGAATGGGACTTCTTCCCCTTCCCAGCCAAGGCACAATTTTCCTCATCATCAGTCTTGGACGTTGATCCATCCCTAGTATTCCGCTGAAACTCTTCTTGTACCAAATCTAACCGTAGTCGTTCCCAATATGGTAACTTCTCCATCCTATTCATAGAGTCATGTTAACTATGCCAGCTCTTGGGAAGGCTTAGAAGTTCTAGGCTCACCAAGTAATCATCAACTAAATTAATCCCAAAAATTCCAAGCTCATATCGACATTGAGTGAACTTGGTCAAGTATTTCTGGATTGTGTTGCCTTTCTCCATTTTTATTTTCCTGAGCTTTTCCTTGAGTGCCAATTTTCTGTGGTCATTGCTGCTTTGAACAGATTTGTCAAGGCCTTCCACATAGCATATGGATTTTCCTTTCCATGGAGACTCAAGACAATATGATCTTTAACTCCCTCTAACAAGATCCTCCTCACCTTTGCTACCTTCTTCTTCCATGCATCAAGAAGTTGGGCATCTGCTATTGCGGGCTTGGGCATATCATTATCTATGAATTCCTTCAACCTATTTTCTTCCAACACTGCCTCCATCCTGTCCTTCTATGCGATATAATTTCAACTTCCCTTGAGTGCATGTTCGAGCCTAAAGCCATTGAAAGACATCTCGATCTGCTTCTAGCTACAAAGAAAGTATTTGCAAATTTGAATATTGTTCAACACCAACTAAATTTCTTCTCCACTATTGTGATTCCTGGCACTCTGATACCATGTATAAAATATCTTACACAACTATAATACCATGTAGAAATTACATCAATTGATTCAATCCAATCATGCAATGTACTAAAGCAAGATACTGAATCCTTCTACAATATTTGCAGAATATAGAACACAACTACTCAATCATATGTAAGTAAGAGAAAGAAGTAAATCAATACACAACACTAGATATTTCCTGGGGAAAGAAACTGCTCAAAACCCCTCCATATTTATTGTATAATCAACCAAGGATTCATGAAACAATACAATGTATTTGTGATCACCACAACCTCATATACTCTACCAATTGTTTCACATCGATCTAGGAAAAATTGGACAAACACATAGACAATTATCAAGCTACCCTTAGCCTACCCTGCTTACACAAGCCCTTGAGAAATAAACCAATATTCAATAGGAAATTCAGGTTTCCTTGATTCTGCAATTCATCATGGGATTCCTGTGGTTATATAACTGCATTTAGGAAGTTTGCTAAAAATACAACTGATATTTTACTTGCCTTGAACCTTTGTCTCAACTGGGTCTCCACCAGAATTAGCATGCATGCAACTATAAATAATTAATCCTCAGTTACTTGGTATATCACTATTGGTGAATTAATTCTATTTTAATTCACTTGATTTTCCACTAGCTCATCGATTAGTTAGGACTAGTTAAACTGATTTTAAGTTAATTAATGTGAGTTAACTGATCCCACTCACACTACGCTATTGCTACAAGCGCAAGTGGACCCTGTAAATAATAGAATCACTCTACATGCCTATCCTTTTATCCTCAACTCAAAATTTTTGAGCTAACTAAGTCTATCACACTTAGTTAACTATTACAAGTTGTTATGAGATAATATTACAATTAATTTTCCAATTTATTTAAGAATTGGTTGCACATTAATGTATCTCTAGGATCCATCACTGTGTGACCCTTGATCCCACACTAGTGTGTGTGTTGTTTTTGGATGCCAATTTCATTGTTTCTTGTTGCAAATTTCAACATATTCTCCTGTGTTGAATGAACATTTTCAACATTCTTCTCATTTTTTAAGTGATCAAGATGAAGAACCAGTAGATTTTAGAAACCTTTATACATAAGAACATTTCCAACAAACAATGTTTTCTTCCTTGACTAAAGACCAATCAGATTTTCATGATGAAAGCCATTTTACATCCCATGATTTTAATGATGATTTTAAGCAATATTCTCAATTTTCATGTGACCAAAATAAAGATGAAGACAATTTTTCAAATTTTTCTTCATGTCATTCATTTGCGGAATTTTTCTCTCATGAAAAAGTCTACGAAAATTAGATCTCTGAAACTGTTGGCATGGAAAATTTAGGAATTGAACAAGTCCTTGTTGATAGCTTCTTACATATGCAAGAGGATCATGTGTAATAACTTGTTTACCTTCACTCATTTCAAAGCTAAAATGAACCATTTTCTGATATATTTGAGATTGATTTTAAAACTTAAAACATAGAAAAATGAACAGTAATATATGAACCTTCTCTTACTGTCTTTGTTAATCAAGAAGAGATGACTTTGCATATTCTTCTAGATTATTTTTCCATCCTATTTGAATCATCGGTGAAGTCATATTTTTTATTGTTTATAAAGAATGGGTTTTGGTTTCATCTAGATTTTAAGTTGACATTATGTATCATTTTATGTCTGCTTACAGAGGTTGTGAGAAAAATTCGAGTGAGTGGCCATATACTTTCTTGGCTTCACTGGAAATTTAGTATCACTTGAGTGAGAAAATTATTCTGTAGTTTAGTGTAGATATAAGTGTGAATAAGCGCAATGGTTTGAGAATATTTTTGAGTACATTTCATATTTCCATTTAATTAGTGTTTTGATTTCTAGCAGTGTTTTTTGGAAGATTGGTATTACTTTTTAGCATTCATTTTCAATTCGCAGTTGTGCATTGAATATTGGAAGATGGAAGTTTACATGTTGCAGTTGTAAAATTGAATTTGTATAAGCCCAATGGTTTGGCACATAGTCTACAGTTTTCTTGCCACCTCATATGGAGGATGCCATCCCTATTGGAGCTAATGCTAGAATCCTATATCATAGTAATCAAAGTCGATTTGGTATTTCTATGTATTTTGGTCAAGTTGTGAAGTTTAGTAATGATCTTATAAAGATCAAGTCTAAAGTGTCATTTAGAGAAATAAGTGGTGTCACATCATGAGTTAGTGCTCATGAGTTGTAGTTTCTATTGTAAAATCAAATGTGTCATTAAGTCCTTATACCCACAAAAGGTGTGTTGCGCAATTGTGCTGCATTTTTGCTGCAATAAGAAATTTTTATGTTTGAAGGTTTGTGTTTGGCCTAGAAGCTTTCTCATAGGTTTACAACATTGTATTGACCATTTCACACCATCCCAGTGCTTTCATTAGTTTAGAAGATGACCAGAGGTAGTATAAACTTGGGCGTTGCACTTTTGTAGAAATGTAGTGAATGCTCCGCGTGTTCACATTGTCAACATATTTGCACCATATCTCTTAAACCATGTGTCATTTTCCATGAAATTTTTCCAGGAGATGTATAAAGATGATATGAATAAAATCACTCAATTTTAGGTCAAAATTCTTCACGGTTTTTTAGAAATGAGACATTGTCATCTACAACCATTTTTGGTTTTTCTCAAAATCTTGGAGTCACTACGCTTTTGGACAGTTGCTCTACTTTTTATAGTTTCACTTAAAGATTAATTTCAAACCAAATGGAGATTAATTTGTAAAAAGTAAAAGATTTTTTTTTAAGAACAAGAAAAATAACAATAACGTACTTCATTTTCTTCATAGGTATCATATATTGGAATATTGGGATGAATCTTTACAGCCTATTTTTCAGATTTTGTTATTTCGTATTTTATTCATGATGTTTAGGCGCATATTCCATGGATATGGAGAGGAATTTGCGAAAATTGAGAGAGGTTTCTCCTAAGGACAAGTTCATTTACAAAAATTCTTTCGGTTTTGTAACATCTGTCATGTTTCAAGAGATATGAGTTAATATTTGACCCCTATTTTCCAAAGATTCAGTCCCTATTCCTAGGAGATAGTTCCAAATTTAATGCAATTGATTCTATCTTTGGGGAAATGATTGAGATCAACCCCTTGAGTTGAGGGATGAGCTAATTTTATATATTTCCATGAGTTTTAGTGTGCAAAAGGTTGGTTGGTAGGTCAGGTTTGAGGAGATAAAACATTATGCATATTGTATTTTCTTGATTTTCCAATGAATGAAAGAAAAAGTTATGATTTAAAGGGATTCCTCATGTGTTAGCTCTTGATGGTTTTGTGCTTATATCATGTTGTAAGTTTGCCTCATGTTGTTTCCATATCTTAAATGTATGTCTTCATGTTTGGTTGAACTAGAACCTATCTCATAATTCATTCAAAAGGTGTTCTGATTTAGTTTACCAAACAATCTATGTTTTTTTATTTAAAAAACATTTAGAATTCATTCAGAGTTTTGATGCTCTATGTGTTGTTTCCACCTTTCTTATACTCACCCTCCTACAACGAATTAATTTTATTTCACCACCAAGATTTCCTACCTTTCCCCTATAGGAGACCCCTCGTCTCTTCATCCTATGACTAGAAAATAATCATCTCGACATGACTCCATGCCCAATGGATCTATCTTAATCCTTGCCAATAAATGTTTAAGACTTATACCCACTAAGCACCGTACCTAGACTAATAATCTAAAGTGATTGAAAATTTCAGACAGAGAGAGCCCTCTCTGAATTTGGAAGGGATAGATTCCAACTTAAAAGTGGGTTGTGGTTACCTATGATTTTCTCTCCTTAGCCTAGAGAAATTATAAAATTCTAACACTTGGAATATGGCCCGAGGGTGACTGGCTGAAGAGATATTTGGCTTAGCCTTGTCTATAGTCAGGTGGTACGTGGAAGTCCCAATCTTGGTTCCATTTTTCTTATGGCAATAAAATCTCTTTTGAATTTTGCTTCGCCAATCATGTATTTTGCAAGCATGGGAAATTCTTTGTAAATGTGACCCACTTCGTGACATTTTCTACACCTAAACGACACTCCCTCTTAATCTAATTTCTCCATTCTGGAATGACCTTGACACTGGAGCATCAGGATTTCCACCAAACCCTCTATGGTATGAAGATGAACTAGTATGCGAGAAAGGCCATTTTACAAGTCTCCAATAAATTCTTATCATAGTCCAGAAAAACCCATAAATCATCCCCAATTATTTTGAAGACATCTTCCATCCTATATTGAAGAGGTAATCTAGGTAGCCTCACCCATATCAGCCATGCTCCTAAATGCTCTCACTCAAGGTCAAAGAGATGGGGCCATATTTTCAAAATGATGGGTGCGAGTTCAATGTGCCAATATTTCGAATAAACCCAAGATTCATGTTTAACCTTTTTGAAACGGAAAGAAAATCATCCCTGGGTCATCATGATCATCGCCGACAAAACATATAAAACTTGGCCCGAGACTTCCACAACCCATTTTCGTAGATGAGATGATGTATAATTTCAAACCTAAACTCTACCCACTAGAACACGATCTGCTGTATCCATAAATTCGTCCAAATTAATACCTTCTCCAACAACCAAAAGGTGCCCTCGTTCTTTTACCTTGGTACTCTTTGACTTTTCCCCTTTTTCTTATGGATTCCTTCAGCCACGACCTCTTGAGAAGCGTTAGGGTTTGATTCAACTTCACTTATCCTAATATCCTCCCATCACGTCGTTGGAACACCTACATAAATTCCAACAAAGAAACCAGAGGGTGGGCGCGAGCTTATAACATTATGTGTTTTCTGAGACCCCTCTGCATTCCTTCCTAGCAGACCTCCCCCAACCCTCGAAGACTTACTCCCGTTATGAAAATTTTGTTTTGCAGACATGTTATAGCCTATAATCTACTTGGCTACCTCTGCTACTTCGATATGCATAGGGTCCTCTGATACGAGGCCTTGCGAAAAGCTAGGATTTATACATTGTTCAAGGAAACAATGTGTTTCTGGGTAGGGCACCATGTCTTCACCCAAGAGTGGTTGCACATAGTCCCAGATTTGATGTTCCAGACCCCCATACTCATGAAACCCTTGAGAGGTTTTCCCTTCTAACGACGGAAAATTTGATACAAATTCTTACGATGAGGAAACTCTGAAAACTTTGACCGTAGATGAAAAAGGGGAGCAAGCCATTTTCTCCAGCTACCCGACTGGGACTAGAAGCTCCATTCCCGGTTGCTTAGGTGGAGATTATGTCCAGATTGGCACTTATTCAAATGGGTTTGAAGAATAATCCACCAATTCCTCGTCCATATCAGCAAAAAACTACCCACCAACCACACACATAAACCTCATATATATATTAAAATTTGACCTTTTCCATTAGGATAAATATAGGTTAACTCTTAATAATAATATTTATATTTACATAAATTTTACAAATTTTATTGAAATTTTGATAATACATATAAATATATGTATTTGCTAATTTTTTTGGTATGTTCGACCAATAAGGATTTGAAACTAAAATCTCATTATTTACATAATACTTTATATAGCCGCAATATTCCATTGATGTAATCAATTTCTTATTTTTCTTTCTTTTATATATATATAAATTTTATTTTTATATAAGAAAATATTTATTATAAGTATTGATTTTTTACATATTTATTATTTTAGATTTAAATATAAAATTATGAAATATAATAATTATCAATATAAAACATATTTTATATTAATCAATTAAATTTACTAAGTTTTTATAGATTTTTTAATTATATGTTTGAAATATAATAGTTATATATATATATATATATATATATATATATATATATATATATATATATATATATATATAATGGTTTATAATTTTGTTAATTCAAATTAAATTATAAAACAATAAATTGAAATAATTTTTTTTTTTTTAATTTTTTTTAAATTGTTGATGAAGAACACTTTCTCTTGGATTACTTAATTTAGGAATGCTTCTCTTTCTTTTTTCTTTTTTTATCACAAAACATAAAACATTAAATAATCTCCATTAATTTCTCATAAATAATCTCAATTAATCACTCATTTCTTAAAGTCCAATAGACCATATTAACCAGAGTGAATATTTATATTATCATCACATCTTATTACTTTTATTTTTCAATAATACACCCCACATGCTAAATTGTAATATACCCCTCCATACAAATGTCATAAGGTTAATTTTCATAATGTCATCCATCTTAACTAAATATTGTAAAATTAAATTGTTTTTCTTTAAAATTTTGATTATTTATTCTATCTTAATTTTCTTTTGTCTAACTTTTAAAAAAGAAAAAGATCAAATACTATCAATTTTCTAATATATTAATCATAACTAAAATATAGTCAATTTTCTTAATGTATTAATCACAACTAAAATATATTGCATGATCAATTTTAATAAAAAATCTTTCCTATTTTCCATTAATCAAAAAGAGAAAAAGAGAAAAACAAGTTATAATGTAGTCCTCACGACATACCTTGCTGAATGTCACTTTCATGTTACCTTCCAAAATATGTTGTAACGCATTAAAAAAAATAATAATAAAGCAGTAGAGGTACGCAGAGGAATCTTGCCACCGGTGCGTGTTAAAAATTAGAGAGTACACTGTAGAACTGCCATTTCCTTTACTTTTGCCTGTTCGTTCTCTGTTGGCTGTGGACTTATTTGGGTGCCACCCGAATCCTGCCCGGTTAGGATTGGGCACCTAGTGTGTATGAATATAATCCTGCCCGGTTAGGTTTGGGCACCTTGTGTGTACGAATATCTATTGTTGTTTAGATAGATATGTGAATGTATCTATAGTTGAATATAGCGCGTCTGTCAATTTGAAGACGGGTGAAATAACTGACTCAGCTTTTTGAAAGCAATGATAAAGCAACCGGTAGATGCGATATATATTATATTTTTCTCTCTCCATTCCAATCATATTTATTGTTTAAGTTAATTATTTTGAAATTTATTTCTTATTAAAACGATAAAATCATAGTAGTTTACAAACAAACAAATAAATTTAACAAAAAGGAGAACCTTTCTTTAGAAAAAGAATGTTGTTGAAAGTGAAGAAGAGTATTGCCCTAGAAAGCTATACATCAATAATTAATGTGATGTTGAATTTTATATATATATATAATTCAACATCACATTAATTATTGATGTATAGCTTTCTAGGGCAATACTCTTCTTCACTTTCAACAACATTCTTTTTCTCTATATATATATAACATTCTAAAAAGAATATATATATATATATATTTTTTTTTTCTTTCTTTCACATATAAGACATATTAAATTAAAATAAATCTGAGATATTTTTTATATAATATTATAAAAACATTAAATCATCATTATATACATATAATATTTAAATGATTTTGATTCTCTGAAATTTATTGGTATCATTTAAAATTTTTAATTTAAAGAATATTATTAAAAAAATATTTCAAAATTAAATTAAATATTTATAAATAATGTGATAAATTTTTAATTTATTTAAAAATAACTTTAAAATTAAATTAAATAATTATAAAATAATAATAAATAATAACTAATTTAATGAATAATAAAAATTAATAATATTTTTACAATAATTAATAAAATAAGTAATAAATAAATTACATAACCTAATAATGTTAAAAAATACTAAACTCATTGAATGGTAAAAAAAAGTATTTTTTATAATAAATAAGAAATAGATTGCATAATGATAAATAATGATAAATCTCAATAAGACTTCTTCAACTTTTGTTTTACTCAGTAGTAACAATTTTGTCAACTTTTCTCATTAAAAAAAGGAAAGTGATTTGAAAGACCATTGAAATTGATATAGATCATTGAACCTTTTAATAAGGATATATAATATTGTATTGAAAATCATACTTGGTCTCTTTCACTTTTTATTTTAGTTTAGGCATAAATTTTTTTTATAATCTGTAATATTTGTATATCTTAATATTATAATGATTTTAATTTGTAAAATATAATATATGAATCACAATTAAGTAAAAATAATGAAGTTTAATTAATAATGTATATTTTGAAAATTAATTTATAATGTATTTATTTTCATTTGATAATTTGCACTATTTTTGGTGTTGATATTAATATGAACTATACTTTTGTTGGTATTGTTTCTTCTCCTAATATATTATATAATATTTCATTATATTATAAAAAAAAACGATGCATTTTATTGTTTTGTGTTATATAATTGTTAAAATCAATATTATTATAAATTGTTTCTATTAACACTAAATGTGTCGCACTGTTTTGCATTATACTATTATTGATTTTGTAAAGTGCATTGATCCAACCAAATAACACAATGAAAAAAATATATCATAGTTTTTAAAACATTTGACATCATATCACAACAATTAAATGTCATTCTTACAAATATTAAAGCGGTTAAGCTTGTTAGGTACCATACTAAATCTATGCAAATATCAAGGTAATAATTGTTTAAAAGAGGTTTGGATACTTTTTATTGCTTGGATAATAACATAGATCACATACATGACTATGGGGTAAGGTCCCTTTTGGCTAGTTCTGTGGTGCCAGCTAGTAGACACTCATCGTTGATTTAATTTAATGTCCTTGAAATTCTTTCAACCGTAGGTGATTTACCTAACACTTTCTCCACCGTGGATCTTCTGGGTTGCCGATCTGAGGATCCTACATGATTTTGGTTGGTTTTAGTAACCCTCGGATTTTATTTGCGATTTTTTTTCGTCATTTGTTTCTTTAGCGGCAGTGGAGTGCTGGATCTGCAAACCCTTGAAGCTTTGAAACCCTTCTCAGGTGAACTATCATTTCCTTCTTACATTATTTCGTAGTTTTTCTGCTAGCATGACAAAGGTGAGACCACCCAACCTTGAGGTTGGAAATTACAGTTGCCCTCCCCTCGTGCCTTTTCTGCTTCAGAACAAAAACGTAGACAATGGTTTTTAAATCACTGTTATCAGACATCTAGAAATTTTTAGCCTTAGTTAGGCTCAGTTTTTCCATTCGCTCACTGTCCAACTCAGGAATAGCTTTTTCCATAATATCTTGCCATTCTTTTTTTTCCCTCCCTCTCCTCTCCCTCTTGAGATATTCATCTCTACAGAAAAAGGAGAGAAGGGGTAATTGTTTATAACTGTCTATCGGTTGAAAATTACATTTTCAATTCTTTTCCATAAAATTTTTATCTCATTCCTTTATTTATAAATGTATAAATATATGTGTATATTTATTCATAAATAAAAATTTATTAAATTTTCATTAACTTTCTCCTAGTTCATAACTACCTAATGAAACAATAAAATAAAAATATAAAAGTAATTACAATCCTAGGTGTAACATTCCCCCTCTTTGAGAGAAACACCGTCCCTGATGTTTCATTGTTGTCTCAGAAACAAATTGGATTATGATTCCTTCATAAACTCTTCATCTTCCCAGGATTCACTGTTACATCTTCCCAGGATTCACCGTTATACCTTTAGAGGAGATTAAAAGGCCCTGGTACGAAATCTACTCTTTCTAGAAATCAAATTTGCTAAATTTAGCATATAATTGATGTTATTTTAAAGTATACAACACTAGTCGCAAATTCTCCTTATGCTCTTCTAATTTTTTTTGATTAAATGAGGATATGATGGATAAATATGAGAACAAATTTGTCTATATAGTGATGAAAAATATTGTTCATTAAACTCATGAATGTTGTTGGGGCAGTAGTAAATATAAAAGATAGAACAATAAAATCATAATGGCCATACCGGGTTCTAAATGTTGTTTTATAAATATATTCCTTTTTAATTCTCGTATGGTGATATGCGAAACACAAGTCGATTTTGGAGAATATGGTGGCACCTTTAACTTGATCAAACAGGTTGTCAATTCTTGGCAGTAGATAATAGTCGATACATAATCACAAGGTGCCATCCTTCTTCCTAATCAATAGCATAGGGGCTCCCCATGGTGACACACTTGGGCAGATATAACCCTTGTCCAACAATTCTTGTAGTTTCATCTTGAGTTTTGTTAATTCTGGAATACTCGGCAAGGGTTTCATGATACTGGGGTTGCATCCTGAACTAACTCTATAGTAAAATCAATATCCCGTTTTGGGGGAAGCCCCAGGATCTCTTCTGAAAAAATATGAGGGTAATCTTAAGTAACTAGGATATTTTCTACAGCGACTGTATTATTTTTTGTATTGGAATATCCAACATGCACAACATACATTTGGCGACATTTTCTAATGCATTTTCTTAACTAGGTGGCTTTAATAGGTCATAACTTAACACTTTTCCTAATTCCCTGAAGTTCCTGTCTTTTTCCCTCCTTGGTGAGGAAACTAATAGTTTTCTCTTTGCAGTTTACTAGACACCAATGGCCTTCTAACAAGTCCATGCCAATTAACACATCATAATATCCTAAGAGAAACATATTTCAAACTATATCAATCTGATGTCCTGTTATTTCAATAGAACAATTTTCAAATTTAGCACTTTGACTTCTTTTATCTCCAGTAGATAATTGTACCATCCAATGATCCTTATATTTGTTAGTTTGTACCCGGATGCGGGTGGTTAAGAGGGGATACATGGTGATTAGATGGTCTGGCAGCATTATGGCAAGCCATATGCCAACCAGACCTACAAGTGTCCTTCGGCACATTCACAGGGGCGCGCAACATTTATGGCATTTACAGCCCGGCTCGCATCACAACCCAGCTACCGGAATATGAGATCACTCCACACTCTGCGATCTGGTCATGGAGATTAATAAAATTTATGAGGGGTTAATGCTGAAGGTATGCAGTAGAACTGGTTTATTTGTTCACAGGATGGCGAACGAGCATTATTCCAGCAATCTTCCCAGGCCTATTTCATTTTGTTGCTCTCCCGACATTCGGCTCTCTTCCGAGCGTACTGTGACCGGTAAATGCACCAAGCTACATTGCTGTTTAGAGCTCAGTGATAATTTACATTTCTCTATAGCTGGAAATTGTATGCGTGCCTCGGTGAATTGGACCGCGCATTTAGCCAGTGCCTCTGTCCTGCTCCCGCTTAGGCATTCTTCTAGTGCTTCTGTCCTGCTCCCGAACTTGCCCTGGGCTTCTGTTTCGACTGAGAGCATGCCGCGTCTCAGACATTGGATGAGATGTAGACGAGGCTCCTCTCGTCGGCAGATAAGACGCTCGCCCACTTCCTCCAGCACTTCTGATGCGGCCTCTCCTACTTCTAACAGCCCTTCCAGAGTTTCCAGGGGACGAATTCTTCGTTCTGGGCAAAGCTTTCGCTCCCCCACTCCCCCGCAGTCCTTTGCTCACTCCCAAACGCGACACTTCTCATTCAACAGTGTGCTCAACTACCCAAGAGTCACCGCCTCTGTGACAATTGTCTTTCGCGAATTCCCTCCGGAGGTGTCTCCTAATTCTGAAGGCCGGGCTGGGAGTAGTGGGGCTACGCATGCTCTAAGGCATATCGTGGGCGGTGTGAATTTGCAGGATGTGGAGATGAATATCAACCAGGAGGGCACCAGACCAAGCGAGGACGCTCAGCCTAGTCTGGAGCCGAATGATATGGATATTGACAATGGTGTTGATCAAAAAGGGAAGCATAGTGAAAGTCAGGACCAGGGAACTGAGAACGCGCAACAACCAATGCAAGCGAGCGAGGTGAAGCGACTTCCTGCAGCTGAGAAGGTTATTCATTCTACTGAGGACCTGTACATGACCGATGGCGAACCAAATGAACTCTGGTGCAGGGTTGTTGAGGAAGCTCCGGACGAGTAGCACCTCCCTTCTTTCCTGGTTTTTTGCTATGGCTCAGTATATTACTATGAAAATGTGCATGTTTGTTTTTAGTTCTCGGCTCTATCTAGCAGGCCTCATATTTTCCGAACTATTAGCATCCCCTGCGTGGGATTTTGTTGGAAAATTTTTCAGCACTGGTTTCCCTCGTGGAGGGCAGTGCTCATCTCTGATTTTTTGTTCAAACAGGTCTTGAACTCGGGCCTGGCTCTGGAATACTCCTGATGTATATATTTTTTGCTGATAAATAGATTAAGTTTACTTAGAAAAAAAAAAAAATTTGTTAGTTTGTGAATGACACAACTCCACCACTTTTGGACTGACATAGCTTAAATTAGCACCTGGGTCTATTAAAATGGAAACAATACGGTTAGCTATCTTACCTTCCAATTTTGTCATCGTAGGCCGATATTCAGCCTAACGATCTTCTAAACTTGTGTTAATCCTTGGTAAACTTTTATCTACCTCACTCACTATGGAATCCTCCTGGATATTGGTGACTTGATCTGTCCTGGTACAGTGGGGACAATTCTTATAGTAATGGGGCTCCCCACAACCCTAACATTTCAAGGGAGGTTTCTGTGAGGAAATAAGTTATGACTTACTCGATGCTTCTGTTTGCTTGTTTTCGATCTGAAATTTGGATTTCTACTGCCCATACCCAGGATACTTATTTGGTTTTCGTTTATATCTGCTTTTAGAGCTGGTAGTTTTAACACTCTTAGTATTCTAAAAAAAATTTGGCCCCTTCTTATTAAACTTTCTCCCTTCTGCTTCATTTCCTAGTAACAAATACGAGCATTTAAAATTACCTCATCCATCATTTTAGGGTTATCAAATTCCAATATTTCCTTCATAAACATTGGTAGACTGTTGATAAAACACTACACCTTGGCTTAATCTTCTCGAATATAAGGAATGTACCTTAGCATAGAGGTGAAATTAGTCACAAACTCATCCATGGTTAGTTGCCCTAACCTCAAGTCATGGAACTCCTTTACCTTCTCGTCATAAAACCATTATGTGAGATACTTATCTTGAAAATATTATATTTTAATTAAGAAAATAAATATATATATTTTTATATAGAAAATAAATATAAAAGTAAAAATATAGAAATCAATAAAATTTAAAACATGTTTTGAAAGAATTTTTATATATAAAAAAACGAAATAAATAATGCAAGAATATTTTTTAGGATTGATAAATCATTTTGATTTGAGTGGATATTAATCACCATTATTATTATCATAATATATATGATTATTTAGACATTGAACTTACTTTATGTAAGGAGTATCGCTTTATTTCCAACTAATTTACACTACAAAGAAAATATTAAAATACATATATAATAAATATAATAAAAACATATATATTATATTAGAAATAGATTGAAAATTACATTTTATAAAATTAATGAAAAACAATTCCTATAAGCATCAACTTTGTTAACTACTAGATTTTGTGAAGGAACTTCTATATACACAATGCGCCAAAGTGGAACCATTTAAATTGGTCATGCTACATAAATAAAATCCAAATTTAATTTTACTTTTATTACAATCCCATGGGCATCACCTGTGTTAACTCTTTTAATTTTGTGAAATGAACTTTTGTACCTTCTATATACACAATGTGCCAAAGTGAGACCATTTAAATTGATTGTATTAGTTAACTTTTTTGATTTTGTGCAGTGGGCCAATTAATTTTAATATTATATTCATATTAAAAATAAAATTGGTATAAGAATTTTTTTTGTTTCGAGAGAGAATTTTTTTTTTATCTCTCATAAAATAATTTATTTAATTTAAAATTTGAGAGGTTTTCACAATCAATTATATCAAATGTTATTTTTGGGATTCATTCATCTATGACCGTTTCCATCAATAGTTTAATCCAAAAATGATATCTAATATAATGCACTGCACTTAAATACAATGAGTGGAGGGAGCTCTTCTTGAATGGTTCATGATACGCAATACTTGCTAAGGTTTTGAAAATGGGGTAGCAAACTAAGTGGGCTTAATTGTGGGGAAAACTCCATAGTTAAGCGCAAGCCCCATAAGTGATGATTTAGGCTATATGATTTATTTCACTAGTTTCAATCCCACTTCTTCACCTATGCTAGCATCACCCAATACAATGAGTGCTAAGTGGACTCTACTCAAAAATCATGAGAAATTAGTTACTTTCAACTACCTCTTATGGAAATAGTCATAGAATCCCAAAAGTAATATCTAATTTATTTAATTGTTAATATATATATATATATATATATATATATATATATATATATATATATATATAATACTCTCTTTTTATATTGATTATGAATATATTATTAAGAAACTCTTTATGACTTTTGTAGTATCCAAGACAAGTATTTGTTTGAAAAAAAATATATATAATAAGGAATAATTGGTTTCAGGATTAAATTATTTTTATTTAATTAAAAGACAACAAATCAATCATTACACCATTATATGGTATTTAATGTTTACCATATGTACATATTTAAAACCATAGAGTTATTTTGAAACATTGTTTTGTGTTTTGATTTTTTTAAATTTTTTTGAAAATATTATTTTAGTGCATAGGCCTATATCATTCTTGCACAATAAACATATACAACAATACATGGTATTTAATGTTTACCATATGTACGTATCTAAAACCATAACTCAGATTTTATTTTGAAACATTGTTTTGTGTTTGAATTTTTGTAATGCATAAGCACAATAAACAAAAAAACACGTGGTGACAATAGCCCATAATATTCTTTCACAAAAAACAAAAAAAACATAATAGCCCATGTTATTATTGCACAATAAACAAAAAACACATAATAACAATATGAAAAAAAAAGAAAAAAAGAAAAAGGAGAACCAAAAAAAGAAAAAGAAAAAGAAAAGAAGGAAAGAAAGAAAGAACGAACAAAGTGACATTGTCACATGTAGCTTTTGTTTGTTTTGGCTTATATTGTATTTGTTTATGTCAAAAGAATTCTGAACAGTCACTCAACTCACAGATATATTCCAGAGCAAAAGTCTCCCCACTCAAGCAAGTTGCGTTAAACGACCACCTACTTATGATCCATGTGAAAAATGCATTGGGAGTTGTGCTTCGACATAATAAAATAGACTACTTTTTTTGGAAATCTATTAAAAAAACAAAAAATCAAATAGTTAAATTTAAATCATTTTTTTTTAATGATAGAAATGAATTTAACATTTGAACTAATAATACTTTCTTATGAAAATAGAATGAGCCCACTACCTCAACCAAATAAACTCCATATAACGCTGAACAATTATTAATCATCACATATATATCTCGGAACCTTTCTAAAATATTTTGTTTGTGTGGCTTCTTTTCTTAGATCTGAAAACATGGAATGCAACACCAACGCTGACGCAGTTCAAGTGAATATCAATTGTGATAGTTGGGTTAGTCAAATTAATGAATGTCTCAATGTACTAGAAGAACAAGAGGAGTAGGAGGAGAAAGAATTGTGTGCGTGGGTGTTTAATGTGTCAAGAGAGTTATTGTCAGAGAAGCCGTAAGCTTACATTCCGCAGTCAGTTTCCATTGGCCCCTATCACCACTGGAGATCTGAGATCTATCACATGGATCATCACAAATTGGGAGCTGCCTAAAGATTTCACAAAACAATTATGTTGAAAATATTACAGTCACCTGTGTACCCCGTGCAGGTAGAAACAGAGTACAGCAAAGGGGCAAAGGATATTGCATGCACAGCACTGTGCATTCAAGAGGAATGGAGAAACTATAGGAAATTAATTTTTTTTTATGGTCACAACCACCACTGCAGAGAAGAAATTAAATTCCGTTGTGGGCCGCAACCGACTTTGCAGAGGAAATGAAGACTTTCGTGGTTCAAACCATTCAACAATAGGTTTCTATTAAAAATAGTCTTTTCAGGATTTTAAGCCCTCAACAATAAAAAAAAGGAGCTTTTGTTAAACGTGCCAAGTTTTTAAATTTTAAAAGGGCCACGTCATCTGTGGTCCCCACTTCATCGCCCATAGCAAAATTTTATTTCAGTGTCTTATTGATATGAAGTCCCATCGCGATGCGATGTTGCGATATCGCACATCACATATCACAATGGATGTGTGTTCCATATCATAGCAATGTTCACCGCCGATGATGCGATGTGATGTTGTCCCTACCACCATCGCCCATTGCACATCGCCAAACCACCGTACATGCCACTACTTATGTTTTCCGCTGATGCGAAGTGCCGACGTGATGTGGTCCCCACATCGCTCATCACACCATCGCGCACTCGCTCATCGCAAGTCTTCCGCACCATCCGCCAAACCATTCATTCCTCCGATCACTGATGCGTTGTGGTCCCACTGCCACGTGGACCAATCGCGTTGATTCGCGTTCATTTTACCCATGACATCACCACCAAGTTTTGTTACGTGAATTTTTTATGTGATCGGGTTTATATTTCAGTGTGACTTCCGCGGGCCCCAACAACAGCCAATCAGAATGCGTTCACACTTGTTTTTGGCCTGATGATGTAGGGGCATTTTTTAACGCGAAAATTTTCCAATGTAGTTTGTAAAGGATTTAAAGTTCGGGTTAGAGGTTCGTTGATTTTTTGATGAAATATAGTGTTACAGGGGCAGTGTTAAAGGTTTCAAAAGAACCATGGGGTGCCTTCGTAGTTGAAAAAAGCAACATACGTTTACCACAGATCAACGGTGGAGATTTTGTGCGGGGGCACATCACAGATCTATTGTACACAAGGGAAAGTGTCTCCACAGGGACCCAGAAAAGGATTTCACATTATGTTTTAATTTAGTTTTGTTTATGTTTTAGAATAAGCCGCACCATATATAATGTGTGAGACAGTACAATTGTTTTATTAATGTAATGTTGTTAGTTGTTTTACACAGATAGACTGTGTGTATTGTTTTGTAATGCCCGAAGGTAGAAAGAGTGACAGAGAAGAAAATTTGTAATGCTACATCTGTAGTAGCTAAACCTTGTGTAACCAGAAAATCATACTGAAGATTTAATCCATCATTTTGTAATAGTTTGTGTTTTATTAATGAAATAGTTTTCAAATTGTGCCATCTCTGTCCAGTGAGCGAAAAATTGTTTGCATTTCTCTGTGTTAAAGGAGGAGAATTTTATTCTCCCTATGTGTTCGGAATATTCAGAAATTTCAACATGGTATCAAAGCTTATCCATGCTCTTTGAAGGTGTCAAAGAAGCTGAAGGAAGAAGGAAGATTAGTTGCAGCAATTCTCCAGCAGCGTGAAGGCTCAACAGAAGATTAAGTCCAGGTATTTCTAAAAAAAAAACAGAGTTTTTATTTTGTTTAAAAGCGCAGTCCTCAGAGACAGAGTTTTGTCTTTTAAAGAAGGAAAGATAGTTTGAAAAAAAAAAAAACACAGTCAAGTTTATTTCAGAGTTCAGTTTATAAGTAATGGCTGGACCAAGCACTAGTATGAGTATTTGAAATACTTAGCTTCCACAATTTAATGGGAATAATTATGATTATTGGGCCATTACCATGAGAGTCTTGTTTTCCTCCCAGGACTTATGGGAATTTGTAGAAGAAAATTTTGAAGAACCAGTAGATGAACAACATTTTAATGCCTTAACACAGGCCAAGAAGGATCTGCTGAAGAGAAATATAAAGAAGGACTCTAAAGACCTCTTCTATCTCTATCAAGCAGTACATGAGAGTGTGTTTCCAAGGATAGCAGTAGCTAAGAGATCCAAGGATGCATGGAATACTCTTAAGATAGCCTATCAAGGTATGGAGAAAGTGAAGACAACAAAATTACAATTGTTGAGGAGAGATTTTGAAACTCTCTATATGAAAGAGTTTTATAGCATAGACTCATTCTTCACACATGTGATTGGGATGGTCACACAGATAAGGTCCCATGGAGAAACACTTGAATAAATAAGGATTGCGGAGAAAATATTGAGGAGCCTACCCTCAAGGTTTGATGTTATTGTAACCACCATTGAAGAGACAAAGGATCTCTCAAAGTTCACGATAGATGAACTTCATGCATCACTGATGACTCATGAAAAGAGATTTGGAAGATCAGTAAACCCATCTTTGGAGCATGCCTTCAGGACCCAGATGCCTTTTGGAAGAGGAACAGGTCAAGGTAGAGGAAGAGGAAGAGGCAGAAGCCAAAACAGAGGAGGAAGATACAGCTCTTCACATTCACATCGAAGGAGCAACAGTCAGAATCAAAGCCAAAGCCAAAGTAGCAGCCAACAAGGTGGACACCAACATGCTCATGGACAAAGGTATGAAAAATCTAATGTCCAATGTCATTATTGCAAAAAATATAGGCACTATGCCAATGAGTGTAGGAAAAAGAAAAATGACATGAATAATAGGAAGAATGCTAATGTAGCAAAATAAGAAAAGAACCCAAATAATGTGTTGTTAACATGTAATATAGCACAAGATAGATAGGATGATGTATGGTTCTTAGATTCAGGCTGCAGTAATCACACGACTAGAAACATAGCAATGTTTGCCAATCTTGATGAAGATGTTAAATCTGAAGTAACAACATGAACTGATACTAAGAGTTATGTCAAGGGAAAACACAAAGTAAGTATCTATGCAAGAAATGGAAAGCAGAAATTTTTGCCAGATGTATACTATGTTCATGGCTTGAAATGTAATCTTTTGAGCGTTGGGCAGCTCATTAAAAAAGGTTACAATGTATTTTTTTTAAATGATGTGTGCACAATAATGGACATACCTCCAAGCAAGAAGGTTATTGCAGAAGTGAAAATGACCAGCAATAGAATGTTTCCACAAGCTCAATACAGACTTGAAGGGAAAGAGAAAAAAATGTAGCAGCTATAACTCAAGAGGTCTTTCAAAAGGAAGTGAAAGATGAAAATTGGTTATGGAACTTGAGATTTGGACATCTCAATTTTGGAGGTCTGAATTTTTTTCAAAGAAAAGGTATGGTAAAAGGACTACCATTGATTTAGAAACCAGATATCTTATGTGAAGGCTACATCTTGGGAAAACAACACATAGAAAAATTTCCATCAGGAAAGAGCATAAGGGAAAAAGCACCCTTAGAAATTATCCATTCATATTTATGTGGGCCGATGCAAACATCATCAGTATCAGGAAACAATTATATGTTGACCTTCATTGATGATTTCACTAGAAAAATATGGGTTTACTTCTTGAAGTATAAAAGTGAAGTGTTTGAGAAATTTTGCCACTTTAAAGCTCTTGTAGAGAAACAAAGTGGGCAGCATATCAAAGTCCTAAGAACTGATAGAGGAGGTGAGTACATATCAAAATAATTTCTGTGTTTTTGTAGAGAAAACAACATACACAAAAAGTTCACAACAAGGTACACACAACAGCAAAATGGTGTTGCTGAAAGGAAGAATCGAACCTTCATGGAAATGGTAAGAAGTATGCTAAAGACAAAAAATTTGCCAAATGAGTATTGGACAGAAGAAACAAATTGTGATGTGTACATTTTAAATAGATGCCCAACAAAAGCTGTAATGAACAGAGTTCCAGAAGAAGCGTGTAGTGGAAAAAAACAGGGAGTCACCCACATGAGAGTTTTTTGGTGTGTGGCTTATGCACACATTCTAGATCAGCTGAGAAAGAAGTTGGATAGTAAGGGGGAGAAGTGCATCTTCCTTGGATACTGTGAAGAATCTAAGGGGTATAGATTATATAACCCATTCACAAAGAAATTTGTTATAAGCAGAAATGTGTAATTCATTGAAGAAGAAGCATGGGATGGAAGCATTGAGAAAACAATCAATGTCAAAATTTGTTTGTCTCATGATGAAGATGAGGAAGACGTGGCTGAAAATAACACCTCATCGGTAGCACTACCTCCACCAACACAAGGACAGCAAGGGAGACCTCAAGCAGGAGTAGGAACACCCTTGAAAAGAAATAAGAGTGCTTCTCCAAGCACACCACATGGAGCATATTTGAGTGCTTCTTCAAGCACATCTACACTAAATGAAAGAGGAATCAGATTCAGAAATTTAAATGAAATCTATGAGCAAGAGACAACAAATGAAGGTATGAACTCTTTATTTGCTTTATATTGTCATGTTGATGATCCTGTTCATTTTGAGGAAGCTATAAAAGATAGAAAATGGATAGAAGCCATGGATGAAGAAATAAATGCAATAGAGAAGAATAAAACATGGGAGTTGGTTGATCTCCCAGAAGGAAAAGAAGTCATTGGAGTAAAGTGGGTCTACAAGACCAAAAGCAATGCTGAAGGTAAGATTGAAAGACACAAGGACAGACTTGTTTTCAAAGGATATAAGCAACAACATGGAAGAGATTATGAAGAAACTTTTACACTAGTTGCAAGAATGGAAACAGTGAGAGCAGTGCTGTCCATATCAGCACAAAACAAATGGAAGGTTTACCAAATGGATGTAAAATCAACATTTCTAAATGGAGTATTAATGGAAGAGGTTTATGTTCAACAACCTATAGGCTATGAGAAAAGGGCCAAGAGCACAAAGTTTGCAGATTGAAGAAAGCTCTTTATGGGCTGAAGCAAGCACCAAGTGGATGGTACAGTAAGATAGATTCCTATCTACTGGAGAATGGGTTTGAAAAATGTGAAGGAGAACCCACATTATACATCAAATAAGAAGATGGTAAGATGCTCATTGTTTTGTTATATGTTGATGATGTGATATTCACAGGTAATGATGATTACCTCATTGAAAATTTTAAAACAGTCATGAAAGATGAATTTGAAATGATTGATATGGGATTGTTGAGATAATTCTTAGGAATAGAAGTAGCGCAAAATGAAAATGGGATTTTTATCTCACAAGCTAAATATGTAAATGAAGTTCTAGAAAGATTTAATATTCAGGATTGCAAGGCAGCAATTACTCCCACAGTAATGGGATTGAAGCTCAACAAAGATGACAACAACATGGATTTTGATCCAAGCTTGTACAAGGGCATAGTTGGCAGCCTCATATATTTGACTGCAACTAGGCCTGATATTATGCATGTTGTTAGTTTGATTTTCATATTTATGGAAAAGAAAAAAGAAGCACATTGGCAAGCAGCAAAAATAATTCTAAGATATGTGAAAGGAACTAAAAGGTATGGAATTTTATATACTACTTTAGAAAATTCTAAATTAATTGGTTATACTGACAGTGATTGGGCTGAAAGTATTGATGACCAGAAAATTACTTCTGGTTATGTTTTTCTTATGGGTTCATGACAACAACAAAATTGAATCCGGCCCCAAGGAGAGCTGGTCCCTAATTTCTGCCCATGATTCCTTTTATTTAGCTTTGTTTAAAACAAGAATTCTCCTCAACTCTGTTACAAATTTATTTATCAATTCAAGTAAATTGACAAATAAATGTATTAATTCAATGTTGATCTACAACCCAACATAAATACATGTATACACTGCCTCTTTCATTCTCTATTCCAATATTAAGACCTTGGGGAATTTTAAATATATCCCCGAACTTTAATTCTATCGCCGAACCTTAGAACTAAGGTTATCACCCTTCAAAATCTTATATTAATAACCCGGCGCATTATAAATAAACACTTATAACAACTTTAGGCCTCGGGCCCACCCATACAATGCGGATTTTAACACTTCTTAAATGCCCATACCTTTTATTAACCTCCGAGTTCTTTGGAGAGCGATCACCGTTCGATGAGCCAGCCTCCGATCGGACGGCATACGTCGATATCGGGCTGAGTCCATAGTCGACATTTAATGTACGATCACACGCGATGAGGGCGGTATCTCCAAACCGCTTAAGGCCATGTGTTAGCCTATGGCATAGATCGCGTTTGAATTGGAAATACAGCTTATCCCACAGAGGCGGTGCGATCAAACTACTTCCGACTTTTGAACAGTAAGTGACTGTAGGTTGAACCAGGGTTAACACCCTTCTTCCTATTCACTCTGATTCACTAAACTTGGGTTCGACTCTTGGACAACACTCTCAGTTCATAATAAAACAAACTTATTTCTCCATGAGTAGGGTTTTCACAACCAGGGCTTGTGGCAAACATCTTTACGAATTCATTCTCAGAGACGGTATGGGTACAATGTGAGTCTGTTATGAGGACTAATTACATCCAACTATGGCTTCTTCCTGGGATTTACTTCAACAGAGCCTATTCTGAAAATTCAGGAGAAATCTATGATCAACAATGGGTAGAGAGGCATGCAGAGATTACATGGCAATTTTATTCACAATTATATGCAGAATGGTGTTTTAGCCGCCTCGCAATTGAACAAACTCTAACACAAAGACCAATTCAAAGACAATTAGATATTCAATGAACACTGTATTCTATTCAACAGGATGCAATTACTTGACACCAAATTTTACTGTGGAAATCTCCTCCCCTTCCATGCATCTGGGGAATAAAATTTATATATATTATTATGTGTCTCTTCGGTACCTCTGTGAGCACCGTTTCTACTCTATCAAAAGGCCTAAGTACATTCATTCGAATAACTGAACAGGACAGGTGGACTAAACCTAAAACTATTCGACTTCTACTGACTCTAACCGATCTAAATGCAACAGACAGCTAAGGTATTGACACCTTGTTGTTACAAATTCAAATGATTTTGAACCCTCCTAGCCACAACATGTAGACAAAACTCCTACATTGCTGGATAGTGTCTAATGCCCCTGCATTTGACTCCCGAGGGGAAATTTCCTTCATGGACTCCTGTCCATGAGTTCTTCCACTGATCTGCCTATCTTCTGCAACATTCCTTCAGTCATCCAAGTGGCATCTTCTTCTGGCTGGTCCTTCCACTTGATCAAGTACTGAAAGTACTCTTGTCCTCTGGTCTTCTTGAACACTCTTTTGTCCAATATATTCTCTTGTTGCAATGGTTGTGCTGGAGGTAGCTGCTTTGCCCACTCAGTCTGTTCCTTGTCTGTTGGTCCTTTGCCTGTACCATCATCTTCATACTTGTACAAATCTCTTCTTCTTCAATCTGCTGTAGATACTCCTTCCTGCTCAGCAACAAGGTCTTTGGATCAGCCACTCTGCTTGATGGTTCTCCTTCTTCCATGGGTATCAATGTATGATGTACCCCATCTTTGAAGAACTTGTAAGTGTTCTTCTTTCCATCATGCACTGCTGCTCTGTCAAACTGCCAAGGTCTACCCAGCAGTATGTGACACACATCCATGGGCATCACATCACACAGGACTTTGTCTTTGTAGTTTCCCATTTGCAGCTCTATCTCACACTGTTATTTTACAATCAGCTGGTGCCCTTTATGCAGCTAGGACACCCTGTAGGGAGTTGGATGCTCCCTTGTCTTCAGCTTCAACTTCTCTATCACCTCAGTGGAAACCAGATTGTCTGTGCTGCCACTATCAATGACTAGCTAGCAGCATTTCCCCTGGACTTTGCATATGCTCCTAAACAAAGTCTTCCTTTGTGCAGGCTCAGTGACCTCTTTGGCTTGTTTCAGCAGGACCTTATTAACCACCAAGGACTCTCCCCTCTCTAGTAGAATTTCTTCTTCAATTGATGCCTCTTCTCCAGCCTGGGCAACAACAACATTTCTTGGACTAGCACCCACATTCTTTGGGCACTCATAGTGCTTGTGTCCCACTTGATGACATCTATAGCACCTCAATTATCTACCTCTGCCTCTGCCCCCTCTTCCTCTGTGAGAACCCCTTCTGCCTCTTGCATCACCCTCTGTAGATGCATTCTGAGGTGAGCTACTGTTAGCTCCATCTCTAGGTGTAGTAGGCTTTCCTCTACCACCCTGACTTCCCTTTCCATGGAAAGTACCTCTCCCTTTGGCAGACTGCTTTCTCAGGAGTTTCTCCTCTGCTTTCAAGGCCATCTGATAGGCCTCTTCAACTGTCTTAGGAGACAGAAGACCAATTTCATCTTGGATCTCTAGCTTGAGACCATTCACATATCTGGAAATCTTCTCTGGTGTGTCCTGAAACTGCCCAACTCTTATACTTACTCTATAGAATTCTTCTGTGTATTCCTTTACTGTCGGCAACCTCTGTCTCAGGTTCTGCATTTGCCTAAAAAATGTTAGCTGATAATCACTAGGCAAGAATTTACCTTTTAGCTTAGCCATCATTTTGGTCCAGCTTTTGATAGGTTGTTTGCTAGCTCTCCTTCTTTCTGCTTGCACTCCATCCCACCAAAGTGCAACATGTCCCTTCAACTTTGTTACTGCAAACTTGACCTTCTTATCTTCACTCATTTCTTCATAGTCAAAGCACTTGTTCAT
The DNA here is from genome assembly GCA_034641835.2 of Pinus albicaulis. Taxonomy (NCBI): domain Eukaryota; kingdom Viridiplantae; phylum Streptophyta; class Pinopsida; order Pinales; family Pinaceae; genus Pinus; species Pinus albicaulis. The sequence continues at coordinate 870,875,931 of CM076571.1, forward strand.
TGTTGTCAATCTGACTCCTCTTGGATTCGGTCCTCTACCAAAACTTGAATTGTGAGCAAACTACTAGTAGCGCGAGCCCAGAGCAGTTTTTAAGTTTTCATCTCGGAAGCTCAGCGTTTTCTCCAGCTTCTTCTATCTCAAGTTCACTGATGTCTTCAGGATCTCTGGGCTATCCTCGCTCCATGGCATCCATTCTGGCTTCGAACCTCTGTAAGGTCTCCAACACTTCTACATTGGCAACAGGTCTGCCTCTCCTTCTGCCAGCACCTCTAGAAACTCGGATTGCCATGTTAATTCTCTTCAAAAACAGCTATGATACCACAATTAACAGCAACAAAATTGAATCCGGCCCCAAGGAGAGCTGGTCTCTAATTTCTGCCCATGATTCCTTTTATTTAGCTTCGTTTAAAACAAGAATTCTCCTCAACACTGTTACAAATTTATTTATCAATTCAAGGAAATTCACAAATAAATGTATTAATTCAACGTTGATCTACAGCCCAACACAAATACATGTATACACTTTCTCTTTCATTCTCTATTCCAATATTAAGACCTTGGGGAATTTTAAATATATCCCCGAACTTTAATTCTATCGCCGAACCTTAGAACTAATGTTATCACCCTTCAGAATCTTATATTAATAACCCGATGAATTATAAATAAACACTTATAACAACTTTAGGCCTCGGGCCCACCCATACAATGCGGATTTTAACACTTCTTAAATGCCCATACCTTTGATTAACCTCCGAGCTCTTTTGAGAGCGATCACCGTTCGATGAGCCAGCCTCCGATCGGATGACGTATGTCGATATCGGGCTGAGTCCGCAGTTGACAGTTAATGTGCGATGGCACGCGACGAGGGAGGTATCCCCAAACTTCTTAAGGCCACGTGTCAGCCTATGGCATAGATCACATTTGAATTGGAAATACAGCTTATCCCACAAAGGCGGTGCGATCAAATTGCTTCCGGCTTTTGAACAGTAGGTGACTGTAGGTTGAACCAGGGTTAACACCCTTCTTCCTATTCACTCTGGTTCACTAAACTGAGGTTTGACTCTTGGACAACACTCTCAGTTCACAATAAAACAAACTTATTTCTCTGTGAGCGGGGTTTTCACAACCAGGGCTTGCGGCAAACATCTTTACGAATTCATTCTCAGAGACGGTATGGGTACAATGTAAGTCTGTTACGAGGACTAATTACATCCGACTATGGCTTCTTCCTGGGATTTACTTCAACAAAGCCTATTCTGAAAATTCAAGAGAAATCTATGATCAACAATGGGCAGAGAGGCATGCGGAGATTACACGGCAATTTTATTCACAATTATACGCAGAATGGTGTTTTAGTTGCCTCACAATTGAACAAACTCCAACACAAAGACCAATTCAAAGACAATTAGATAATCAATGAACATTTTATTCTATTCAACAGGAAGAAATTGCTTGACACCAAATTTTATTGTGGAAATCTCCTCCCCTTCCATGCATCCGGGGAATACAATTTATATATATTATTATGTGTCTCTTCGGTACCTCTGTGAGGACCGTGTCTACCCTATCAAAAGCCCTAAGTACATTCATTCAAATAACTGAACAAGACAGATGGACTGAACCTAAAACTATTCGACTTCTACTGACTCTAACTGATCTAAATGCAACAGACAGCTAAGGTATTTACACCTTGCTGTTACAAATTCAAATGATTTTGAACCCTCCTAGCCACAACATGTGGACAAAATTCCTACATTGTTGGCTAGTGTCTAATGCCCCTGCATCAATTCAGGAGCCATTTCATGGGCTTCTAAGAAACAACCTATTGTAGCGTTGTCTACAGCAGAGGCAGAATATGTGGCAGCTACAGCAACAACGTGTCAAGCAGTGTGGATGAGAAGAATGTTGAGGAGTTTATGTCAAGAACATGTAAAAGGGATAGTGATTTATTGTGACAATAGCTCAGCTATTGCATTATAAAAGAATTCTATGTTTCATAAGAGAACAAAGCACATAGATGCAAAGTTTCACTACATCAGAGAATTGGTGGACAATGGAGAGATTGTTTTACAACATTGTAGAACAGAGGAGAAGTTTGCAGACATTCTGACAAAGCCATTGGGGCAAAAGAGTTTTGAATATTTAATAAAATGCCTGGGTATGATTGATAACCCAGCAACTGACTTTAAGGGGGAGTGTTGAAAATATTAAAGTCACCTACGTACCTCATGCAGGTAGAAATAGAGTACAGCAAAGGGGCAGAGGATATTGCGTGCACAACACTGTGTATTTAAGAGGAATGGAGAAACTGTAAAAAATTAAATTTTTGTTATGGCCACAGCCACCATTGCAGAGAAGAAATCAAATTCTGTTGTGGGCCGTAGCCGACTTTGCAGAGGAAATGAAGACTTTCGTGGTTCAAACCACGCAACAACAGGTTTCTGTTAAAAATAGTCTTTTTGGGCTTTTAAGCCCTCAACAACCAAACAAAGGAGCTTTTGTTAAACGTGCCCAGTTTTTAACTTTTGAAAGGGCCACGTCATCAGTGGTCCCCACTTCATCATCCATCACCAAATTTTATTTCAGTGTCTTGTTGATATGAAGTCCAGTCGCGATGCGATGTTGCGATATCGCACATCGCATATCGCAACGGGCGTGTGTTCCATATCATAGCAATTTTCACCACCGATGATGCGATGCGATGTGGTCCCTACCACCATCGCACATCGCACATCGCCAAACCACCGTACATGCCACCACTTATGCTTTCCGCCGATGCGAAGCGCCGACGCGATGTGGTCCCCACATCGCTCATCGTACCATCACGCACTCACTCATCGCATGTATACCGCGCCATCCGCCAAACCATTCATTCCGCCGATTGTGTGGTGCCACTGCCACGTGGACCAATCGCGTTGATTCGCATTCATTTTACCCATGACGTCACCACCAAGTTTTGTTACGTGAATTTTTTATGTGATCGGGTTTATATTTTAGTGTGAGTTCCGCGGGCCCCAGTAACATCCAATCAGAATGCGTTCACGCTCATTTTTGGTCTGATGACATAGGAGCGTTTTGTAACGCGAAAAGTTTCGAATGCAGTTTGTAAAGGATTTGAAGTCTGGGTTAGAGGTTTGTTGATTTTTTGATGAAATATAGTGTTACAAGGGTAGTGTTAAAGGTTTCAAAAGAACCATGGGGTGCCTCCACACTTGATCAAAGTAGCATACATTTACCAAAGATCAACGGTGGAGATTTTGTGCAGGGGCACAACACAGATCTATTGTACTCGAGCGAAAGTGTCTCCGCAGGGACCCACAAAATGATTTTGCATTATGTTTTAATTTAGTTTTGTTTATGTTTTAGAATATGTCGCGCCATATATAATGTGTCGGATAGTACAGTTGTTTTATTAATGTAATGTTGTTAGTTTTTTTATACAGACAGACTGTGTGTATTGTTTTGTAATGCCCGAAGGCAGAAAGAGAGACAAAGACAAAAATTTGTAACGCTGCGTCTGTAGCAGCTAAACCTTGTGTAACTAGAACATCGTTCTGAAGATTGAATCCATCATTTTGTAATAGTTTGTGTTTTATTAATGAAATAGTTTTCAAATTGTGCCATCTCTGTCTAGTGAGTGAAAAACTGTTAGCATCTCTCTTTGTTAAAGGAGGAGAATTTTATTCTCCCTGTGTGTTTGGAATATTCAGAAATTCCAACAAATTCCCTGTGTGTTTGGAATATTCAGAAATTCCAACAAATTAATGGACTAGGCAAGTTTCAATCCTTAGTTGTAGATGAGTTTAAAAGACACGACTGGCATATCCGGATCTGCTATCACAAGTTCATCGATTATAATGAAGAAACCTTGGCGTGGATCATGGCTCTGGACGCTGTCTTCCTTCTCCAGTGTCTGCAGTTTTATGTCAGACACGGAGCATTGGATCCAACTGGCACGGACAACTCCATTTTCAGAGATTTGATGATGCTTTGAAAATCAACTTCCGCTCTTTCTAATGAAAATGCTTTTGGAGTTGCAGTTGGGTTCTAAAGCCCAGGCGGAGGAGAGGCTCTTAATCCTGCTAAAGTTGGGTTGCCAAGAATTATCACCTTTCGGCTTCAAGGTATCAGAGAATTTAAATCTCCATATAAACGAGAGAGGTCACCTACTCGACGTTCTGTACTCTGCTTTCGTCCCTCTTTCCAAAAATCGAAAGCCAATTCGATTTGAGGAAGATAACGATGTGACTGATCCAACGGACATTACAACGGTTACAAAAGTCTTCAATTTTCTATGGAAACTTCTCTCCTCGATTCTCACGCAGTTGGTTCGGCTAGGGCTGAACTGGAGGGTTGTGCAATTTCTGATGAAGTTACCCTCGCTTCCTGGTCTCAGTGTGTGCAAGAAACTCTTTTCCCTTCTACTCAGTGAAAGAAGAACAAGCAAAATTGCTGAAGAATCATCCTCTCAGTTCATACCGCCTTCTTGTAACGAATTGGCTATTCCATCTTCGGCCGATCTGTATTTTGCCGGAGTCAAATTCTCTCCAAATGATGGGGACCTCACGACAATACAATTTGATAAGAAAACTGCCACTCTTTACCTTCCCAAATTAAAGTTCGACACCAATACAGAGGTAGTGCTGAGAAATCTGATTGCATTTGAAGCTTCTGCAGCTCCCTGTGCACTTGTTTTCAGGCGATATACAGATTTCATGAATGGCATGATCGACGGAATAGAAGATGTGAAATTGTTGAGAGAGAGCGGAATTATTTGTAACCATCTCTTGAGTGACAGAGAGGTTGCCAACCTATGGAACAGCCTGGGTAAGTGCGTTAGCGTCACAAATGTTGGATATTTAGACAAAGTTATAAATGATTTGAATAGATATTATCATGGAAAATTGAAAGTTGTCGTGGTGGAGTTTGTGGATCACTATATATTTGGCTCGTGGAAATTCCTGTCGCTGGTAGATACGGCGATACTTTTGATCCTCACTTGCTTGCAGGCCTACTGCTCTGTCTATGATTCTAGAAAGTGGGTAAAGTAGTAGAGGTACCAGCCGAACTCGAGTATTTGTAGAACTTTTCCATTATTTTTGCTTGTTCGTTCTCGGTTGGCCGTGGACTGATTTGGGTGCCACTTGCAATCCTGCTTGGTAGGATTGAGCACCTTTTGTGTACATAGAATATGAATATGAATATATCTATTGTTCTCTTTTCATATTCATATCGTGTCTGTCAACTTGAGACGAGGCCTGAAATAACAAACTCAGCATTTTGAAAAAAATACAAGGTATTGCTTCACACAAATGATTGCGTTCGCAACTTGGCATTCTCCTTTACATTTGCATTTGCCTTTGCCTTTGACTGGATGGTTCCACGATAAAATATGGTCCAGTCCGAACTCATTTGGGACTTTGCAACCCATGGATTGGATTTTTATCTTTTAACATTTCCAACCCTTAACCTACAACTCTAAATCCAATAGAAACAACTAGATCCAATACAAACAACTACATTTCCTAAATAACCTCCAAATATGTTTTATAGACGTAGCCCATTTTCTCCGTACCTATGGGTGGCATCATAACATATGATGTGCCTTTTCATGGACTTGTCCAGAGATCTATAGTGAATTTGCTCTTACTTCCTCTTTGTAACTAAGTTCTTCGATGATTAGACATGTGAGAGTGCTCGGTTCTTCCTTGATCACGAAGATCTTACAACCCATCACATGTTTATTTTCCTGACAATTTTTTTTCACCTTAGCGACACACCTCTCTATTATATTTTTTACATTATGGAAAGTTATAACTAGTATTTTTATTTTTTATTGATTTTGTTTTTTTAATTAAATCTAGTGAGAAACCTACAAAGCTATATATATATATTCGTTAAAAGGAGAGAGAAATGTATGTGAGCACTTCTTGTTCAGATTATTTTTTTAAGGAAAAGGAATGTGGGCATGCATAATCATTAAATGTGATAAGCTAAATATTGTGAGTTAAATTTATTATGGTATTTTCGATATTTATATTTATTAATTTTTTTGGATGGTGTATCATAATGCTATTTAATTATAAAAGTTAATTATAAAAGGTTAATTGCATGAGGAATTGGGAAAAATTGAAATATTACCACCAAAATGAATTATTAGAGATATTTACACATTTTTAAAATATGGTGCAAAGAGATGAAACATATACAATGAATTTGTCTTCTTGAATATATAACTTTTATTTATGAAAAATTTGTATAATTCAAAAATATTTCTTTCTAACCTTAGTATATTATTTTTCTATAAAAAACAATGTAAATTTTAGCTTTAGGCAGAGATTTGGTATAGAGTAATGAAGTTTTTTGAAGTAAATTTGTATCATTATAAGTAAAAGATAATTTTTGTGCAGAGCTATTTTTTATTATATATATATATTTATGAAAAATAAAAGACTATATTTATAGGATGAAAAAGTATACATGTTTTGTCTCTTTTGTACAAATGAGATCTGGCCTTAGGCCCAAATATACTATGAAGATCTTAACATAATCATTATTTTTCATTTTATTTTTATTTTCTCTATAGAATTTCATTTATACTAGTATATTCATTAATCAAATGTTACAGCAAACGTAAAAGAACTATGTTTTTTAGAAATTTGATATATGTCCAAATAAAAAGAAAAGAAAAAACAACTATCAATTTCTCAAAAATATATATATTTAGAATATGCACCAAAGTGGCCACCTCTTCCACCATGTAATGGAAAAAGGGGAACATGCCAATTATTTTTTGAATTTAATAATGTGTGCACATTAACATAGCATGTGTGCATTTATAATGTGCAGGAGTTTTAATAACAAACATCTATCGCAATAATATACACATGTTTTTCTCCCCATCACTCACTCTTTCCCTCACCATCCCTCCCAACTCTCACTATATCCCTAACTCTCACTATATCCCTCTCTCTTTCTCCTCCCCACCCCTTTTCCCTAACCCTCTCTCTCTCTCTCTTTTCCCCGTAAGCCTCCCCTTTCCCTAATGATTTCCATGTAGTTTTTTATCCCTCCCATATTCCCCACCCATCTATATATTTTCATTTCCCTGCCACTCTCTTTCACCCCCCTTTCTCACTATCCCCCACCTTCTCTCTACTCTCTTTCTCTCTCTCCCTCTCTCTATAAACCCCCTATTTCTTATACCCTTTCCTTATCCATTTCTATCTCTCAATATACCCTTTCCTTATCCATTTCTATCTCTCAATTTAATGTTATCCTTGTCACTATCCCTCTCCATTTCCTTACCCCCCTTCTCTCAAAACATTTCCTTATCCCTTTTATATCTTAATCTCATGTTATCCTTGTTACTATCTCTCTCTCCCTTTCTATATCTCCATCTCATGTTATCTTATTACTATCTCTCTCTCCCTTTCCTTATCCTCCCCCCCCTCTCTCTCTTTCTCTCTCTTCCCTTTATCCCTTTATCTCTCTTATTCCTTAAGCCTTCCTCTCATTTTCTATCTCCTCTATCTCCCTATCCCTCTTTCTATCTATTTTTCTCTTTTCCTATTCCCCTCCCTCTCTCTTCCTTTCCTCATCTCTCTCTCTCTCTTTTACACACACGATCCCTAAAAACCCCTCTATTATTCTCTCTATCTCACTATCTCTCTCACTATCTCACCACCCATATTTCCCTATTTCCCTATCCCCCTTCCTCCATTTCCCTCTCTCCTTATCCATTTCACTGTCTCTATCTCCTTATGTATCCCTCCTATATCCCCCTCTCTCTCCTTATGTATCCCTTGTATATCCCCATCTCTCTCCTTCCCCAATCCTCTCTCTCTCTCTACTCTACCCATACTCCCTCTCTCTTTCCCTATCCAATTATCTCTCACTCTTCCTATGTTTTCCTCCTCTCTCTCCTTCTCTCTACCCTCATAAGATCACTCTCTATTTTCTCATTTATATATATGCTTCTATCCCTTTCCCTCTCCTTATCCCTAATTATATCTCTCTATCCCTTTCCCTATTCACTCCCCTCTCTTTCTTCCTTTCCTTATTGCTCGTTATACATTTCCCTCTCTCTCTCTCTCTACAAAAATCTCTCTCTCTACCCCCTTTGAAGGAAAATTTTAAGGATGAAAATTTATCTTGAAGTTAAAAAACATTGGCAAATCTCAACAGTCCCTAATATGCAATCTATAAAAAATCTATTGATATATTTGTAATTTTTTTCAAATTTATAATGGTTTTATATATAGCCTCTATATAATATTGGAAAATTTTATGGTAAAATAATTTTATATTGTAAAATTTGGGCGAATCATTTTTAGAAAAAATGGAAATTGGCGAATCTTTTTTTGGAAAAGTCATGGAAAATTAGCCCACCTGCGAATATTAGCCCCTCAAATTTTCCATGCCCCCTTTATGTATCCCTCTCTCTCTCTCTCTCTCTTCATTTCATTTAGCCCTCCCTCTCTATACCCCCTTTCCCTATCCCTTTCTCTCCCCCTCTCCCATTTTGTCTTTGTCTTTATATTTCTCTCACAATTTCCATATTCTTTCCCCATATCTCCCTCTCCACCCACCTCCATCCCACCAGCTCTCCCTTTTATTCTTTATATCACCCTTTCCCTATCATTTCCTATCTCATTCTCTCTTTCCATATTTCTACATTCTCTCTCTCTCTCTCTCTCTCTATATATATATATATATATATGCCACCACCTCTCTACCCCTTTCATTATCCATTTTTATCTTTAGCCCTCTCCCCATCCAACTTTTTATCTCACTCCGCTTCCCTAGTGGCCCCTTTTCCATTTTCCTTTCCCAATCACTCACTCCCTCTCCTCCCTCCCCTCCTCTCTCTCTCCCTCTTTACCTATCCCTTTCTTTATTTGTCTCTCCTTATGTCTCGCTATTTCTATTTATCTCTCCCTTTTCCTATTCCCATGTCTCATTTTCCTCCTTTCACCATCTCCCTCCCTCCCTCCCTCCTCCCACCTCTCCCTAATTTTATCTCCTCCTCCTTTTCCCTATCCATTTCACTCACCTTCTATCCCCTTCTATCCCTATATATCTACCTTCTCTCTCTCTCTCTCTCTCTCTCTCTCTCTTCTTTTCCCCATTCCCTCAAAACACTCTATATCCCCCTTTCCATATGCCTTTCTCTCTCTTCCTCCTATGTCTCCTTCATATATCCTCCTCTCTCTCTTACTTTCCCTAAGCGCCCCCCCCCCACAACCCCCAAAACCATATATCCATTTTCATATCCCTTTCTAACTCTCCACCTGTCTCTATTAATTCATCCCTTTCTACAATCTCAACTCTCTCTCTCTCTACCCCTGTCTCTTTTCATTTCCCCATCACTCTCTCCCCCCCCCCCACTATCTCTCTCTTGCACCTCCTTGCTCCACTTTTCCTTCCCCCTTCACTCTTTCTCCAATACAAGGAAAAGATCTTCGAGTGGAGATTTTTATGAAAGCCCCTATAAAAATAGCCCAAAAATTTATTTGTAGCAGAGGCCACTAGTGGGGGTTGGCGGGCGGATGTTTTAGCGGATGTTTTTTGGATGGTGCATCTAAAATATACAAACGCATTTGTAATAGCCCTAATGAAAATTCCATGTAATAAAAGTTAATAAAGGAAACACAATAACCATGGTCATGTGACGTGTATTCCAATTTGAATGTTGGTCAAAACATCCAAGTGTGTGTGTTCGTGTGGGCTTGTTATGGCTATGGAAATTGACAACGAAAATGGTGAAGGATTTGGAAAGACAGTGTGGCATTTATTGGAATTTATTTATGAAAATAATGTAAATGAATAGAAAAGGAACACAAAATTTCACAGGTTGCATGTGAGGAGGAAAATGAAGGAAAATAATGGAAAATTGAAGAAATTAGAGGCCTCATTAATAAAAAGGCTTATGCGGATCAATTCAAAAAAAATTGGTCAGTTGAGTTTTGGAGCTCTCATTCTATTCTTTCTCTCATACCCTTGGATACTTAGATTTTTCTTGGAGCACTCATGGAGGAATGTGGTGCACTTAGAATTTTGGAGCAAGAAAGAAAAGGAAGAGTAGGAAAGTGAAAGAGGACATTGATATCAACAACTACAGTGGGTTTTTCTTGCAGGTACCGAGTTGCATGTATGATTTACTCACTAGTTTTTGCATGCATGTGGTTATTGGTTTATGATTTTTCATTGGAATGGAGGATTTTATGGATTGACAATGGGTTTTCCTATCCTTTCCATTTCTAGGATAGCCATGGTGTTTTGGATTTTTTTATTTATTTTTTATGGTTGGTTTTCCTGTGCCTTTGTTTGTGAGTTGAGTTATTAATTCCTCGAAGCCTTGGTTGCAAAACGATCTAGAAGCCCTATAACAACTTGGGTTGATTTACTACTCCTGAAAGCCTTGGTTGGAAAAACAATATGGAAGCCCTTGGTGGGTTGAGTTACTAGTCCTCGAAGCTCTAGTTGGAAAAACACTCTAGAAGCCCGATAACAGCTGTCGGTTGAATTACTAGTCCTGGAAGCCCTGGTTAGAAAAAATGCTCTAGAGCCCTGGACAACTTGGGTAGAGACCGATCTGGTGATGGTTAGTGATGTATGACTGTGAGGTGGAATCACTCGCTGAGGTTTGAGGTGGTTGGCCTCTGGAAGCCCTGTTTTCATTTTGATTGATGTGTTTTATGAGATCCCACATTCATGTTTGGTGTTAAAGCCCTATATCATAATAATCAAAGTCAATTTAGTCTTTCTATGTATTTTGGTCAAGTTGTGAAGTTTAATCATGATATTATAAAGATCAAGTCTAAAGATTCATTTGGAGAAATAAGTGGTGTCACATCATAAGTTAGTGGTCATGAGTTTTAGTTTCCATTGTAAAATCAAATGTGTCATCAAGTCCTTATCATCACAGAAGATGCGTTGTGTAACTGTGTAGCGTTTTTGCTACAATAAGAGATTTTGAAGTTTGAAGGTTTGTGTTTGGCCTATAAGCTTTCTCACATGTTTACAATGTTTATGGGCCATTTCACACCCGAACAATGATTTTAGTAGTTCATAAGATTTCTGGAGGTAGTATAAACTTGGAGCGTTGTGCTTTCGAAGAAACACAACGAATGCATTGTGCTTTCACATAGTCAATGTATTTTCTGTATATGTCTTAAACCCTGTACCTGTTTTCCATGAAATTTTTATAGAATATGCATGAGGATGCGATTAATAAACTCACTCAATTTCAGGTCAAAATTATTCATGGTTTTCAAGAAACGAAACACTTTCATCTACAACTATTTCTTGTTTTCTCGAAATCCAGGAGTTGTTCCGCTTTTGGACAATTGCTTTGCTTTTGACAGTTTCACTTCAATATTAAATTTTGACCAAATAGAGATTAATTTTGAAAAAGTAAAAGCTTTTTTTCTTAATAATGAGCCAAATAACAAAATCCTCCTTCATTTTCTTCACATGTGTTATATATTGGAATATTTGAATGAATCTTTACAGACTAATTTTCAAATTTTGTTATTTCTTTTTTTTAGCCATGATGTTTGAGTGCATATTTCGAGTAGATGGATAGGAATTTGCGAAAGATGAGAGAGGTTTCTCTCAAGAATAATTTAATATAAAAAAATCCTCTTTTAGCTTTGTAACATATGGCATGGTTCAAGAGACACAAGTTACTATTTTACCCTTATTTTCCTGAAATTTGGCCCCTATTCCTAGGAGGTAGTTTCAAATTTAATGTAATTGATTCTATATTTGGGAAAATGGTTGAGCTGAACCCACTGAGTCCATGGATGAGATAATTATATATATTTTCATGATTTTTACTATGCAAAATCTTGGTTGGTAGGTCAATTCTGAGGAGATATAAAACTTTTCATATTGCATTCTTGATTTTCCAATGAATGAAATGCAAAGGCATGATTTATAGTGATTCCTGTGTCAGCTCTTGATGGTGTTGTGCTTCTCTCATGTTGTAATTTTTCCCCATGTTATTTACATATCTTATATGTATTTCTTCATGTCTGGTTGAACCAAATCTTATCTCAGAATTCATTCAAATTGTCCTTTGATTTAGTTTACCAAAAAATATATGTTTTCTTGTTAAAACAACATTTAGAATTCATTCACAGATTTGATGCTCTATGTGTTGTTTCCACCTTTATTATAATCACCCTATTATAATGAATTAATTTGATTTCACAAAAAATAATGCCTACCTTTCCCCTGTAGAAGACCCTTCATCTCTTCATTCTATCACTGGAAAAAAATCAACTCGACAATCAATCCACGCACAATGGATCTTACTTCATTCTTTACAACAAACCTTTAAGACTTGTACCCACTAAGCACCATGCCTAGAATAACATCTAAGGTTATTAAACATTTCAAATAGAGAGAGCCCTCTTTGAAGTTGGAAGGGATAGATTCCAACTTCCAAGTGGTTTTTTGTTACCTCTGATTTTCTCTCCTCTACCTAGAGAAATTACAGAGTGGTAAAATAGTGGCGTCATTTCCAGGGAGCGAAAGGTTCCATCTTAGCTAGGAAAGAAATATCAAGTTTTAGATATGGTTACTGATGGTGAATAACGATCAGAAACAAGAACGTTATGCATTATTCACTGGGAAAATCCATTATCAATGAGATCCAGAATTCCAAGTACCCCTGAAAAATCCACTGATAAAATATGAATAATCAATCCAGAATATACACTCCCATGAATTGAGATCACATTCTAGGTTTTCCAAATCAGAAGCCTCATGTAGATTGGAAAACTTATATGCTTAGATTCAAAGACGGAAAATAATTCGATGTTTCTCTTCATTTGGTCAAATTTCACATGCATGTACACAAGTTGAGGGTTTAATTTCATGAGGACTTCATGATAAAGATGTTCATGGTATCCTTGGAGGGAAATGCAAAATCATGGTAAAAAATATTTCCAAATTGTTTCGTGTATTCTCTTAAAGATTCTCATATTGTATTTTATGAGAGATATAAAGAATGTCATCCTTCCTTGTTGCTGGTCAAATAATGTCGAACACATTTATATAATTTTATTGATAATTTGGAAAGTTTCTATGGATATTATTAGTTCATGGACAAAGAGATACTAGAGGCTTTCAGTGAGAAACATTTCCATCATCAAGGTAAAAATGTAGAAGCTAGCTGCCATGAAACTCAAGAAATTTCTCATCATGTAGTACTTTATTCCTTAACTTCCAATGAAGGTGATCATGATATTGATGTAGATGTTCACGTTTCTTCTGTAGAAAATATCTAACACAACTATAATACCATGTAGAAATTATATCAATGTATTAAATATGATCATACAATGTACTAAAGAAAGATACAAAATCCTTCTACAATATTTGTAGAATATAAAACACGATCACTCAATCACATGCAAGTAAGAGAAAGATGTAAATCAATACACAACACCAGATATTTCTTAGGGAAAGAAAATTCTCAAGACCTCTCCATATTTATTGTATAATCAACCAAGGAATCATGAAGCAATACAATGTATTTGTGATCACCAGAACCTCATACACTACCAATTTCTTCACATTGATCTAGGACAAAATGGACAAACACATAGCCAATTATTAGCCTACCATGTTTACGTAATACATAAAGAAATAAAACCCTATTAAATAGTACATTCAACCTTCCTTGATTGCGCAATTCATCATGGGCTTCTTGTGGTTATATAACATCATATGGGAAGTTTGCTAAAAATACAACTGATAGATTACTTGCCTTGAACCTTTGTCTCAACTGGTTCTCCACTAGAATTAACATGCATGTAGCTATAAATAGTGAATCATCAGTTACTTGGTAGATCACTACTGGTTAATTAAATCTATTTTAATTCACTTGAGCTTCCACTCGCTCATCAACCAGTTAGAACTAGTTAAATTTATTTTAACTCAATTAATGTGAGCTAACTGATCCCACTCACACTACACTAGTGCTATAACTACAAGTGGACCTTGTAAATAATAAAACCACTCTACATGCCTATCCTTTGACCCTCAACTCGAAATTATTGAGCTAACTAAGTCTATCAAACTTTGTTAACTATTACAAGTTTTTATGAGATAAGATTACAATTAATTTTCCAATTTATTTAAAAATTGGTTGCACACTAATGTGTCGCTAGGATCCATCACTGTGTGACCTATGATCCCACACTATTGTGTGTGTGTGTGTTGTTTCTGGATGCCAATTTCACTGTTTCTTGTTGCAAATTTCAACACTCCCTCTCAACAAGAAAGGAATCAATCTATCTCGATCAGGTACCTTTGAAATGTTCTTGCATGAAACACTTCCTAGTGTTGTTCACACATGTAACTCTCTTGAAACTGAATAGCCTCCAAAATACTGAATCAGTATAATGCATCTGTCATGAGAGTCTTCTGACTGCTGTTGGCTACTCCACATGTCTACTGGACTCTCTGCGTTGCTGACATCTGTATCCATGCACTCTGCACTGCTGCCAACTCTGATCTGTGCTCTAGTATCTGACACCTATCACTATGATTTATGTCTTCCTAACATCTAACTACATCAATCTAACCAATACTGCCTCCTAATATTGTATTGTGGGCTCCTCGTAGCCAGGTTGGATCCATGAGACACACCATCTCAATGGACCCCGCCCAAATTTCTTCTTGGGATCATATCTGCACATCGCCCCACCTCGCACCTAGAGGTATATCTGCATGTACTCCCTCTGCCCATCTGGCTCAAAATTCCCCCCTCCCGAAGGTCTCTATTTTCTTCACCTTGTAGATCCACCTGGATCCAACTATTGACTTCTCCACTGGTCTTGGGACCACTTCCCATGCATTTTTTCTGATAATGGAGTCATACACCTCATCCATGGCATCAACCCATGTTGGTTTTTGCGCTGCTTCCTCAAACGAGGATGGTTTTGTCACAATACACTCGCTCATAGAAGCCATGCATCCATCATAACTATCTGGGGACCTTCTCTGCCTGCGTTGTGATGTAGGTGCACCTACATGCTTTGTCGCATCTAGCATAAATATATCAGCCTCTCTGGTGCACTTCCTACCATTTTTGATGGATGGCTTTGCATGAGTGGTTTCTGCCATTCCATGATCCTCTTCTTGTGGCTACTCCACATCCCGAGGTTCATCCTTTGGAACTAAGAGTTCCTCATATACATGCAAGTCAAGCTCCTCCTCAAGGGACAATCAAATGGAATTCTCATACTTACCCATGGTACATCCCTTGCATGTGTCTATCGGCACAAGAGTACCCTTTGGAAGACTTGTAGAAATTTGATGCATGATCCTCAAAGCACTATGGTCTAGATGGCCAAATCTCTTGTGCCATAACTCACCTATATCCTGGCTCACCACCTTCCCTTATTTACTACTTAAAGTTACACAACCATCTACATCAAGTTTGTAGAGGTTCTTCACATGAACCCCAATATTCTTTACATGTGTTGTCGCTTTGTGACAAAGGAACACCTTTCCTTCAATGAAAAACACATCATATCCAAGATCCTCCAACATAGAAACTGAAACTAATTTCTTTTTAAAGCTTGATACATGCATGACATATTTTAATAAGAAATTTTTACCTGACTATCTTTGGAAAGTAACTGTACCAATCCTGGTAGTGCTATACCTCCTGTCATCACCCATATTGATGTGCATCTGAAGATCCTTCTCCTCCGAGCTACTAAAGAGTCCTTTGCTTCCTGTCATGTGGAAAGATGCTCCACTATCCAAGTACCAAATATATCCCATCACAGTTGACACCATGCATGCAATGAGAGAGAAGTCAAACTCAAACTGTGAGGCCAAATCTTCACCCGTTGCAGCTCCTGTAGCCTTCTTGTTTTTCTTCTTCTTTTGTGGAAAATTTGTTGCATAGTGTCCATGATCGTGATAGTGAAAACATTTCACCTTTTACAGGTCACGCTTCTTGCCTTCTTTTTCGATCTCAGATTTGTAATGAGACTTCTTCCCCTTCCCATTGTTTGCCTTATGAGCCAAAACACAATTTTCCTCATCATTAGCCTTGGATGAGGATCTATCCCTGGTATTTCTCCAAAACTCTTCTTGTACCAGATCTGACCATAGTCATTCCCAATCTGGTAACTTCTCCCTCCCATTCACAGAGTCATGGTAACTATGCCAGCTCTTGGGAAGGCCTAGAAGTGCTAGGCTCACCAAGTCATCATCAAATACAGTAATCCCAACACTTCCAAGCTCATCTCGACATTGAGTGAACTTGTTTAAGTATTTTTGGGTTTTGTCGCCTTTCTCCATTTTGATTTTCTTGAGCTTTTCCTTGAGTGCCATTTTTTTGTGGTCGCTGCTGCTTTAAAATAGATATGTCAAGGCCTTCCACATAGAATATGGAGTTTCCTTTCCATGGAGACTTGAGACAATATGATCTTGAATTCCCTCTAACAAGATCCTCCTCACCTTTTCTACCTTCTTCTTCCATGCTTCAAGAAGTTGGGCACCTACTACTGCGGACTTGGGCATATCATTATCTATGAATTCCTTCAACCCATTGTCCTCCAACACTGCCTCTATCCCGTCCTTCCATGTGATATAATTCAAACTGCCCTCGAGTGGATATTCAAGTCTCAAGCCATTGAAAGACATCTTGATCCGATTCTAGCTACAAAGAAAGTATCTGCAAATTGGAATATTGTTCAACACAAACTCAATTTCTTCTCCACTATTGTGATTCACAGCGCTCTAATACCGTGTAGAAAATATCTAACAAAAGTATAATACCATGTAGAAATTATATCAATGGATTCAATCTGATCATGCAATGTACTAAAGAAAGATACTGAATTCTTCTACAATATTTGAAGAATATAAAACAAGACCGCTCAATCATATGCAAGTAAGAGAAAAAATTAAATCAATACACAACACCAGATATTTCCCGGGAAAAGAAACTGCTCAAAACCCCTTCATATTTATTGTATAATCAACAAAGGATTCATGAAACAATATAATGTATTTGTGATCACCACAACCTCATACACTCTACCGATTGCTTCACATTGATCTAGGCAAAATTGAACAAACACATAGCCAATTATCGGCCTACCCTACTTACGCAATCCCTAGAGAAATAAACCCCTATTAAATAGGAAATTCAACCTTCCTTGATTTCGCAATTCATCATGGGCTTCCTGTGGTTATATAATTGCATCTGGGAAGTTTGCTAAAAATACAACTGATATTTTAATTGCCTTGAACCTATGTCTCAATTAGATCTCCACCAGAATTAGCATGCATTCAGCTATAGATAATGAACCATCAATTACTTGGTAGATCACTACTGGTGAATTAATTTTATTTTAATTCACTTGATATTCCAGTAGCTCATTAATCATATATAACTAGTTAAATTGATTTTAACTCAATTAATGTGAGCTAAATGATCCCACTCACAATACACTAGTGCCACAACTACAACTGGACCCTGTAAATAATAGAATCACTCTACATGCCTATCCTTTGACCCTCAACTCAAAATTCTTGAGCTAACTAAATCTATCACACTTAAATAACTATTACAAGTTGTTATGAGATAATATTACAATTATTTTTCCAATTTATTTAAAAAATGGTTGCATAGGAATGTTTCACTAGGATCCATCACTATGTGACCTATGATCCCACACTAGTGTGTGTTTTGTTTCTGGATGCAAATTTCACTATTTCTTGTTGCAAATTTCAACATCTTCTCCTATGTTGAATGAAAATATTCAACAATCGTTTCATTTTTTAAGTGATCAAGAGGAAGAATGAGTAGATTTTAGAAACCTTTATACACAAGAACATTTCCAACAAACAATGTTTTCTTCCTTGACTAAAGACCAATCAGATTTTCATGATGAAGGCCATGTTACATCCCATTATTTTAATGATGATTTGCAAAAATATAGTTAGTTTTCATGTGAACAAACTAAAGATGAAGAAAAATTTTCAAATTTTCCTTCATGCCATTCATCTGCTAAATTTTTATCTCATGAAAAGTTCTACGAAAATCAGATCTCTGAAATTGTTGGCATGGAAAATTTAGGAATTGAACAAGTCCTTGTTGGTGTCTTCTTACATATGCAAGAGGATAATGTGCAATAACTTGTTTATCTTCACTCATTTCAAATTCAAAATGAATTAGTTGCTGATATATCTGAGATTGATGTTGAAACTGAAAACATAGAAAAACCAACAATAATATATGAAGATTCTCTTATTGTCTTATTTAATCAAGAAGAGATGACTTTGCATATTCTTCGAGATTATTTTTCCATTCTATTTGAATCACAGGTGAAGTCATATTTTTTTATTGTTTATAGAGCATGGGTTTTGGTTTCATCTATATTTTAAGTTTCCATTATGTATCATTTTATTTCTGCTTACAGAGGGTGTGAGAAAAATTCCAGTGAGTGGCCATCTCCTTTCTTGGAAGATTGATATTACTTTTTAGCATTCATTTTCAATTTGTAGTTATGCGTTGAATATTTCGAAGATGGAAGGTTACATGTTGTAGTTAGAAAATTGAATTTGGATAAGCCCAATGGTTTGGAACATGGTATACAGTTTTATTTCCACCACATATGGAGGATTCCATCCCCATTGGAGCTAATGCTAGAATCCTATATCATAGCAATCAAAGTCAATTTGGTATTTCTATGTACTTTGGTCAAGTTGTGAATTTTAGTAATGATCTTATAAAGATAGAGTATCAAGCGTCATTTGGAGAAATAAGTGGTGCCATATCATGAGTTAGTGGTCATGAGTTGTAGTTTTTATTGTAAAATCAAAATTTTCATCAAGTCCTTATCATCACAAAAGGTGCGCTGCGCAGCTGTGTTGCATTTTTGCTGCAATAAGAGATTTTTATGTTTGAAGGTTTTTGTTTGGCCTAGAAGCTTTCTCACAGGTTTAGAATGTTGTATTGACCATTTCACACCATCCCGGTTATTTCATTAGTTCATAGGATGGCTAGAGGTAGTATAAACTTGGAGCGTTGCACTTTTGTAGAAACGCAGCGAATGTGCTACGCTTCCACACAATCAATGTATTTTTTCCATATCTCTTAAACCATGTACCTGTTTTTCATGAAATTTTTACAGGAGATGCATAAAGATGATATGAATAAAATTAACCAATTTCAGGTCAAAAATATTCAAGGTTTTTGAGAAATGAGACATTGTCATCTACAACAAATTTTCGTTTTTCTCAAAATGTTGGAGTTGCTCCACTTTTGGACAATTGTTGTGGTTTTTATAGTTTCACATAAAGATTAATTTATGAACAAATGGAGATGAATTTGTAAAAATTAAAATAATTTTTTGTTAAGAACCAACCAAATAACAAAAACATCCTTCATTTTCTTCATAGGTATCATATATTGGAATATTGGAATGAATCTTTACAACCCATTTTTTAGATTTTATTATTTCCTATTTTATTCATGATGTTTGGTCACATATTCCAAAGAAATAGAGAGGAATTTGCAAAAATTGAGAGAGGTTTCTCCCAAGAATAAATTCATTTACAAAAATTTCTTTCGATTTTGTAAGATCTGTCATGGTTCAAGAGATATGAGTTAATCTTTGACCCCTGTTTTCTAGAAATTCAGTCCCTATTCCTAGCAGACAGTTCCAAATTTAATGCAATGGATTCTATATTTTGGGAAATGGTTGAGATCGACCCTCTGAGTCGAGGGATGGGGTAATTGTATATATTTCCACGAGTTTTAGTGTGAAAAATGTTGGTTGGCAGGTCAGGTTTGAGGAGATAAAACATTGTGCATATTGTATTTTCTTGATTTTCTAATGAATGAAAGACAAAGTTGTGATTTAAAGGGATTCCTCATGTGTCAACTCTTGATGGTGTTTTTCTTATCTCATGTTGTAAGTTTTCCTCATGTTATTTCAATATCTTAAATGTATGTCTTAATGTTTGGTTGAACCAAAACGTATCTCATAATTCATTCAAAAGGTGTTTTGGTTTAGTTTTCCAAACAATCTATGTTTTGTTCTTTAAAAAAAAAAAAGAATTCATTCATAGTTTTGATGCTCTGTGTGTTATTTCCACCTTTCTTATACTCACCATCATACAACGAATTAATATTATTTCACCACCAAGAATTTATACCTTTCCCCTATAGGAGACCCCTCATATCTTCATCCTATTACTGGAAAATAATTAACTCGACATGAATCCATGCCCAATGGATTTGTCTTCATTCTTGCCAGTAAACCTTTAAGAATTATGCCCACTAAGCACTATACCTAGCCTAAAAATCTAAAGTGATTGAAAAATTCAGACAGAGAGAGCCCTCTCTAAATTTGGAAGGATTAGATTCCAACTTCCTAGTGGTTTGTGGTTACCTCTGATTTTCTCTCCTCATCCTAGAGAAATTATAAAATCCTAACACTTGGAATATGCCACGAGGGTGACTGGCTAAAGAGATATTTGGCTCATCCTTTTCTATGGTCAAGTGGTACGTGGAAATCCCAAAATTGGTACCATTTTGCTTATGGAAATAGTATCTCTTTTGCATTTTTCTTCACAAGTCATGGAATTTTTCTTCACCAATCATGTATTTTGCAAGCATGGGACATTCCTTGTCTATGTGACCCACTTCCTAAAATTTTCTACACCCAAACGACACTCCCTCGTAATCTAATATCTGCATTCTAGAATGACCTCGACATTGGAGCATCAGGATTTCCACCAAATCTTCCATGGTATCAAGATGAAATAGTATGCGAGAAAAGGCCATTTTACAAGTCTCCAAGAAATTATTATGATAGTCCGAAAAAACCCATAAATCATCTAGAATTTTCTGAAGAAATCTTCCATCTAATATTGAAGAGGTAATCTAGGTAGCCTCACTCATATTGTTCCTACTCCTAATTTCTCCCGCTCAGGGTCAAAGAGATGGGACCATATTTTTAGAATGATAGGTGCCAGTTCAATGTGCCAGTATTTCGATAAACCCAAGATGAATTTTCAACCTTGTTGAAACAGAGGGAAAACCATCCCTGGGTCATCGTGACCATTGACACAAAACATATAAAACCTAGCCTAAGACTTCCATAAACCACTTTCATAGATGAGATGATGTATAATTCCAACCCTGAACTCTACCCACTAGAACATGATCCGTTGTATCCATAACTTCATCCATCTTAATACCTTATCCAACAACCAACAGGTGCCCTTATTCTTTTACCTTGGTACTCTTTGAATTTTCCCCTTTTTCTTATGGATTCCTTTAGCTACGACCCCCTGAGAAGGGTTAGGGTTTGTTTCAACTTCACTTATCCTACTATCCTCCCATCACATCTTTGGAACACCCATAGAAATTCCAACAAAGAAACTTGAGGGTGGGCCCAAGCCTATAACGCTATGTGTTTTCTCAGACCCCTCTGCATTCCTTCCTCGAGGACCTCCCCCACCCCTAGAATACTTACTCCCGTTATGCAATTTTTTTTTTTGCAGATATGTTATGGCCTATAATCTACTAGGCTACCTATGCTACTTCGATATGTGTAGGTTCCTCTGATACCAGGCCCAGCAAAAAGCTATGATTTATACATTGTGTTATCACAAAATCAGACCTGATAGGCTGCCAATCAAATCAATCTCATGTAACTGTTTCAAACCAATCTTTTGATTGAGGCTTATCCTCCTGAACCTGAGAGGGCTCTCTTAAGGGTTAATGATTTTTTATAAAAATCTAGATGGCTAACTCTATGTGGGATAATAAGCATATAAAAATGGAGTTGTAAATCACATTAGAAAGTCCACATTGGGCTTATGGAGTCATAATAGCTTCAGTAAAACCAAAAAATTTACCTAGCATGGAAGTGAAGGCATATCAAAGTTCTAGTCTAGAGATACACCTGTGAAACTGTAAAACACACAGTCAGTTTGTCTATGAAGGAAGTCAGAGCATCAGTGATGAATTCTGAGTAACATAAGAAAACACCACTGTAATAGGATAGTAACAATATTCCATTCGAACAATAACACACTAGAAATATTTATGAATCTTGAGTTGGCTAAGTAAAAAACTCTGTATTAAGCTAAAAACCAATCACTTACAATAAACACCGTCATTTTTATAGAAATGTCCAACCCTTAGTATTTCGACTTCTTCATCTTTTATAGATCATTTAAAACATAGGATAACCTTATCCTGAGCTAAATACATCGAATTCCTACTTTTTGACACCTTGCCTAACCATATGACATGGTATTTATTACAAAATGATAGCTGCAAACCTAATGAACAGAGCTATTACAAATATGATTCAAACTCCTTAAATCTACTCATAAAAAAACTTATCTAAAATATATTACATCATTTTCCAACTGTATTCCCATGAGGTCAAATCCAGATGATAAACTCCAACACTTTATGACCTCAATGCTGATCTCCATTAAACTAGGAAATTGTCCCCTGTTTTCTAGGCATAGGATTCTTTGTTCTCTTGAGACACTTTGACTGTCATGAACCCATTACTTTGAGCTTATTTGATGTTAGGAAATGAAGTAACACCTGTCAAAAACCTCACCAAATCCCAGCCGTCCAAAACCACCATCAAAATCTTCAAAATAACAGAAGCAGACATGCGCTACGAAAACAATACAGTTTCGTAGCATGACCTTTTTACCCTTTTACCTTCAAAACTTTGGCTTCTTTCTTCCAGATTTAACTTTATATTCACTTAACACAAATTCCCTAGAAATTTCAGGTCATAATACACACATTTTCCTTTCAAAAATTTATAAGAAAGGGTGAAAAAAGATGCTACAGCAGTTTCAGAGCGCTTTTCACTCTTTTTGCACTATTTGCACTATGAAACTGCTGAGTGAGAAGTTTTTTCCAGATTTATTCAAAATTCAAACCAAAAATGTACCAAAATTTTATAATACCAATGGTTTCATCAAAACAAACAGTCATATGAACTAAAACACAATTTTCATGAGGTTTATTCTTCATTTTCCATTTGATTTAGCTTTTGACTTTTTGAATAATTTGTCATTCTGCACCTTTGTTTTTTAACTCATCCTAAGTCAGTTTCAGCTACAGCTCCAAATCCTCCACTTGATCTCTTAGTCTTCTATTTCTAGCTCTCAAGTGAGTATTGATTAATTTGGCAAACTTTGCTTCCTTGACGACTAGAACTGTCCATGTGAAAAATTGTTCTGCACTGCTTGGAATTTTAGACCTAGAACCAGTTTGGCCTTCCCATACTGCCTTCATTCTTTTGAACTCAATTATTTCAACAATATGCTTTCTGGCCCTATTTATCATCATAGCAATCTCTTGATTTTCTAACCTCAGTTTTTCCTCAAGATGTTGACACGTTGTCATTTCTTCCTTTTCCTTCAATATTCTGCTGGATGCATGCTCCACTGTTGGTGATGAGAGGTCAACCACCTCTTTAGGGACTTCGACTGTTTCAATAGTTTCTTGGACCTCCTTTCCGCCTTCCTTGAGCTTCTTAGCATGCCTAGTTAAAGGTTTCCTTGCTTGAAAGATAAAGGATGCATTTTCACCCTCAAATTCAAGTTTCTTTGCTGACTTAAATTTTTTCTGTTTGTGTTCATCAACTCTAATGAAATCAACTTGCACAATGGGTGACTCTTCTATATCAATTGCATGAATGATGTCATCTAAATTTCCCTTTATCACTGGGTTGTCCTCTGTACCTGAAACAACTATTTTTCCCTTTGATGCCACTGCTTGGCTTCTTGTCACTCTCTTGATTTCCTGCTTGCTGGAAATTTGCTTTTGTTTTTCCTCTTTGCCACTTTTTGGCCTCTGTTTTGCACGTGATGGAGTTGTTGCAACAAGAAATTGTGTCTTCTCTGTCCTTTTCTCAACATGTTTCCTTGGTTTCAAATTTACAAACCTCTTTGATTTTGCAACCACGGGCTGACTAGACTCTGCTACTGGTGTTGAATGAGTTTCTTTAGGTTTAGGGTTTCTAGCTGGGGTTAGGGTTTTGAGTTCAAAACCATTCATAAAAAAAAAAAAAGACCAATCGATTCTTATTTTATAAAGCTCATTCAACACTAATAACTTTATCAAACCATGGTGAAAAAAAGATGTTTCACAACCATTAGACTTGGCTTGTACTTTATCAGCAATTTTGGCAAGGCTCCTATGCAAGTAAAAGGGAAAATCTAGTGATATCATACTTGTGAAATGCAGAAGCAGCTTGAAATGATAAGTATAAACTTTAAGGTACTTTATTTCACATGTAAATTATCTTTGAATGTTGAACAATAGCTTGGCATAGGTGTCTTTGATACAGCTTCTAGGTATTGCATTATTCAGTTCCATATCTGCATACTTAGGTTTCATGAATTTCTTGTATGGTTCCATGTAAAAATTAAAAACTTTAAACCAAGTCTCTTGGCCCCTTGGTATTTATGTCACAGAAGCAATAATCTCAGGTGTGACTGGAACATTTAACATCCCAATTTTGGTAGTTGTTCCACTGAAGTGTAAGGAAAATTCTTTATACACTTGAGTGTGGAAACCCTGTAGCTTTTCAGAAAACTAGAGATAACCCGGTTTGCTAAAAGCCACCATCACTGTTTGATCCTCAATTATAGCCTTCACATTTTCAGGCTCATATCTTAAGCAATGTCCCCCTTTGTGGACTTTCTTTTCCTCTGCCATGCTTCTTAGAAAAACCTGTCAGCTTCTCTTGAATCTATGAACAACCTCGCTTGAATATATGAACAACCTCGCTTGAGAATATCGAACAGCCTCACTTGATTATGGTGAAGATAGCCTTTGTATAGAACAACCACAGTCTTAGCTTTACTACTTCAGAGCTTAAACACTCGTATGGAGACAAATGAAAACGAGAATGACCAAATTAGGCAAGATTTTAAATTTAAGATGTCATCTCATAACTGAATGATTCTTCACTCATGCCCTATCATGACGATGATGATTGTGAGACAGGTAAGTACATTGAATTTGATAACTAACTGACTCACCATACCCCTATACTATCATTCCCCAATGGATTCTGACAGATTTTGGCTTAATAGACAAGACAGTTAAGAAACCACGCTTTCGTAGCACCCATAGTGTATTTTTTCCAGTTTGCGCTACGAAAGTATTAGCGCTTTCATAGCTCAAATCCACTTTTTAAACTAGCAGCGCTACGAAACAGAGGATTCTTGGCTTATTACAGAAATTTAACCCGAAACCTTATGGAATGACTCCTGAATGGAAAATGTGAGTATTTGATCATGGAATGGACCTTTAAAATACTTATTTGAATTCAATGATGACCTTGAAACTTATAAAAACTCTAACCTACCCTTAACCAAATCCTAAAATGACTTTCAAACCCATTTTGAGACCATGATAAAAAACATAGTTGACATTCCCATTGGATTTTGGGATCTAGCTCGTCTCCAGACGCCTCGGTCCTTGCGAAGTCATGAGTTACTGGTATATATGGCTTGCGGGCTGTTGGCCACCTATAAAATTTGTTCTATCAAAAGGTGGCCAAAACATTGTTCAGTCTTCAAGAAACACTTTCATGGCCAAAATGTTATCTCTTGAAGCCTTTGGAAGATCTCATGCTCATGTCTAAAGGTCTTCACTGCTGATTCCCTTCAGAACTCAAACATTCTGCTGAAAATTCTATGAGAAAGACTACTGCAAAATCCCCTCCCCCCCCTTCCTCCATTCAGAAAACTAACCTTCATTTGTTTCCCTTTTCCTCCGTAAAATTCCTCTTTTTTTATGTTTTCCCCTTCTTCCATTCATGAAACTCATTGTTGCATAGTTTAAAACTCCTTTTTAAACTATAGCGAAAACCCCAAAACGCTTTGAAAACCATTAAAAATCATGGAAAAACCCATTTTTTTATTAAGGGTTTAAGCCCATTTGGGCCAAGTCTCAACCACTTCCCCACCATATGCCCATCGTGCTAAGACCAAGCGCTAAAAATTTCGGCGCTTATCGCATTGGAGAAAATACAAAGCGCGCAAGGCTGTTTTCATGGTGTTAACAAAAAATTCCGATGTGATTGGCCCTGTGTGTTTCAGCCCCCGATCATGTTGTTACCTTATATAACCCTTTGGGCCCGCAATCGGGCGCTAAGCCTTTTTGAAAATCCATCTCTGGTCCATTATTTCCTTCATAAATCCAAAAACCCTGTTTTCCAAAGTTTTGATCTAATGTGTTAAAGTCACGTGTTAAATATAAAATTGGTTAGATTGAAAGACCGATCGCACAATCGCATCGGAGGAATTCGCAAATGGGTTGATTGAAAGATCCACATCAAAAGTTCCGATGTGATTGGGTCATACATATAAACTCTGCCCCCCGCCTCACTACTCCATATAACTTTCACCCAGGACCAAGTGTTAAAGATTCCAGGCGCTCAATCGCATCGGAAAATTTCAATGGTGTGTAAGTTTCGTGTCACTTATAAACTCCGATGCGATTAGCCTTTATATAAATATCCCATGGGCCCACCTCTAGCGCTTAAAACTTTGTAATAGTTTTCCCCGGTGGTCTTTTCCTTTGTAAAACCAAAAAACCCATTTATCCAAACTTTTGTTCCAATAAAATAGAATCACATGTCGAATATAAATGGGTAGATTTAAAAGACCGATCGTGCAATCACATCGGGATATTTCAATGGGTAGATTTAAAATACCGATTGCGCAATCGCATCAGGATATTTCAATGGGTTGATTGAAAAGCCCAGGCCCGAAGGCCTGACCCCCATTAGCCCATATATATATAAGTCCGGGGCCTATCGGAGGTCTATATAAAGCCAGGCCCCGTAACTAGGCGCCCATCGCATTGGAACTTTTCTTTTATATGCAGTTTAACATTTCCTACCACCGATTACGATGGCCCGATCACGCAATCGCATTGGCCCTTCCTCGATCACGCACATCACATCACTTCACTTCTTACTTCGGATTGCGATCCCCCGATACATCTCCTACCGTCGATCTGATCTGAAGATCAAGGGTCTGCAATTAATCGCATCACAAATCTATCACCAAGTGTTTTAACACTTCACTCACCCGCCGATTGCGATCCGCCAATTGGATCTGGACCGTCCACGTGTCCAGATCGGACGGTCCCCAATCGTTCTGTCTTATTCTTTCCTCCGCCTTCCTTTTTGCCTTCTCTTGGCTGATTTCCACCATTGGATGGCACCATCTGACGGTCCTGCTCTCCTCCGATGCCTCTGAAGCAGTTTAACCCAAAAACACAGGATTTTATAACATAGTTCTGTATTTTGCAGGTTATCGATGGTTTTCCGTTTTATTAAGAGAAAGGCCAAAGGGCCGGGAAAGATGTTTCCCATGTCATTGATTCATCAATGGAGACCATTCGCGAGGTGCAGATTCGATGTTTTCATCATCAGTTCATGAGGCATTGATGCCTTATGAGCCCTGCACGGCCTGCACATCAACAAGACACTGTGTTTTTGAAATCACAGTTAAAGAGTATCAGTTTATACCAGAACAGAAGATCGAAGACACAGTCTGAGCGTGATCTGTCCTGAAAACACTGAAATAAAGTAAATTAAAAGTGTTTTAGGAAAGGCCGAAGACATCTGTCGATCCGAGAAAGCTTCCACCGCCTTAAGCAGAGGCTAGTCGAACCCTCTCCAACTCCTAAAGTCACCTGTAGCCTCATGGTAATTAAAGAAGGCTTAGTAATTATTTTCAAACAAGAGGTGTTTGCCCAAAGACAAATGAACAATTAATACTACTCAAGGATCTTATCTCTAATTGTCGGCAAAACTATTTTAAAGTTTAAGAACAGCCTAGAAGCTAATATTTTCGATCATTAGACCTCGGGGAGCAGCAATAGAGTTACTTCAAACATGACACTGAGCCTCAAAATTCAACAAAGGCTCCCACCGAACTCAATTCATAAATGTACCTCAATTTAATACAGATAGATCATTTGTAAATTACTTCATCGAGCCCTTCAAAGGCCGAAGAGTCATTAATCTGTATTAATTGACCCAGGAGATATTTTATCAGATCCCGCCTTCTCATTCTTCTATAAATATTTCTGTAGAAGATGAGAAAACGTTGGTCTCTAGACATCTGAATGCATGTAATATTTTTTGAAGCTACTGATGCCCTGTTTGCAACTTGAAGATACAGAAGCTGATATGAGAAGTTTGAAGTTGTAGAGACCCACCAGGCTTGCTGATTGTAACTGGTTCGAACATCAAATACAAGCTGTTGATTTATGGGATCCTGATTTATGTCAATAGTGATGTGTTCCTCACTGTCAATTGTTAATTTGCTTAATGTTTTCACTCTGTCCACTTTCTCTGATAAAGAGCAACAAACATAGAGCTAGGATTTACTCTCAACAGTACCCTACTCTTACTGAAAGCTTTATTGTCTATGTTTTCTTCATTTTAACATTCTCTTTGAAGAGTATATTAATGCAGGTCGGTTTAAAGGCACTTGCCTGATCTAAATTGCTCCTTGTCACTGTTATCTGTGGTTTTCTTATTGAATATGTTGAAAGCAGGGTAGTTTAAAGGCACTTACCTGATCTTAAGTTGCTCGATTGTTTTTAAATGTTTTCTAACTAAAAGTACTTCAATGCAGGCTAGTTTAAAGGCACTAACCTGATCTCAGAATACTTTTATGTTTTTCTTTAAGTACATTCTAAAGCAAGATAGTTTAAAAGAACTTACTTGATCTTAGGTTGTTCTGTTGTTTCTTCATTTATTTGTTCTCCATTTCCTATCTGTTTCATTCCATAAAATCACCTTAAGAGATCCTTTGACATAGGTGACTTGCCCCATGGATCCTTCTTGAACCTTACTGTCAAATTAAAATCCTCCTATGACTCCATAGCCCAATGGGTTAAAACTGTCTTTTCCTTTATGTTAGCCGAATCATTCCTTCACTTGCAGACATCTTCACTCTTTATTTTGAACTGTCTTTCACCCTCATCATGTCGTTTCCCAACCAAAAAAAAAAAAAAAAAACCCAAGCTCTTCATAACTAGCATAATATCACATTTCAGGTTTTAAAGATCACATCTTTAAGCTCATTCATAGAGAGATCCCTCTCTGGATTCAGGAGGGCTAGATCCTTGAATCCTAAAGCGGTTTGATGTTCTCCCTGCAGTTGGACTTTTTCCAATCTTGCTAATTACAGGGTGCTAACATAATGGCGACTCCGCTGGGGATCACTTTGAGTTCATAGTTGCTTGGCCAGCTTTTATAAAACTCTTTAGTTTTCCATACAACCACAGAAACTCAGAGAACCCAAAATGTTTCAGATTGGTTGCAAATAAACATGGTAGTGGACCATTAAACCTTTTACCTCCAAAAGAGCTAAAAAATTCCACTTGGTGACTCCACCATCCTTAACAAACCTTAAGACTCCACTGGGAAGAAACTTTGTCATTGTAATATTATTCAAACTCAGTTAGAGGCTGTAGGATTAAAATTTGTGTGAACAGATTAGTCGAACTTTTAAAGATTGTCATACCTGGTTGAAATTTTCTTGTTTAGTTAGGTATAAAAAACACAGCATAGTGGCTCCTAGAAAGATTCATACTAGAGCCTATCCTAACCTAGATCCACCTGAGATAGTTGATAACCCAGAAAGTATTCTTAGGAACTCTCCTAGGATTAAATTATCAACTATTGTCAGATCACCCTTGAGAGCTAATTCAGTCCGTGTAAATCTTTCAGCTCTACAACAATCACAAGTTGACTTAGTAAATCCCTTTAGAACTAGGTCTCTTGGTGATTTAGATCAGTTAGATTCTAAGTCTTCACTTTCTTCTCCTGAAACAAGTGAACGTCCTGGTAGCAGAGAAACAACACCTCCTGATTTACATTTCCTTCACAACTTAGGTGCCTCTCACCCAAGATCAGCTCAACAATCTACTCCTGGTCCATCCACTTCTATTCACCCTACATCCACTGTTCAAACCACTCCACTTCAGCCCACTTTCCCTTTCGCTAATACACCCCTTGTAAATCCACCCCCACCACATATCATGGCTACATGGTATGCTCCCTTAGTCCTTCTTGTACCATTAGTCAATCTTCCACAGCACTATCAGTATAAAATTCCACTGTATGATGCTA
Source organism: Pinus albicaulis (assembly GCA_034641835.2). Lineage (NCBI taxonomy): Eukaryota > Viridiplantae > Streptophyta > Pinopsida > Pinales > Pinaceae > Pinus > Pinus albicaulis. The sequence goes on from CM076571.1 coordinate 870,906,137, forward strand.
GCAATGCTACAAATACGTCACAACATGTGGATAAGATGAATGACTACTTTGACAAAAATTAAATTGATAATGATTCTATCAAGCTTAGATTATTTTCTCAGAGATTAGGGGGAGAGGCAAGAAAATGGTTCAAAGGTTTAACCCCCCATAGTATTAATGATCTCCAAGCCTTCCATCAAACATTATTGAACAAATGGGAAGTAAAGAAAAACCCTCTCCAAGTCCTTTCTGACTACAAGAACCTCCATAGAGACACTGGGGAAAGTGTGCAAGCTTATTGCACTAGATTTAATAGTGTGTATAATGCACTTTCCCCAGAACTAAAACCTCCACAAGGCTCAGCTTTAAACAAGTTTCCTGAAGGGTTTGACCCTGAGATGGCCTATCAGTTGAGAGAGAGAGATTTTGCAACTCTTGAAGACATGCAAAAGGGTGCTCTTTCTGTGGAAGTCAACTTGATGGAGAAGAGAGGAAAAATGAAAATTGAAAAGAGAGTGTCCTTTAGAGAGGAAAATGCACCTTCTACTTCCAACTCAAAGATGGAAAGAATGGTGGAGGAGATGATGAAGAAAATGAGCATCCTTGAGAGAGCACAAGCAAGTCAAAACCAAACTGCTCCTCAAAACAAAAACCAGAATCATAATTTTAGAAGGAACCAACCTCCAAACAGATCTAGGGAAGACGATCAACAAATCAATCCTCCCTTTCATCAAAACTATATTAGTGAGGTTGAGGACACAGATGAGATAACATAAGAAGATGATATCAACATGTTAGGAGTAGATAATGATGACTTTGAGGTTCATTATGATAGAAAACAAGGTATTTATACCCCTTATGATGACAACAGAGATGATGATGAAGGTTATTTTCCAGACATGGAAACTGTCCTCATAGAATCCCAAAAAAAATATGACCTTAGGAGCAAATCCAGTCAACAAACTCCCAACACCAAAACCTCTGACAAATCTTCACAAAACAACACTGCAACCAAACCTAAAGTTGTCAAACATAAGGACAACACAGTAGCTGTGAGTTCTGATAATGGTAGAGAGAAATGCACTCAAAAAAGTGAAAAACAGAATGCAAACCTTAGTAGTACTAACACTTCAGCTAGTACTCCTGTTAAAACCATTCTATCAAACGTAAATAGAACAAATCAGCGAGCTGATGTTGCTGATAATCTAGCAGCTAGTAAGGCTGAGGCAAGTTCTTCAAAAACCAAGTTCCGTTCAGCCTAAAGCAGAAAATTTCAAAGATCAAAATCTATGTTCCCTTGACTGAGTTAGCTGCCCAGCATGTATATAGAGCCCAAATTTTGAAGGCTTTAAATATTGAGGATAATAATGACACAGTCAATTTTAATGATGACCAGCCAAAGCTCATTTTTGGTCCTAAAATTGAAGGGAAATTTCAAGAAGGGATAGTACCTCCCTTCTACGTCAGCCTTAATATCCATGAAAAAATCCTGCATAATGCTATGCATGACTTTGGAGCCTCACACAACCTTATGCCAAAGGTGTTAATGGAAAGGTTAGGGCTAGAAATAACCAGACCTTACAAGGATTTATATTCTTTTGACTCTAACAGAGTGAAATGCCTCTGCCTAATCAAAGACCTTTGTGTAAGTTTGACTCAAATCCCAGCCAAGTACATGGTTATGGATGTTGTGGTGGCTGATGTGCCTCGTAATTATGGCATGTTGTTATCAAGGTCATGGGGTGCCAAGCTGCAAGGTACAATGCAGATGGATGGGACATATGCTAGTATCCCTATCTTTAGCCAGCTCAAAAGACTATACAGAGAGACACACTTGAAATTCATGGTCAGTAGCCCAGAAAAGCCTGAAAATTCCCCCATTTACTCTATCCATACTGACCTGGATTCGTTTATCCTTTACAATGATGAATCCTCAAATAAGCCAGAGCTAGAAGACAACGACTCAGCCAAACAGTTAGAGACCCCAAATCTATAAATAAATGTAGTTCTAGATATGGAAGAAAACTAGACAGAAATTTTGGAACAACGCGTTGAAACAACAGACCAGAGTGAACAAAGCCAAGATGGCAAACAACAGACTGCCCCTCACGCTCAACTCCATGAAAATCCCGAGGAACGAGACCCAACACAACATGTTGTGGATCTTAGAATAGAACATAATGATGAAACACTTAGTGAAAAAGTCACTTTAACAGGATTAATGGCTGATAGGGAGGAAGAGAAACACAACTCAGAAGTGTCAAAACAGTTTGCTGCATTTTAAGACATTAGCAAACCAAACAAAGGTCTTGAGCTATGAGTCATGTGTCCATTGCTCTTAAAACTTGAAAATTAAGAGAACAACCTTCAACACAGCAAAAAACCTGAGGAGGTGAAACAAATACAACTAAGTGCCGATATTTCACAACAACCCTTGAGCACGTTGGTTGAAGAAGACAATAACCAGGACGAAACCGAAAATAGTCCTCTGTGGAGTATGTATTTTGATGGGTCATGCACTAAGAACAATGCTGGTGTAGGTGTTTGGATTACCAACACTGAAAACAACCACACAGAAAGAATTTCCTGCAAATTAAACTTTCGGTGTTCCAATAACATAGCAGAATATGAATCCCTCCTCTTAGGCTTACATCTATTAAAAAATTTAGGAGCCACAAGAATTAATGTGTATGGGGATTCAGAACTAGTCATTAAGAAAGTCAATGGGGGAATATAACGCAAATCATCCCAGACTTAGAGCTTACCGAAACGATGTCATGGACCTTTTAAAAACTTTTGAGGAGTCCAAATTGATTTTTGTTCCAAGAAAAAGAAATATTGCCGCCCACAATTTAGCCTTTGTAGCTAGAACATGCTTAACACCATTTGAAACCAAAGACTGTACAACTCAAATTAAGTTTAGACCAGCTGTGCCAGATAATGAAAAATATTGGCAGGTATTTGAGGGTGACAAACAAATAGAGGATTTCCTTCTTGGCAGGAACGAATTTGAGTTATCTGATTCAGATTCTAAATCCGATGAAAATTGCCTAAAAAAAAAGTCCCCTAAAAAAGAAAAACCATCTGGTCCCGTAAAAATGAACATGTTAACTAAAAAACTTGAAACTCATATTGAAGAATACAAGGACACAGAAAACGAAGATATTGAGGTATTGTCGTCAAAGGACAAGAACATACCTAGGGGGATAGCACCATTAGAAGACCTCTTTGATTTTAACAATGTAGCAAAGAAGCCCACCGTATAATACACAGAGTCCGAGGTTGAGGAATGCAACATAGGCACCGAAGATCAGCCTAAAATGATAAAATTAGCTAGGTCCTTGCCACCAGACATAAAAAGGAAATACATTGAATTTTTTAAATAGTTTGTTGATGTGTTTTCATTGAGCTATGAAGACGTAAAAGCCTACGATACAGAAATCATCCAGCACAAGATCCCTTTGAAAGAAAACCAAAAACCCTTTAAGCAAAAACTGCGTCGAATTAATCCAATACAATTGCCTCTAGTAGAAAAGGAAATCAAGAAAATGTATGAGGCAGGAATCATTGTGCCTGTGAGGTTTTCAGATTGGGTTTCTAACCTTGTAGCCGTGAGGAAAAAGACAGGAGAAATTAGACTGTGCATTGATTTCAGAAACCTTAACAGAGCCTCCCTAAAATACAATTACCCTTTACCCAAAATGGAACACATTCTACAAAGGGTAGTTGGTTCAAAGAGGATTTCTCTGTTAGATGGTTTTTCAGGGTATAACCAAGTTTTAGTACTCCCAGAAGACCAACTCAAGACAGCTTTCACCACTCCTTGGGGTACTTTCATGTATGTGAAAATGCCTTTTGGATTAATGAATGTTGGGGCCACTTTCCAAAGGGCCATGGACATTGCATTTTCAGAGGAGATAGGACACTTCATTGTAATTTACCTTGATGACATAACAGTTTATTCTAAATCTGATGAAGAGCACCTGAAACATTTAAGAAAGGTCCTTGAAAAGTGCAGAAGGTTTGGGTTATCTTTAAATCCAAAAAAGACAGTGTTTGGCCTTCAGGAAGGTAAACTCCTTGGTCATATCATATCAGAAGAAGGGATTAAAATAGATCCAAAAAGAGTTGAGGGAATACTACCGATTAGCTAACCAAGGAACATAAAAAAATTGTATTCCTTTATTGGAAAGATTAAATTCTTGAGGAAGTTTATTCCCAACTTAACAGAGCTCCTTAGAAACATGAATAATATGCTCAAGAAAGAAGTAGGAGTGAAGTGGATTGTAGAAGCCAAAAAATCCTTCGAAGTGGTAAAACATGCACTCACCCAGGCACCAGTCCTAATCAGCCCAGACTTTTCAAAAGAGTTCCTTATTTTCTCTTTTGCCTCAGAGCATACTGTGGCTGTAGTCCTGTAGCAGAAAAACCCATAGGGACAGGAACAACCCATTGCTTTTTTCAGCAAGGCTTTAAGGGATGCACCCTTGAAATATAACATAATGGAAAACTAGGACTATGCTTTGGTAAAGGCCTTAAAGGACTTCAGGGTGTAAATTCTACATTCCCACATCATTGCCTATGTACCTAATATAGTGGTAAAAGACATCTTGTCACAAGACCCAGATGGAAAGAGAGGCAAATGGATTGCTGCTATATTAGAGTATGATTTGGAAATCAAACCCACCAAACTTATTAAAGGTCAGGGCTTAGCTCAATTAATGGCTGAATCTAATCCACAAGCCCTTGAAATTAACATGGTAGATGCCTTGGATGAACAGGAAGAATTACCTGCTCCCACTGTCGAAGAGCAGTTTCGAAACTCACCTTGGTACACTGATATCTTGTATGTGCTTACAAATCTTAATGCTCCTCCTGATTTATCAAAAACAAAGGCAAGGTTTTTAAAGTTGAAAGCTAGGAACTATTGCATTTTAAAAGAATGTTTATATTGGAAAAATGCTAATGGTTTATTTCTTAAATGTTTTCCTGAAGTTGATGCAGAAAAGATCAAACATGAATTCCATGAAGGAGAGTGTGGAGGTCATCTTTACTGGAAAACCACAGCCAATAAAATCCTTAGAGCTGGCTATTATTGGCCCACCCTCTTCCAAGATGTCCATAAAATGATAGTTGCCTATCACAAATGCCAAATTTTTGAGGGTAAAAGAAAACTTCTTCCTTTACCATTACAACCTATCACTGTTGAAGCTCCTTTTCAATAGTGGGGCCTAGATTTCATAGGGGAAATCCATCCTGCTTCATCTGCCCAACACAAATGGATTCTCACAGCCACTGACTACTTCACGAAATGGATTGAAGCCATCCCTTCTAGTAATGCCATAGATTCTATCATTATAAAATTCCTTGAAGACCATATCTTGTCTAGATTCAGATGCCCTAGGAATATTATTACTGATAATGCTGCCGATTTTTGTTCCAAAAAGATGATTGATTTTTGTCACAGGTATCAGATTACACTTGGTCATTCTACTGCTTACTACCCTCAAGGTGATGGGCTAGCAGAATCATCAAATAAAATTTTGGTGACCATCATCAAGAAGCTGCTTGAAGAGAATAAAAAATCATGGCATAACAAGTTAGTGCATGCTCTGTGGGCAGACAGATTGACCACAAAAAATTCCATTGGAATGTCTCCTTACCAGCTTGTTTATGGATCAGATGCAGTGTTTCCTACCAGCCTAGGTGTACCAGTAATAAAATTAATCCAAGAAATACAGTCAGAAGAGGAAAACATGATTAGGAGGATCAGTCAAACAACACATCTCCAACAGACAAGGGAAGAGGTTTACAATAGGGCTCAGAAGGTGCAAGAAAACATAAAGAATTTGTTTGACAAGAGAACAAAGGCTTGTGTTTTCAACATTGGAGATAAGGTACTCAAATGGGATTCCAGAAGAGAGGATAAGGGTAAACATGGAAAATTTAACAGTTTGTGGCAAGGTCCTTACATCATTCAGTCCACCATTGGTCCAAATGCCTTTTTTCTACAAGAGTTAGATGGCACAGATCTGTTTGGGGGTCCTGTCAATGGCATGGTCTTAAAGCATTACTACTGCTGAGTTCGATTTTAAAGCTTTCATTCCCATTATAAATACCATTTTCTTTGTTCAGTCTCATAAAAGAAAAATTACAAAAACAATAAAAAAGAAAAAGAAAAGAGGGCAAATTGTAAAAAACAATAAAGGTACAGCCCCATACCAAAAAAGAAAAATAAATTCTGAAAGTGTGCAAGCTTAAATGCCACTCGTAAAAAACACACTCCTAGTTAGTCAAACAGCCTAATATTGACTAATTAGTTTTAAATTTACTGCTGATAGGATAGTGAATTTGATTTGCCAAAATGTTTAACCTTGGCTTATCAGTAGATATATTAGGATAGAAATTAAAGGTTCAAACACGCTCAAAACCTGAACCTAAGTTTCCAAGAAAGAATTGACTCCAATCTATGTTTAAATTCTGAGTAAAAAAAAAAGGTAAATCTGTTTCTAATTAGCTCAAAATCTGAAACAGTTGACAAAGGAAAGACAACTCAAAAAGAGGAAAAAACAAAGCTGTAAATAGGTGAAGGAAGTGCTTTGAATTTTTAGATCTTAAGCCTTCCATTTTTTATTTAAATTTTCTGCAAAATAAATATCTATGTGCAGCTTGTTTTTTTTATGCCATAGATCACAACAAGTCAAACAGCTTAATCTTGACTTGAATGTTTTTAATTTTTTGTTGTAGAATTTAGAGAATAAAATCTGTTAGACTGTTTAATCCTAATAGATCAGTAGATTAGGTAGAGAAACATATGAACTCAGCTGTTTAATCTGAGTTCATGGAGGAATAAGGAGTAGAATCAGATTAGATTTCCTGTTTTCAAAAGAAATAAATATTGTAAAAGTGTTTGCCAGTCCAAATGCACTCTAAATGAAGAAAAAATGTTAGATACGTAGGATTGGGTAGGTAGAAAGCTTATTGAATGAATATCCATTGTTTTTCATAGTTGCTGATATGTTCTCAGAGCAGAGTAAGATCATTCCAGCAAAGAAATCAGCTCAATGGATGAGGTACAGGTCAGCCTCCCAGAGAAATAAAGGTCTGAAGTTCTTGATGCCTTCAAGAAGGTACCATCCCCAAGTGGAGCCAGTGTTGGCCACCTATAAAATTTTGTCTATCAAAAGGTGGCCAAAACATTGTTCAATCTTCAAGAAACACTTTCATGGCCAAAATGTTATCTCTTGAAGCCTTTGGAAGATCTCATGCTCATGTCTAAAGGTCTTCACTGCTGATTCCCTTCAGAACTCAAAAATTCTATTGAAAATTCTATGAGAAAGACTGCTGTAAAATCCCCTCCCTCCCCTTCCTCCATTCAGAAACTAACCTTCATTTGTTTCCCTTTTCCTCTATAAAATTCCTATTTTTTATGTTTTCCCCTTCTTCCATTCATGAAACTCATTGTTGCATAGTTTAAAACTCCTTTTTAAACTATAGCGAAAACCCCAAAACCCTTTGAAAACCATTAAAAATCATGAAAAAACCCATTTTTGTATTAAGGGTTTAAGCCCCTTTGGGCCAAGTCTCAACCACTTCCACACCGTATGCCCATGGTGATAAGACCAAGCGCTAAACCTTTTGGCGATTATCACATTGGAGAAAATCCAAAGCGCGTAAGTCTGTTTTCATGGTGTTAACAAAAAATTCGATGCGATTGGCCCTATGTGTCGCAGCCCCCGATCATGTTGTTACCTTATATAACTCTTTGGGCCCACAAGCGGGCACTAAACCTTTTTGAAAATCCATCTCCGGTCCGTTATTTCCTTCATAAATCCAAAAACCCTGTTTTCCAAAGTTTTGATCTAATGTGTTAAAGTCACGTGTTAAATATAAAAATGGTTAGATTGAAAGACCGATTGCACAATTGCATCGGAGGAATTCGCAAATGGGTTGATTGAAAGACCCACATCAAAAGTTCCGATGCGATTGGGCCATATATATAAACTCCGCCCCCCGCCTCGCTACTCCATATAACTTTCACCCAGGACCAAGTGTTAAAGATTCCAGGCGCTCAATCGCATCGGAAACTTTCAATGGTGCGCAAGTTTCATGTCACATATAAACTCCGATGCGATTAGCCTTTATATAAATATCCCATGGGCCCGCCTCTGGCGCTTAAAACTTTGTAATATTTTTCCTCGGTGGTCTTTTCCTTTGTAAAACCAAAAAACCCATTTATCCAAAGTTTTGTTCCAATAAATTAGAATCACATGTTGAATATAAATGGGTATATTTAAAAGACCGATCACACAATCGCATCGGGATATTTCAATGGGTAGATTTAAAAGACCGATCGCGCAATCGCATCGGGATATTTCAATGGGTTGATTGAAAAGCCCAGGCCTGAAGGCTCGACCTCGATTAGCCCCTATATACATAATCCTGGGGCCCATCGGAGGTCTATATAAAGCCAGGCCCCGCAAACAGGCACCCATCGCATCAGAACTTTTCTTTTATATGCGGTTTAATGTTTCCTACCGCCGATTGCGATGGCCCAATCGCGCAATCGCATCGGCCCTTCCCCGATCACACACATCGCATCACTTCACTTCTGACTTCCGATTGCGATCCCCCGATACATCTCCCGCCGTCAATCTAATCTGCAGATTGACGGTCTACAATTAATTGCATCACAAATCTGTCACCAAGCGTTTTAACACTTCGCTCACCCGCCGATTGCGATCCGCCGATTGGATCTAGACCATCCACGTGTCCAGATCAGACGGTCCCTAATTGTTCCGTCTTATTCTTTCCTCCACCTTCCTTTTTGCCTTCTCTTGGCTGATTTCCACCATTGGATGGCACCATCTGACGGTCCTGCTCTCCTCCCATGCCTCTGAAGCATTTTAACCCAAAAACGTAGGATTTTATAGCATAGTTCTATATTTTGCAGGTTATCGATGGTTTTCCGTTTTATTAAAAGAAAGGCCAAAGGGCCGGGAAAGATGTTTCCCATGCCATTGATTCATCAATGGAGACCATTCGCGAGGTGCAGATTTGATGTTTTCATCAGCATTTCATGAGGCATTGATGCCTTATGAGCCCTGCGCGGCCTGCACATCAACAAGACACTGCATTTTTGAAATCACAGTTAAATATTATCAGTTTATACCAGAACAGAAGACCGAAGACACAGACCGAGCGTGATCTATCCTGAAAACACTGAACTAAAGTAAATTCAAAGTGTTTTAGGAAAGGCCGAAGACATCTGTCGATCCGAGAAAGCTTCCACCACCTTAAGAAAAGGCTAATCGAACCCTCTCTAGCTCCTAAAGGCACCTGCAACCTCATGGTAATTAAAGAAGGCTTAGTCATTATTTTCAAACAAGAGGTGTTTGCCCAAAAACAACCGAACAATTAATACTACTCAAGGATCTTATCTCTAATTGTCGGAAAAACTATTTTAAAGGTTAAGAACAACCCAGAAGCTAATATTTTCGATCATTAGACCTCGGGGAGTAGCAACAGAGTTACTTCAAACTTGACACCGAGCCTCAAAAGTCAACAAAGGCTCCCACCGAACTCAATCCATAAATGTACCTCAATTTAATACAGACAGATCATTTGTAAATTACTTCATCGAGCCCTTCAAAGGCCGAAGAGTCATTAATCTCTATTAATTGACCCAGGAGATCTTTTATCAGATCCCGCCTTCTCATTCTTCTATAAATATTTCTGTAGAAGATGAGAAAACGTTGGTCTCTGGACATTTGAATGCATGTAATCGTTTCTGAAGATACAAAAGCTGATATGAGAATTTTGAAGTTGTAGAGACCCATCGGGCTTGCTGATTGTAATTGGTTCGAACATCAAATACAAGCTGCTGATTTATGGGATCCTGATTTATGTCAATGGTGATGTGTTCCTCACTGTCAATTGTTAATTTTCTTAATGTTTTAACTCTGTCCACTTTCTCTGATAAAGAGCAGCAAACATAGAGCTAGGATTTACTCTCAACAGTACCCTACTCTTACTGAAAGATTTATTGTCTATGTTTTCTTCATTTGAACGTTCTCTTTGAAGAGTATATTAATGCAGGTCAGTTTAAAGGAACTTTCCTGATCTAAATTTCTCCTTGTCACTGTTATCTGTGGTTTTCTTATTGATTATGCTGAAAGTAAGGTAGTTTAAAGGCACTTACCTGATCTTAAGTTGTTCGACTGTTTTTAAATGTTTTCTAACTAAAAGTACTTCAATGCAGGCTAGTTTAAAGGCACTAACCTGATCTCAGAATACTTTTATGTTTTTCTTTAAGTACATGCTGAAGCAAGATAGTTTAAAAGAACTTACTTGATCTTAGGTTGTTTCGTTGTTTCTTCATTTGTTTGTTCTCCATTTCCTATCTGTTTCATTCCATAAAATCACCTTAAGAGATCCTTTGACATAAGTGACTTGCCCCATGGATCCTTCTTGAACCTTGCTGTCAAATTAAAATCCTCCTATGACTCCATAGCCCAATGGGTTAAAACTTTCTTTTCCTTTCTATCAGCCGAATCATTCCTTCACTTGTAGACATCTTCACCCTTTATTTTGAACTGCCTTTCACCTTTATCATGTCTTTTCCCAACCAAAACAGACAAAACAAAACCCAAGCTCTTCATAACTAGCCTAATATCACATTTTAGGTTTTAAAGATCACATCTTTAAGCTCATTCATAGAGAGATCCCTCTCTGGATTCAGGAGGGCTAGATCCTTGAATCCTAAAGCGGTTTGATGTTCTCCCTACAGTTGGACTTTTGCCAATCTTGCTAATTACAGGGTGCTAACATGGGCTGTTGTATATACCCTTGCAAAATTTTGATTTCAAAAAGAAAAAAAAAAAAACATAGTTGACACAATGATGTTTTGAATTTTTTTTGGGTGATAAAACATTGTTCAAGGAAACAGTGTGTTTTTGGGGGAGGGCACCATCTCTTCACCCGGGAGCGGTTGCACATAGTCCCAGATTTGATGCTCCAAATCCCCATACTCGTGAAACCCTAGAGAGGTTTTCGCTTCTAACGACGGAAAATTTGATACAAATTCCTAGGATTAGGAAACTCCGAAAACTTTGAGCATAGATGAAAAGGGGGAGCAAGCCCTCTGCTCCAGCTGTTTGTCTGGCACTAGAAGTTCCATTCCCATTTGGTTAGGTGGAGATTCTATCCAGCTTGGCACTTATTCAAATGGGTCTAAAAAATAATCCACTAATTCCTCGCCCATCTCAGCACAAAACTACCCACCACCACACACATAAACCTCATGTATATATATATATATATATATTAAAATTTGACCTTTTCCATTAGGATAAATATAGGTTAACTCTTAATAATAATATTTATATGTACATAAATTTTACAAATTTTATTGAAATTTTGATAATACATATAAATATATGTATTTACTAATTGTTTTGGTATGTTTGATCAACGAGGATTTGAAACTTAAATCTCATTATTTACATAATACTTTATATCATCACAATATTCCACTGAGCTAATCTCATAACCTATAAATTTCTTATTTTTCTTTATATATATATATATATATATATATATATATATAGTTTTATATAAGAAAATATTTATTATAAGTATTGAATTTTTATATATTTATTATTTTAAATTTAATAAAATTTAAATATAAAATTCTAAAACATAATAATTATCAATGTAAAACATATTTTATATTAATCAATTAAATTTACAAAGTCTTTATAGATTTTTAATTATATGTTTGAAATATAATAGTTATGAATATGAAATATAATTATGAAAAATGGTTTATAATTTTGTTAATTAAAATTAAATTATAAAACTATAAATGGAAATAAATTATTATTTTTAATTATTCTTAATTTGTTGATGAAAAGCACTTTATATTGGTTTGCTCAATTTAGAATGCTTCTTTTTCTTTTTTTATCACAAAATATAAATTATTAAATAATCTCAATTAATCACTCATTTCTTAAAGTTCAATAGACTATATTAACCAAAGTGAATATTTATATTATCATCACATTTTATTACTTTTAGTTCCACATGCTAAATTGTAATAAGATTAATTTTCATGATGTCATCCATAATAACAGAATATTGTAAAATTCACTTTTTTATTATTATTATTTTATTCTATCTTATATTTCTTTTGTCTAACCTTTAAAGAAAAGATCAAATGTAATCAAGTTTCCTAATATATTAATCACAACTAAAATATCAGATGTTGCACGGTCAATTTTAGTGATATTGCACGGTCAATTTTAGTGAGAGATATAATGGTTTTTTTTTTTTGGAAGTTTAGCATATCTTTCCTATTTTCTATTAATAAAAAAAAAGAAAAACGAGTTACACAGGCAATTTTCCTAACAACTATGGGACCTCGCTGAATGTTACTTTCATATTACCTTCCAAAATATGTTATAACGCATTGAAAAAAATAATAGTAAAGCAGTAGAGGTACGCACAGGAATCTTGCCACCGGTGCGTGTTAAAAAATAGAGGGTACACTGTAGAACTGCCATTTCCTTTACTTTTGATTTTTTGTTCTCTGTTGGCTGTGGACTTATTTGCAATTTTCCTTACAACTATGGGACCTCGCTGAATGTTACTTTCATATTACCTTCCAAAATATGTTGTAACGCCTTAAAAAAAAAAATAGTAAAGCAGTAGAGGTACGCACAGGAATCTTGCCACCGGTGCGTGTTAAAAAATAGAGAGTACACTGTAGAACTGTCATTTCCTTTACTTTTGCTTGTTCGTTCTCTGTTGGCTGTGGACTTATTTGGGCGCCACCCGAAATCCCGCCTGGTTAGGATTGGGCACCTAGTTTATATGAATATCTATTGTTGAATATAGCGCGTCTGTCAATTTGAAGACGGGTGAAATAACTGACTCAGCTTTTTGAAAGCAATGAATCATGCAAACGATGCGATACATATTGTATTTTTCTCTCTCCATTCCCAACATATTTATTGTTTAAGTTAATTATTTTGAAATTTATTTCTTAACAAAGAAATAAATTTAACAAAAAAGGAAAAATCTTTTTTTGAAAACGAATGTGGTTGAAAGTGAAGAAAAGTATTGCTCTAGAAAACAAGCTATATATTGGGTCGAATTATCTATAAATTATTATTATTTATTTATAATAAGTTGAGCTAAGAAGTTTATATATATATATATATATATATTCTAAAAAAAAAAAAAACTAAAAATATTATATTTTTAGAAATATGGGATAAATATTAAATTAATATTAATAAAGTCAAGATAATAAGGAATTTTTATGAGCTTACCATAGGTGAAAAGGATCTCCCGTGTCTATGAGAATATGAACATCTATGATAAAAATCACTTCTTCTTAGAGTACTTTTCTTAGAGTGCTCTACTTACACCCACATTAGGTCTTAGTTTCAATAATATTTGTTGCAATACCAACCTTCCTAGCCTTTTAACATGTCAAAATTATAGTCAGCTCAGGGAGCTTCTCTCCAAGCTCTTTGAGCATAAGAATATAATTTTAAAACAAACTAAATAATTCGTTTCTTTACATCCAATAAACCAAAGTTTGGTCTCAATAAACGTTAACCATGATCATCATCATAAAAACATTACATCATCATTATATACATATAATTTTTAAATGAATTTGATTCTCTGAAATTTATTTGTATCATTTTAAATTTTTAATTAAAAATTGTTATTAAAAAATATTTTAAAATTGATTTTAAAATTAAATTATAAAATTATAAAATAATTAAAAAAATGTTATTAAAAAATATTGTAAAATTTATTTTTAAATGAAATTAAATAATTATAAAATAATGTTATAATTTTTTAATTTAAATATTTTTATTAAAAAATATTTTAAAATTAAATGGAATAATTATAAAATAATGTTAAATAATATATATATATATATATATATATATATATATATATATATATATATATTGTAAATTTAGTAGTTACCATTTTCTATTTCTCAAAAAGATAGAGCAAGTTGCAACATATTCACATTTGGTGGCCTCAACTTGCACGGAGGAAACTAGGTCTGTTGGCCACCTTAAAGCATTAAATGCCATCCAAAATTGCAATTTTTTCTTTTTTCTACTCGCTGCTATGGCCTGTTTACTGTTTACTACCAAGTCTATTAAACAACATGAAAAATAAAATTTATCCGCAAAAAGCATATTAACTTAAAGTCAATTAATCATCTAAAGAGTCAATTGGTGTTGGGTATTTTGTTGTAGAGCCTGGCATATCAACCTACTGCATCTGTTGAAGCTGTCTTTCAATTTTGCCTATATGAGTTGTGGCATGATACTGTGACACCCCTATTTCCCGGATATCTTTTTTGATTTCCTGTAGTATTGAAACCACTTCAGGGTTGCCTTCACTTTCCTGTAAGCTTTGTAGAGCTTTAGCTAGAACACATTTCATAGTCCAATAGGTGTGTATGGATTGATGAAGAGGGAAAGACGTCCTCTCATACTCTCGGGATCAACAAAAAAATCCATGTTTTCCTCCTGGACCTCGATATCTTCTTCCTTACTTTTACTTTCTCTCTCCCATCCGTGAATTACATTCTGAATCTGCGGAGAATTGCGAGTTGAGTAAAATTCAAATACATTTTCCATTATCTCCTTTTTCGTCCTTCTTCCTCTCTTACTCATCTCAGCCTTATTTTGCGCAAGCTTTTTCTTTCATTTATCCTTAGGCTGACGCTTCGCTAACTTCCCTTTCACCATTGCTTTCCTCAGGTTGAGGATCACAAACCACTGCTTGACTAAATCTACAAAGTTTGTGAGAGGGCCTGTAGAGGGTGGCATATTATAAACAAAGAACCCAGTAAATTCAGTGAGTTGGCCCACCATATTGTAGATATCCATGCATCTCCTATTACAGAGACATTTAAATAAAATAAAGTGACCAAGATCCTCATTAATTGGCGACTGACCAGGCTTTTCATTCCTACTATTCTCACAAAGAGATTTGGTAAGCTTGATTTGGAAGGGAACTAAAAAGGGGTAAGGACAGAACCCCATTCTCAATTTTCGGCCATGACAGGCAGAGGTATAGTAACAAACACCATCTAGTTTATCCTGGCGCTGCATGGGTAAAGTTTCATCCAATTGAGACTTGTTTTCGAAGCTTCTATGACTTATATAGTTATGGCAAGGGTGAACCAAGACACATTGAAATAGCAAACTAATAACCAGAATCCTACAGGGGCTTCTAAAACAGGGGTTAATGTCCTGCTTAACCAAGTGATGATATTTTCTACCCTTCCCACAATAGTAACGATGCATATTTTCTATTATTTCTCTACCCCTACTATTTCCAGTGGTTTCTCTATGTAAGGTGAAAATGGCAGGGACAAGAACCATAGCCATAACATACCAATGAACCAGAGGACGCAACGGTTGCAGACTTGGCTTGGCATGACCTGCAGCTTTTTCTTTCGCTCCTCCACAAGATTTGTTGCAAGACGGAATGTTTTGGCCTTGAACCATTGTATTATTTAACCTTCGCCTCTGTTGTTTCCCATGTCACTCTGACATGGTTAGTTGGCTTACAGCTAAACCCATAATGAGCCGCCATGCATTGGTACCCTCAGCATTTATTGCAGGTTTAATGAGTGAAGGTCAGACGCAACACGCCATCACGTACCTCCCTCCGCCAGCCATTCTCCACCTATCCTACTTCAATGGCCACCTGGCACCCCGATGAGGGATTAAATAATAACTAATTTAATGAATAATAAAAATTAATAAAATTTTTACAATAACTAATAAAATAAATAATAAATAAATCACATAACATAATAATATTAAATAATAATAATCTCACTAAACGGTCAAAAAATAATAGCATTTTTATAATAAATAAGAAACATATTGCATAACGATAAATCTCAATAACGCTTCTTTACTTCGTCTTTTTTATTTTTTTATTTAGGTATAGAAATCTTTTATAATTTGTAATATTTGTATATCTAAATATTATAATGACTTTAATTCGTAAAGTATAATATATGAATCACAATTAAGTAAAAATAGTGAAGTTTAATTAATTATGCCGTAAGGCGTCACTATTTGAAAATAACTCCCCTAGATGCCATTGTGTCCATGTTTGAGCCATTGGATCAAATGTTAGACAATTGAAATGTTTTAGGCCATTAGATCAAGTAAATATTTTTATATATGTTTTTTATAATGATAGTTTTTTTCTTTTTAATAAGTTAGATCAAATTTACGTTTTGGTGATGATAGAAAGGTTGTAATGTCATGTTTAACATTTTGACTATATCAAATTACACAAAGTTAAAAATAAAAGTAAATTAAATAAAAAGATTGAACTAATGTAATGAAAATTTTAACTAGGTCAAAATACAATAAAAAATAAATATAATAAAATAAAATAATGATAAACTTTAAATACAACCCATGGTATTCATGTGGAATGTAGTTCCTTTATAGGGGGAACTAAGATGGCCTAAATCAATTGACTCTAGATCTAAACTAATTATTTAATAAAATTATTTTTAAATATTTATAACCATTATTCTTTTAAAAATTTACTTAATAAAATGTATTTAAATTTTCATACATCCAAAAATACATAGTTTTTCGTTCTGTAATGTCATGTTTAACATTTTGACTATGTCCAATTACACAAAATTAAAAATAAAAGTAAATTAAATAAAAAAATTGACATAATGTAATGAACATTTTAACTAGGTCAAAATACAATAAAAGATAAAATAATAAAATAAAATAATGATAAACTATAAATACAACCCATGGTATTAACCCATGGTATTCATGTGGAATTTAGTTTCTTTATGGGGGGAACTAACATGGCCTAAATCAACCTTAACTCTATGGAAGAAGAAAAGCAGAACAATGGATACTTATCAAGAATGTATGGTTCTTTAGAAGGAAACAATGTTGACAAGGCCATGGAGGACCAAATAGCAAATTAAAAAAAAAAAAAAAAAAAAAACCCTTCAAAAAATGGGTTACTCAAGGATTTTGGAATCCACATGAGCTACATTATCAAAAGAGAGAAGCAATAGTGATATAGAGACAATTTATTCATAAACAAGAGAAAGCTAGAATTATAACATGAGATAGAGTTATGGGAAGAAAAACATTCCAATTATAAGGAGGACTTAGAAAATACTAGACAAAAGACGCTTACCTAGTGCAATCAGTTGAAAAAAAAAATCTATCTCCAAAGGGTCACTTGGGGAGGGATCTATTATTTAAAAGGTCGGAAAAATAATTTCATTTGAAAACAAAAATGTACTATGACTAGGGAAGGGAGTTTTTACATTTAAAATTTGTTCCCATTCTTGTCACTACAAAATTTGATTGTTGCTTTTTATTTGATGGGAAAATAAATGATATTTAAAAGGCAATAAAGTCTTGAATTATGATGCTTAAAGAAGTGGATACCCTATTATGAGCTGATTTTTTCTTCTTACTTTTGGGTCTAAATGATGTTTTTTATTATGACTGAGGTGAAAAGTTCCAAAGAAGTGGAATATTGGTCGTTCAAAGAGGAATTATGGAGTTCAAAGAGGAATTATGGAATTATGATTGTAGATAATTTATTAATATAAATTATCTGAACTGAGATTAATTAATCATCCCCAAGGGTTAAAAAAAATGTCTCTTATCCATAAAATTGACCATTAATATAACTCCATGCTCTATGTTCAAATGACAGGTGAAGGTGGATTTACCATACTTAAGCTTCTTAGTAGTCTCTTATGAAGTACAAGATGTCATAGTGACATGTTTTTATTCCATTAAATAATTCTAGCTATAGAGCAGAGTCAGAGTTTTAGGAGTAGTATCAGAGGAATTCAACATTGCGAATGTGATAAAAGAAAATAATTTCGTGGAAGGGTGAAGTATGCCCAAATTGGTCATAAAAACCAAGTGCATCCTTCATGCACGAAAAAAAAAAAAAAAAACATGTAGATTTCATCATATAGTGGTCTTTAGTACTTTGGCCAAAATGTCTCATCCATTATGAAAAAACACATCTTACATGCAATTAATAACAAAGAAGTTGTTCCACATCAATTACCCAATATGGATATTTTGATTTGAGGTCCAATAAACATAATTCTCCACCCCTTATTCTGGAGGATTAGTTGGAGCCGAGAAGTTCCTACTACCTCTTATTTCTTATATGTTGTTCTTTCCTATACCACAACCTTACAGCGTTTCCTTTGCAACATGTGGTGCAATTGCCAGTAATTTATATTTTGAAAATTAATTTATAATGTACTTATTTTCACTTGATAATTTGTACTATTTTGGTGTTGATATTAATATAAATTATCAATTTTAATGTAATATATAATTTCTCATTATATTTATGTTGTAATGTGTTATTTTTTGAAAACAACTCTCTTAGTTGTCACCGTGTTCATGTTTGAGCCATTAGATAAAATGTTATACAAGTGAAATGTCACTGTGTTCATGTTTGAGCCATTAGATAAAATGTTATACAATTGAAATGTTTTAGACGATTAAATCCACAAGTAAATAGTTTTATATATGTTTTTTATAATGTTAGTTTTTTTTCTTCTTTTTAATAAGTTAGATTGAATTTAGGTTTTGGTGACTTCTAAGTTAAAATGTTGCTATTAAAAATTTGTTATATAACCTAATTTTATTTTTTTTGATAAAATTTAAATTAACAACTTAACTCCACACAAACCAATTAATTTATATTACATGGATTAAAAAAAATACAAAAAAGGAAAATAACTATTTATATATTTAAATATTACATTTTTTGTCACGATGCTTTCGAGCAAAGTATGTAATGTCATGTTTAACATTTTGACTATGTCAAATTACACAAGAATAAAAATAAAAGTAAATTAAATAAAAAGATTGACATAATGTAATGAACATTTTAACTATGTCGAAATAAAATAAAAAATAAAAATAATAAAGTAATAAAATAATAAAGTTTAAAAATAACCCATGGTATTGACCCATGGTATTCATGTGGAATATAGTTTATTGAAACGAGAGAATTAAGATGGCCTAGATCCATTTTAACTCTGGATCTACTAAAAGCCAAGAAGGATCAAATGTCTTGATATGCAAACCTCTTTTAGGGTGAAAAGAGAATTGATTCATGTGATAAATAATATAGATCTAAACTAACTATTTAATAAAATTATTTTTAATTGTTTATAACCATTATTCTTTTAAAATTTTACTTAATAAAATGTATCTAAATTTTCATACATCCAAATATATATATAGTTTTTCTTGTTCCATATTATTTATTTTAAAAATATTTTATTATTACAAAAATACATGGTTTTTATTGTTATATATTATTTATGTTACAATTGTTTTATTATTCATGAGTAGTATTTCTTAATATATAAAAAATTAAATTAATAATGAATTTTTTTTAAAATATGTGATTGTTTTTTAAATTTCCAAATTATTTCACAAGACATTATTTATCTTGAGCAATAATAATGAATGTTCATAATTCTCATTTCTTAAATAACACTAAACTTACCTTTAATTACTAAATTGTAATAGTTTGTAACTACATAACAGTTTCTAACTACACACATACTCTTTCTATTTATTTTTTGTTAATGAATATCAAATTTCTTATCTTAAAAATATATATATATACATATCTTTAATTACCTAATTGTAGCTAAAAAATCTTACATGTTTTTTACTTTATAATCATAAACAATTTTCATATTATATGATGTCAAACTTACTCAACTTTTCATATTATATGATGTTTTTCCCTACATAATTTTAGCTTTTATAACTTTTTAATTTTTCAATTCCAAACAAAAATTACAAAAGCAAAAACCCACTGAGTCCTTACTGTAGATTATAGTTTTACAAAATTGACACTATGTGATTAACAATAGGGTAAGTTGAGACAACCCTAAGGGGTTTTTTGTACAATTTTTATCATAACCTTTACCTCTATCCAATATATAGTGTAGAGTCTTTTGAAGAGAGAGTGATTTCTATTTTATAACCTGATCCACACTCAAAGAAAATTGCTAGGGATTTCACAAGTTATTAGTTTGTGACCTGATCCACAATCAAAGAAAATGGCTAGAGATGTCACAAGTTATCATCCACACAGTCATGTATTGACATTCTTAGTTGAAATGGATCCTATTAGATGCATGGTGGTCAGAGACACTAAAAAATTCAAAATAGATATATGCTATGACATCCATATTGTCTACAAACCATCCAAATTTCCTATCTTATACAACAATTTCTAACAATAACTGCTCAATTTCCTCTCCAATTTTTGAAACCCCCACCCATGATGGAGAGATGATAGTGTAAAATAAAATTTTCCTGTGGTTTTTTTAAAGGGTTCATAAAAAAAAACAGATAATGAGAAAGTCAATATTGTGGTATAATAACTTATTTTTGAATCATTGTGACAAACAAAACATCACATTAGCTCAGAATATATATAATTCTATAAGGATTTGAGATGAGAACAGAGTTTTGAATCATGATAACTAAAAGACAAACAAAACTAAGTTTTAGCGACAAGCAAAAAATCACAACAAATCATAGAATATATCCAAGGTTGCAATGAACCCTATACATAGTTATGGATATCATGGGAATTTTAGTGCACATAGAGCACCACCCTACAAATTCTATACTCGTGTTCAATTTAGAATAACCTAATATGTCTTGATTGGATGCCGAGGTGGGTGGTACAATTATTGAGGATGCTTCTTAAAGTTAAGGGAATTTAGATACTATATCCTTGCACCAAAGCTATAAAAAATGAGACTTGTAGATTATAGTTTTACAAAATTGATACTATGCGATTAAAAATAAGTTACAAACATCAGGTATTTAAAAAGTAATAAGAGGAAGGTACACAAGGGCCATGGTAATTAATGTGATTCTTTGTACTATTTTTATTTAAAATAGTAATTTGTATTTGTATGTTTTTAGATGAATATTTTTAAATCTGTTGCACTATTTTTATTTGAAATAGTAATTTATATTTTTATTTTTTCAAATGAATATTGTTAAATGTGTAATTGAAGTAAAATGTATTAAACTGATATTCTAATTTTTAAGATATTTATTTAAAAAATTCAAAGTATGCTAAGTTTTATTTTATTAAGCTTTGCTCTAGATGTGTAGAGAATGAAGCCATCTCAAGTCCCAAACAAGATTCTCGTGTCCCAAACAAGATTCCTCTTTCTTTTCTTATTCTAGCTTTTGCCTTGACACTCCTCCTCTCCTCCTCCTTGCACAAATTTAAACTATGAGGCACAAAGTAGTTGTTGCATATAGGAACATTTAGATATGCTAAGAAAAATGTGATACTCTATTGTAATTTTCACTACAAATGTGATGGAAAGTGTGCCCTAAATGTCAACAATTTCATGGTTAATGTAGTATAAGCTACATGAAAATTTACAGTCTTGTATACAAGATCGAGAAAGATATGCCCAATATCCAACACCATAGAGCAAGACATGTTTACCAATTCAACAATTTCTTCCAAATCTCTCTTAGCGCTAGAGTTATTTTCTCAATATAATTGTTTTTACTGCTCTTGAACTGATGAAAGCCATCATTGTTGAATATAGGAGAATTTAGTTTTGATAAGAAAATTGTGATATTGTGTTATAATTTTCTCTAGATATGTGTTGGAGTTGTTTTCTCAATAAACTTGATTTTACTAGTCTTAAGTGATGAAATACATTGTTTTTTCATATAGGAGCATCTAGCTCTGATAAGAAAAGTGTGATAGTGTCTCATAATTTTCTCTACAAATGTTTTGGAGTTTTTTTCTTAATAAAATTGTTTTTACTTCTATTAAGTGATGAAATCCATCGGTGTTGCATATAGGAGCATTATTCTCTGATAATAAAAGTGTGATACTTTGTTATAATTTTCTCTACAAATGTGATGGAAAGAGTGCCATGAATGTTGGAAATTTCATGGTTGATGTAATATAAGCTAAATACAAATTCATTTCTTCTACACAAGATCAATAAAGCTATGCCGAGTAGCCAACGCCACAAAACAAGAAATGTTCGCTAACTCCATAAATTCTACTGAATCTATCTCGGTGTTGGAGTTATTTTCTCAATAACATTATTTTTATTGCTCTTGAAGTGATGAAAGCCACCTCTCCATAAATTTTTTACTATATGCACAAAGAACAAAAGAAACCAACTTCATATTAGTGATACCGAAAAAACAAGAACATGGTAGTCACTAGGGACATCAGTGGTAAAGAACAATGTGATCTTTCGAATAGTTTTAGAGATCATGAAGAAAATAATAAATAGGTGACTCAAAAGGAAATGATCAAGATTAAATATGGAGGAACTACACCAAAGCAACCTTTGATTTTGAAAGTAGAAAATCTCGATCTATTTCTTTATTGTTGAGGCATTCATGTTGGCATGATTAGACAAGGTATTTAACTTAACTTGAACATAGTCCTCATGATTTGTAAGGCTCAAGGAAGCAGTATTGCAATAAGATTTCACTATAACATGGTGGTTTCCTTTTCTTGATATAATTATCTGTTAAATTAATAATTATTTATTTAATTTATCCAAATAAATTAAATTTTTATTTTTAATTTATAAATAATAATAATAATAATAATAATAATAATAATAATAATATAACATTTAATGTTATACAAGTTGTGCCAAGAAGTTTTAAAATTCTTTCTCTTGAGCTATATATTATCAGTTTAGCATGTTTTCAATGAAGAAGAGGCTTCAGAGTTTAAGAACTATATCTTAGATCCGAGCACATGATTCTACTAAAATTTATGAAAAAAATTCAATTTTTACAACTTGTATTTTTAAATAGGTGATTTTGGAAGTGATGATGGCTTCTCTATACACTTGATTATTATTGTGGAAGAACTTTGAGTGTATCATTAAAGACTATGAATAGTTCCTGTAGTAGTTGCATTACTTATAACAAATTTTAATATCCTTTCTTGCTGATACATATACCTAATCCATGAAAAACTCATTATCCATGAAAAATGTAACCATGTTTGCAATGATATATGTTAATAATTTCAGTTTTATATTGATGACAATTTATTTTATCAATTTATTAAGTAAAAATTTCAATTTTTATGTTTATAATAGTCTAGAAGCATTGATATCAATATAATAAATTGATATTGCAAGAAAAATGATGTTTGTGAAACGTCTATAGGTGTTTCCATTCATAAATTGCTTACTAATTTTGTCTTGATATTGCTAGATAATGGTTAAAGAAATACAGTGCTGATCCAATTGATCCTGAGAGGTATTCACGGCGAGCATGGAAAACCAAACATGAAGATGCTTCTAATTTTCAATGAAGTAGTATTCAAAAGTTCCTAGCTCTATTTTAATTACAAAAATGCATTGGAAAACAACTTATAGTATTTACTTTAGTTGTTTTATTTGGACTTGTTGCAAGCTGACATTTACTACTATATAATTTGTGCATCAAATTATTATGTAACAATTTTGCCAATAAGTTTTTAAATTATTTCTCTTCACCTATATATTATCAGTTTAATATGTTTTCAATCAATAAGAGGCTTCAGATTTTAGGAATTGTATCTTAGATCTGAGCACATGATTCTATTAAAATTTATGAAACAAAATCATTTTTTACAAATTGTATGTTTACATATGTGATTTGGAAGTGATGATGGCTTCTTCAGATGCTTGATTAGTATTGTAGAAGAAATTTGAGTATATCATTAAGAACTGTGAGTAGTTCTTGTATTATTTGCATTGCTTACAATAGATTTTCATATCCTTTGTATAATCTATTGTAAATACAGTTCTAACACATCTCCCCCAGACGTTACCTATGTGGTGAGTAGTTCATGTAGAAATTGCATTACCTATAACATATTTTTATATCCTTTATATAAGCTATTGTATATACAATTCTAACACATTCCCCCTAGGTGTTACCTATATGGTAACCGGATGATGATCGCTTCTTTAGACACTTGATTAGTATTGTGGAAGGAATTTGAGTATATCATTAAGGATTGTGAGTAATTCATGTAGCAGTTGCATTTCTTATGAAATATTTTTATATCGTTTGAATAAGATATTCTATATACAGTTATACTATGATATGGATACACATTCCCCCCAAGTGTTACCATATGGTGACTGTTGTCCAATTTCTGATATCTAGAGAAATATAATTAAGTGATTGATGGTTTTTGAACATCAAAGTTACTACGATGACCTTTTATCTTAGGATGACTCCTTAGTGTTGAGATTCGATCTGCATGATGAAGATGCATAGATCACTTCACAGGAAAACCATTTTTCCTATTGATAGTATGTGGTAGTTGTATGGATGGACTACTTATATTGTCCTCACTATAATAAGATTCCAACACGTTTAATTTTTTTTTAATAAGTCTATATACAAGTTATACATATTATGTAGTAAGAAATTTTCTTTAATAATGTGTTAAATATCTATGCAATTCACCAAATACATTTAGTTGCAAATTAGTCTTATTTCCATATATATATATATATATATATATATATATATATATATATATATATATATATATATATATATATATATATATATATATATATATATATATATATATATCTTCAAATATATATCTTAAAAATATACAATTATTATTATATATAATTATAAGACAATTTAAAAAAAAATTAATGTAGAAATTTGATTATGAAAGTGGTCTTTTTTAATGATATAACTCGTAAATATATTATCCCCTTTTATTTTTTGAATGATTCAATTAAGATTAACATTTGTATGCTGTCATGAGGAGATTTTTTATTTTTCATGTCAATTACCTTTTATAACTCTAGGATGTTCTTGATATTTCCTTCGCTTTTAATAAATGAAACTCCATTATATATTTAAAAAGATGATTAGGTAAGAGAATTTTATGATTATAATTTTTTTGGTCCAAATTGACAATGTGAATTTTTATTTACCTATTGTTGGCTCCCATGTTTAATACCTCCCCATGGGATTTGAAGATAATAGGTAATGGAAATTGAACGACATATAAAATAAATAATGTATACATCAAAAAAATAGTTCTATTATTATAGTAGTTCTCACTTAGTAATCTTTCAATTTGGCATTCAATTCTTTATTAATAAAGTTGTTTTACTTAGTAGGGAGTACAATAATTTTGTAATCAAATAATAGGAGAAAATATATTCACAATATAATTTATTTGAATAAATAGATGTGTGTAAAATATTTTAATAAGAAACTCTGTTTGTAATTATAAAATATAAAACTATAAATTAAATTTGTAAAATTACGTCGTATTTTTTTTTCTTATGTATATAGAGAAAGACTAAACCAAGTTTGGAGTTAAGAAAATAAACCATAAGATAAAGAACAATATTTCCTTCCAAAAATGTCTCCATATTAAAATGACATTCACTTTCTTGTGTACCAAGGCTATTGTTCTTCATATCCAATTTATGAAAAGCATGCAATTGTCGCTCAGATATGTATATGAACTTGAAGTAAAATCTATTTCTGTTAATAAAATTCTCTTTATTTACATCTATGCTAGATAGATTGTACTTTAATGTATTTAAAATATCTTATTTGAGTTACATGCTCATTTCATTCTTGTTTCGGAGGATCATTATTCACCAAAGGATTTTCACCCCCATTTTCCTATCTCAATATCTATAACAAATTTTTTATATATGTGAAGAGATCATGTCGGTTTACATATATGTTTTCACCCACAATTTTCTATTTCAATATCTATAACTAAATTTTCCAGGTTGAAAACTCTTATCATCAATATCTTTGAAACCTCCACTACCTGCTTCCATGGAAGACAAATTTTCCTTTCATTCCTTCACGATGGCTCCTTCTTCAACAACTTATTTCTTTTAGGCTACTCTTTCCTATGCTATTTCCTTATGATGTTTCTTTTGCAACATCTGGTGCAATTTCTAGTATATAAATTTTCATTATATTATTATGAAGGAAAATGATGCATCTCATTGTTTTGTGTTATATAATTTTTAAAATCAATATTATTATAAATTTTCTATATTATCACTAAAATCAATGGGTCACACTATTTTGAATTATACTATTATTGATTTTGTAAAGTGCATTGATCCAACCAAATAACACAGTAAACAAAATCTATCATGGTTATTAAAGCATTTGACATCATATAATAGCAACCAAATGTAATTCTCACAAATATTAAAGTGGTTAAGCTTGTTAGGTACCATATCAAATTTATGCAAATATCAAGGTAAGAATTGTTTAAAAGGGGTTTGGATACTCTTTATTGCTTGGATACTCAATTTGAAATGGATGTTAACATTTACAAACATCGGTTCCTTGGAAGTTGGGTATATCGCTATTGATTGGTGCAACTAAATTCGTTGTGGTGGACCCTGACAAAGGGTGCAGGCTCGCACGTGGGTGTTGAAAATCAAATGATGCAGATCACAAAGCAGTAGGTCTTGGACTTACCAAAAATTCAAAGGAGAAAAGGTTAGCAAGAATTTGGCATTTGTGTGTTTGGTATTTTATGATTGGCAGGGTTTGTTTATTTTATTTTTTATGTTGGGATCATTTAAAAATATATAAATAAATAAATAAAAGATTTATTTATTTATTATTATTATTATTATTATTATTTAAATAAACAAAACTCAACTCAAATAATAAATTATGTTTTTTAATTTGATGTTATCAAAATAAATATGAATTTCATTTTTCTTTTAAATTTTGTTATTTAAAAAAAAAAATCAACATAAATAATAAATAAATAAAAAAATTTGTGTCTTTTTATTTATTTCTTATTTTTATTAAAATAAAAAATAAAAGAATCAATAAATTAAAAATTTTGCTTTTATTTTCCATTACATTGCATGAGGACATGCAATATTTTCAGTTTGGGGGTATAATAAAAGTATGTTGATTGGATGCATCTAACAAGTGAAATGAGATTGGTGTTATGTGTAGGTCAAAGCGAAGCTTATGTAAATAGCTTCAACATTACTATGTGACACCTTTTTCATCCATGATTAGTGTAACTTTGACAAATAATTAAAAAATGGACATTTCATAAATTCTTGAAAATGAGCTAATTTTTTTCTTAGTCACTTCATACAGGAATGATTGATGGAGATGGCACACAAAGGAAACAATTTTTATGCAGGAATGGTGCTAAGTTTTTCAAGGTTGAAGACAATCTAATGCAAAAGTAATCACAATGAAACATGCATCATTGGATGCTTGAACTAATTCTTTACTGCACATATCGTGACATTTCCCATTACACAAAAATCCTTTTGTGTCATGACTACTCACATTTTTCCTTTCAAGCACCTTAATCATCCCTATTTTTTAGCCATCTTCCATTTCCTTATCCTTCATGACTTCATACATGCCTATTTTCTGAACATCATACATCATTTCCTTCTTATTTTTTAGTTCATTTTTTTTCCTTGTAAATAAAAGTCTCAAGCTCTTTTTCCATGATTACATTGCCCTACCATATACACTACCTGATTTTGAGATATTTTCATCTATAGTCCTACCAATAATTTTGTATAAACTTGTGATGACTGATGTGGGATTCCTTAAGGCTCACCTTTCAACAAGTCTCGACCCTTCGACATCAGCACCTTATCTGGGATAGAGACTAAAGTCATCGTTAGTACCTTGAGGCTTGTATGCCCTAATGACAGGTTCTCTCGCTGACAGTCATGGGAATACATAAATGTCCCTTGATCATTGGATCTTGCAAGTGGCTCGACATCAGATCATTTATTTTCACTTTGCAAGATGTAATAGGGTACCTTGGCACTCATTGATATCAATGGTGAGTTTGACTCGCATTGGTTAACGACATCCATTAATGGTTGGTAATCCAATGACTTCTTTTCATGCTCGATATCGACACATTCATTCGCATGACTAGAATTGTACCATTGGATTTTTGAAGCGGGTGAAGACTATATATTTTTCATGACTCCATTAGCTGTTGCGACAGCATTCCTTCAGCCATATGAGAGTATGACATTTCCAGTTTCAGAAATCATCTTCAGATTCATAAAACCAAGCAGCAGTACATATTCCTTCACTTCATCTAGTAGCATGATATTCATATGATCCAACACCATGATATTTTCCTGATCTAGTAGCACAACATATTCTCTCATGCAAATCACCATAAATTTTTCTAGATCCAGAAGCGCTAGCAGCTACATTTTGCATAGTTCATTAGTGTTTTGGGTAAGTGAAGGTATGTTATTTTCTAGTTTTTAATAAAAAAAATTTCTTACATGTTGAAAGTAAATGAACTTGGAATATTCCCTCGCCATATTACATCATCTTTCACCTTTTCTTAAGAATAACACATCTTCAGTTTTAGGGGGGGGGGGATATCCATAACCATTTCATTCCATTCATCACCTCACATACCATAGACCAACATGACTCTTCCAAACTACACTTCATTGCAATTGATACATTGATATCTATTTTGGCATGATTCAAAAATATGGGAAAAGGTTTTCATATGCATATTAATGACTTATCATTTTCAGTACATGTGTTAAGAAAATATAAGTAAAGTAAAAATAAATGTTGTTAACACAAGAACCAACCATAGGAAATATCAATTGCACTACATGTATTTCATACCCTAGACTGATACATTGTTAGAAACCATAATCATGTAAAGCCAAATTTTTTTTATCCATGCAAGGTTGCATGAGGACATGCAACAAGTTCAGTTTGGGGGTATGTTGGGTCTCGTAATTGTCACATTTTCATCATGTTTATCCTTGCCATTTCTCACATTCCATAACCTCATTTAACCATTCATCATACCATTTCCATAGGTTCACCTCATTATTTTCCAATTTATTTATTTTTAATATTATAAGAGAATGTGTGATTAATCATTAGAAAATTGACATATTTCACTAATATATTAAATGTGGATGATCTTTGTAAATGTGTAGGATTATTTGGAAGAATTATTCAAAATGCTCTTGAATATTTCCTCCACAATTTCAATAATTCAAAGGATAATTGTTAAAGATTTTTCTAAGGAGAAGATCATGGAAGATTACAAGGAGAAGATCATGGAGATTTGGATAACATATCTTATCCAAGATTTGTGAGATATGAGTGAGGATTTAAAGGGATCATATTTTGTAATTATAGGGATATTGGTTGAGAGAAAAGTGGATTTGTAATTATGAGTTTCTTATCTTGTTTTCAAAGCACTCATGTAAAAATAGGAGTGTTCTTTCTCCAAGTGGGTGTAATAGAGTAGATAATTGGAACTTGTATGACTTATTATTATTATCTTAGAGACTTGAAGACATAATAGAGGATATGTTCTACCATACTTTGATGCTGCTACATGTTGATTGATTACTTGAAGTCTTGAGTAGCTGAGTTTACTTTCTGTGTGCAAGGCAAGGGTGGAAGGGCCCCCACATCGAGCTAAGTACACTTCGTAGTTTTCATAGCTGTAATTGATTTTCTTAGATTTATTCCTGCTTTCATGATTTTGCAATAGTGTTAATGATGTATGTAATCAGTAATTAAGGACAACCAGGACCTCTAATATTAGAGCCTCTTGATTATTATTCCACTTATCTTAACCTATTGTTTAATTAGATTTCCTGCTTTCATGTTTTCTCGATGATATTAATGATGTATGAAATCAGTAATTAAGGAAAACCAGGACCTCTAATATTAGAGCCTCTTGATTATTATTCCATATATCTTAATTCTTCTTTTAGTTAAATTTCCTGCTTTCATGATTTCGCAATAGTGTTAATGATGTATGCAATTAGTAATTAAGGACAACTAGGATCTCTAAGATTAGAGCCTCTTGATTATTATTCCATGTACCTTAACCTATCGTTTAGCATTAGATTTCCTGCTTTCATGTTTTAACAATGGTATTAACGATGTATGCAATCAGTAATTAAGGACAACCAGGACCTCCAAGATTAGAGCCTCTTGATTATTATTCCATATATCTTAATTCATTGTTTAGAAGTTAATTAAGTTAATTCTTGTATTTGTAATATGCATTTCACTCACCATCCATAGTTCATCTTCTAAATTTGACTGTGATTGAAACCCATATACTTTGGGGATGCTTCTAAGTTCACCAACCTAGATTGATATTTAATACTTGCATTAATTTGAAATAGTAAATTGACCCAACACTCCCCCTGTGCCTTTTCACCTTCAGAACAACAACATAGACAATGGTTTTTAAATCACTTTTCTCAGACATCTAGAACTTTTAAGCCTTAGTTAGGCTCAGGTTTTCCATTCACTCACCGTCCAACTCAAGAATACCATTTTCGAAAATATCTTTCCATTCTCTTTTTTTTCCCTCCCTCTCTTCTCCCTCTTGAGATATTCATCTCAACAGAAAAAGGAGAGAAGGGGTAATTTTTTATAAATGTCTATCGGTTGAAAACTGCATTCTTGAGTCTTTTCCATGAAATTTTTATCTCATTCCTTTATTTATAAATGTATAAATATATGTGTATATTTATTCATAACTATAAAATTATTAAATTTTCATTAACTTTCTGCTAATTCATAGCTACGTAACTAAGCTGTAAAAGAAAATTATAAAAGTAATTACAATCCTAGGGTGTTACATCCCCCCCCTCCTTGATAGAAACACCATCTCCAATGTTTCGTTCTTGTCTCATAATCAAATTCGAGTATGCTTCCTTCATAAACTCTTCATCTTCCCAGGATTCATAGTTATAAATTTAGAGGAGATTATATGGCCCTGGTACCAAATATAATATTTTTAGAAATTTCATTCGCTAAATTTAGCATATAATTGATGTTATTTTAAAGTCTACAACACTAGATGCAAATTCACCTTATTCTCTTGTAATTTTTTTGAGTAAATGAGGATATCATCGATAAATATGAGAACAAATGTTTCTATATAGGGATGAATAAAATTGTTCATTAAACTCATGAATGTTGTTGGGTCATTA
The DNA here is from genome assembly GCA_034641835.2 of Pinus albicaulis. Lineage (NCBI taxonomy): Eukaryota > Viridiplantae > Streptophyta > Pinopsida > Pinales > Pinaceae > Pinus > Pinus albicaulis. The sequence continues at coordinate 870,937,272 of CM076571.1, forward strand.
GTAAGTATGAAATACAGAACAATAAATTCATAATGCCATACCGGGTTCTAAATGTTTCCTTATAAATATATTCCTCTTTAATTCTTATCTGGTGATATCCAAAACACAAATCTATTTTGGAGAATATGGTGGCACCTTTAACTTAATAAAATAGGTTGTCAATTCTTGGCAGTGGATATTTTTTTTAAATGGTTAATTTATTTAACTAGATTTAGTCGATACATAATCATAAGGTGCCATCCTTCTTCCTAATGAATAGCATAGGTGCTCCCCATGGTGACACAATTGGGCGGATATAGCCCTTGCCCAACAATTCTTGCAGTTTCATCTTGAGTTCTATTAATTCTATAATACTCATTTGGTAAGGGGTTCATGATAATGGGGTTGTATCAGGAACTAACTCTATAGTAAAATCAATATCCCATTTTGGGGGAAGCCCCAGGATCTCTTTTGAAAAAAATATGAGGGTAATCGTGAGTAACTAGAATATTTTCTACAGTGACTGTATTATTTTTGTATTGGAATATCCAACATGCACAACATACATTTGGCAACCTTTTCTAATGCATTTTCTTAACTGTGTGGCTTTAATAGGTCATAATTTAACGATTTTCCTAATTCCTTGAAGTTCCTGTATTTCTCCCTCCTTGGTGAGGAAACTAATAGTTTTTTCTTTCAGTTTACTAGAGACCAATGACCTTCTAAACAGTCCATGCCAATTAACACATCATAATATCCTAAGGGCAACATATTTCGAATTATATCAATCTACTGTCCTATTATTTCAATAAAACAATTTTCAAATTTAGCAGTTTGCCTTCCGTTAACCCTAGTAGATAACTGTACCAACCAAGGATCCTTATATTTTTTAGTTTGTGAATGACAGAGGTCCACCATTTTTGGACTGACATAGCATAAAATAGTACTTGGGTCTATTAAAATGGAAACAATACGGTTAGCTATCTTACCTTCCCATTCTATCATCGTAAGTTGATATTCAACGTGGTGATCTTCTAAAGTTGTGTTAATCCTTGGTAAACTTTTTTCTACCTCGCACACTGTGGAATCCTCCTGGATATTGGTGACCTGATCTGTCCTAGTATGGTGGGGAAAATTCTTGTAGTAATGGGGCTCCCCACAACCCTAACTTTCAAGGGAGGTTTCTGTGAGGAATAAGTTCTGGCTTACTCGATGCTTCTATTTTCTTGTTTTCTCTCTGAAATTTGGATTTCTACTGCCCTTCCCCAGGATACTTATTTGGTTTTCATTTATATCCGCTTTTGGTCCTGGTGTTTTTAACACTGTTAGTATTCTGAAAATTTTGTAGCCCCTTCTTATTAAAATTTTCTCCCTTCTACTTCATTTTCTGGTAACAATTATGAGCATTTCAAATTATCTCATCCATCATTTTAGGGTTATCAAATTCCAATATTTCCTTCATAAACATTAGTAGACTGCTGGTAAAACACTAGACCTTGGCTTTCTATTCTCAAATATAAGGAATGTAACTTAGCAGAGAATTGAAATTAGTCATGAACTCATCCATGGTTAGCTTCCCTAACCTCAAGTCATGGAACTCCTTTACCTTCTCGTCATAAAACCATTCTGTGAGATACTTATCCTTAAAATATTTTTGGAAATTGTCTCATGTTACCTCCTGTTCCTCAACTCCCAAAACTGTGTTAATTTATTCCTACCATAAGGTGGCCTTTCCTTGCAACTGATAAATCACCAGCTTGGTCTTCAAATTATTTTTTTCCTCCGCTTGGCCTTTACTAGTGTACTTAAAGTTGCCAAGGTGGAAGCTACTTCTTGTTTAGAGTTACCTTCTAAAAGGATTTATTTTTTATCGTGTCTCATTCTCTTCTCAGGTCTAGAAGATTCCCCAAGGGTTTCTATTTATTTCTATGGTTTTTCCTCTTCGTTTTCCTCTTCCTCCTCTACTTTTTATTTTTTTTAGACTCTTATTTTTCTAGAAAGCCATCTTTGACTATCCTTTTAAGTTCCAATAAAAATTTTCCTTGTGTTTCTAGAAACTTTTCCCTATCCATATCTACAAAATATATCCATGATACATGGTTTTTTATGTGCTTCAAATCATCCATGAAAATGAGCCTTCTGAACCCATGATTAGCAATGTATTGATGTTTCCCTTATTTTTCCCATTGGATCATTTCTACTATGGAATGAAGAAGGAAATGGGGAACACTTCATCTTCTTGGGATAACAATTCCATAATGAATCTCAATTTATAAAGTAGCATGAACTGACATGCATAAAAAACACCGAGTCTCCCTTCACATGATATTTATTTCGATATGTGATAGGCTACATCACCCATAGGTAGGGTAGGCTCTCTCTTCTAACTCCATTTTTGTCTTCAATCAATTTCTCTTCATGGAGGAAGAAGTGATTTTTGGATATGATAGACTTTGTCCTCTCTGTCATGCTCTGTCTTACTTCTAGGGGAAATGTAGTCACCCTGCTAATGATTTCTCCATTTAAATGTATGATAAGCCCCCTCATAATTGTGGTGGGACTATCTTCCCTTTGAGGTTAGATTATTACTGCAAACTCATGAGTAATTTCATCATCAAAACCCTTGAATTTATCAGAGAACTCCATCCATTGGTGGTGTGCAAATATTTTTCTAACAGGAGGGTGTTGGTGGATCCTTGATGAGTTTGTGGGATATTTCCATTAAAACCACCCTCCATTATCCCTATTGTATTTTTTCAAAGTGTTTCCAAGGGAATTCGGTTGTCAATTATCATTTTTCAAAGCAACTTAGGGTTTCATAGTAGACATGAGAGGGATAGTTCTTTGTTGTTTATTAGAGGAAGAAAATTTGCATGCTCAACTTAAAACAAACTCAATCTCCTACTATCATTCTTTTCTTGTAATAAAAATTCAGACCTTAAATTTATTTTCACTTTCAGGCATTTTCTATGGGATGTTTTTATGAAGACTCTGAACAATTCTACTGGCTATTTTTGTATAGGAGGAGAACAAAAGTGGTTATTTACCCTCCTCTTGGAAGCTCAAACACGACTCTACGATTTTTTGGGAAAATGTTTGCAAGGTCAACCTCTTTTTCACCTCTCGGGATAATCTTAGAGTAGTCAAGGTCAATCGTGTAAAACATAGTCAAGATCCTGTAGCACATGCTCTGTATCTTGTATTAGTCAACCTAAAGCTAATAGAATTTATTCCTTGGTCTTGTAGATTCTTTATGGAAGACTAGGAGACCCCTGGTATAGTTAGCTCACTTTCTGACGATGGCAGTGGGCCTCCTTAAAAATTTTGGAATGCAACTTTGGTACAAATAAGGCTCAGTCCCACTTTGTATTTATTTTTGGTTTGGTGGTGGGTTCAATACATTGTGTTAGTTCTCTGCCACCTACTACGTTTGAAAATCCTTCGTAGACCCATTGGCCCACTCCTCAAAATCATCATCTTTTTTCTTTTGTCATTTTCTCCACGTGTGATGAGAGAGAAAGATAACCCCAGTTTAACTTTTTTAGAGTGATAAAGACTATTAATCTACCTTCAACCTAAAAAAATTCATCCTAATGCATTCAAGACATTTTTAGACTGCTTTGCACTAAAATGAAGAACTTAGGAATATTTGATACCCATCCTTACCTGGTAGTCCTTGTTGTTGTATTGATCACTCGATGTTTTCATGTTATTTATGTATAGAGGTAAGGTTTCTTTGATTGTATTTTAAGGTGTCATCCTCTCATTTTCGTTATGCCATGCATTTTCTTGCTTTGAATATTTTTTTATTAATTTTTTTCCTTTTGTTTGAAATATCCCTCATTTATTGAAGGTTGACAATACAGGCCCTTTAAGAGGTGGATTAAAGGTTATTTCTTGTAGGTGAACAATGATAATGTAGTAACTTCTATAGGGTCTTGTAGCTACTAAAGATCAAAGTAATGACCCTCCAATTCCTTTATGCTGTCTGTATTTTCAATTTGGTGCTCTAATTGCGGTCTTGTAGGGTTTGTGGAGACTGCTATAGCACTATGTGTCTTCCTGTAGTAGTCACATTTATCTGTATGGGAAAGTTAGTGAATTATTCTTTCCAAAAAAAAGTAAAAAAAAAACTAAGGATCTTGTCAACACTTTGCAAGCACGAACAAAATATGTCTTGAATCAACTTTTTCACAAAAGAGGAAAGACAAAGTATTTTTTCACAAAGTTCACCCAACCTAGGTTACATCACTGGGTCTGTCAACATGACTAGATCGCTCAATATATTTAGTTTTAATTGAATACATAAACAAGTAATGGAATAGGTGTGTGGCTATTGCCTCCCCTAGGTAATGTTCTTTTCATAGAACACTCACAACTAAAACAACTCAAAAACGTATTACAAAGACGTCAAAACCCCTACGGAATTGAGCTAAAACAAGCACATGCATACTTCAATTCCACATTTAAGTGCATACACATAACTTCATAAGAAAGAAATTGAACCTCTGAGTTGAACCTTGCTGGTCACAACTGCAATAATGAGCTTTTGGAAATGAGATTACCCCTACAAGGTCTTATGAATGTTCATATGGCCTCCAAAATGGCTCTCAATATCTGATTGATCCATGCACCTGTTGTCTTGAACCTCCAAAAATACCTGATAGATGTGCTCTATTCAGAAAATAGAGGCTTCCCTTGGATCCAGAACACCAAAAAATTCCTTTGCAACCTCTATCTACATCGAATTTTCTCAAAAAATGACTTAGTTATGCCTTCCCCAAGTTTTGGCACTAACTTCTCCATAATTTCCAACAAATTCGGCACAATCCTACATTTTTGCTCCCAAATCCACTAACGAAGCGCCAAATTACACAATAATCATGTGAAATTGTCGGTGCGTTAATTTTTCCAATAAGGCCTAAAATTCAAATTTCAAACCATAACATATATGGTTAAATAAAAAATTTCATAATAAAAAATTTTGCGCAGTTGGGCTAATTGTTAGCATGGTGGACACATGGGAAAATTTTATTTTTATGGTTAGTGGGGCGGCTAGAAGGTCGACAATCTCAATGATCTTGTTGTGTGTCACTTGGTGTCATCAACGACATTTTTTAGCGGTTATGGTTAGTTGGGGTGGGGGGCGGGGGGGTGCTAGCCTCCCACCCATTCCTGCCCCAAGGAAGTGACCAGGGCTTGTTCTAGACCTTGGTCCCCACCCCCAATGCACATACCATATGAAAATAAAACCAACTCAAAACCATAGTCTATTAAGAACTAAGTTTGATGGAGCAATGGTAAAGCTTTGTCCTCATTTCTTGGTGATCATGATTTTAACCCCCACTCGCTCGTTTCAGACCTTGACCCAATTTTGGTGGCCCTCGGGCTGCCACGTGGTAGTCCCTGGTTGGGCCACGTGGCAGCCTGTGATTAGCCTCCACAACACCCAATCAAAACATGCAAAATCAAACCAACCTGACAGGTCCATTTGGCACAGTTTCCTTCACTAGAGGAAATCCATTAACCCAATCAACCTGCCGCATGGACATTCCCAGTCAACATTATGGACTGTTGACTAGATTTTCCCTGTACTTTTTTTTTCTTCGAAATTTGTATGTTTCACGAAGTGGGAAAAACACATTTCTGGGAACATACAGTGTCGGTTTTCCATGAAACGAGTTTCTATAGATTCAGAATGATGAGATCTATGCGATCATTCAGGTAACACACCATTCCAACAAATTTCATTTTTAAGCATAATTTTTAGCACCTGATCACGCATACATGCTCCTAGGATTAAAAATTCCTTTAGGTGCTATCTCCAGAAATATTGATAATTCATGAGCATCCTATGGACAAGGGTTTGAAGACTTTCCCGTGGATGGAGAGATGGAAAAGGGGGTGAAAAGGAGTGTTTTTAATGGACATAAGTGGAAATTTGGGTGGAGGAGAGGCCAAGTGGTGTGGAAAATGGATGATGAGTTTATGGTGGGCCCATCCCCTCATTCCTAGGTGAAAAAAATAATATATGTACCCTATTTTTAAACCGATCACAACCTTGTAGCACATTTGGACCGATTCTATAGCACCTCAGGGCAGATGTAGAATTGATTGAGGAAGTTCATCTAGTGGTGGAGGAACCTGGGGAAATTATTTAGATGATGGAGGACATGCAGAGAGTTGGCTTGGTGAATGTGAATATGGGGTTTTGAAGTTGTCTCCTTCTATTTTTTCCTCCTTTGACAATGACTAGAACCCTGCAACAAAAAACATGTTAGCAAAGTGATGTAAGGGATCCATTTCTTTTCTCTTTTTCTCTTTGTTTCCTTTTTTTAATATTTCTTTCTAGATCCACAGTGTTCCTCAAAGGATATTTTCAATCCTATAAAACTACCTCAGGTGCCTCAAAATAATATTTTCACATGGGAATCTTTTATTTTACTTTCTCATTTTTTTTTTAGACTCTTGGACTTCCTCATGGAGGTTTTCACCCAGACATTTTATCCTTTTTTTCATTTTTTTGCTTTTTCCCCTCTTCTCTTTCTATTGATCAGAGGATGGATGGATTGGAAGTTTTGAGACTCCCAATAACATTCAGATAATTAATTATTGAACTGGTAAACTCCTCCTTTGACATAGGTTTCTTGTAGAGATTCAATCTGTAGCCATTAACTAAAAGTGGAATTCCTTCTTCATCATTTGTTATAATTTGGACAAAGTCATTCTCATGAAACTTTTCCATAGATAAGGACCTAACTATCTTGTCATCAAATTTCCCTTCAAATCCTTGAATCTGGAATCATACAACATGGCCCAATCACCCTCTTGGGAGGTCCTTTATCTGAATTTTTATCATGCCAAATATTCATCTGAAATTGAGCCACCTCAGTGTGATTGAGAGCCTTCAATTTGAATTCATCAATAGCATTGAGTTGTTGCAACCTCTCTTTTTGATATTTGGTGATGTCTAGGTCCACTTGTGCTTCCATTTGTAGGGTGTTGTACTCAAATTCAATGGATAGTACTTTATTTTTTCCATAAACCAACTCAAAAGGAGTTAACCCAGTGGTTGTTTTCTGTGTGGTGTTATAGGCCCAAGTAGCTTCCACAAGTTTGACTTTCCAATCCTTTTTACTATTGTTGAAAACTTTAGTTAAGATTTTCTCTAAAGCTCTATTTGTCACTTCTACCTTCCCACTTTCTTTAGGATGATAAGGGGTATATTTTCTATGCTTTATGTGATTCTACTCCATGATTCCCTTAATCATATTTGAAGTGAACTGAGATCCTTCATTAGCAATCATTTCCCTTGGAAATCCAAACTTATAAAATATTTGTTATCTTAGAAACTTTGCCACCTTTTACTCCATTTCTGCTTTTACTACCCTTAATTCAACCCTCTTTTTTAAATAATCAGTGCACACAATGATGTATCTCTTTTATCCAGATGGGGGATCAATTGGCCCAATGAAATCCATGCCCCACTTCTGGAATTTCTCAATATTTACTTGAGGTAATAGGGGGATTTCATCCTTTGGTGTAGGATTTCCCATCCTTTGGAATTCATCACATCTTATAGTGTATATTCTAGCATCTTGGTGTAGAGTAAGCCAATAATACTCTACTTGGAGAATTTTTAAGGTTATCCTTTTGGCACCAAAATGGCCCCCACAAGGTCCATCAAGTAAACCTGAGAGGATGTTAAGGATCTCATATTCCCTTACACACCTCCTAAAAATATGATATGCTCCCAATCTCAAAATATTTCCCCCAATCCAAATGAAGAGGGAAATTTTTCTGACAATTCTTCTCTTATCCTTGGAAGAGGTATTAGGAGGGAATCCCCCTGCAGCCAAGTAATTTCATATATTGGAAAACGAAGGATACAACAGTTAAAAAAAAAGGTGCGCATCTGAAAGTTGATCATCTATCATTTCCTCATTTTATGCAAGCAATGTTAGTCTAGACAAAAAATATGCAACCAGATTTTCCTTTCCTGGTTTCTCAATAATTTTCAAATCAACCTATTACAACAATAATAGCCATATAATTATTATAACATTCACATCATGTTTGTTCTAAAAAATAATGTATTTCTGATTAATCAAATCATTCGGATTTGATCATTTTTGTTCATTAAATACTTAATGGTTGCATGATCAGTTTATACCAAAACTTGGTATCATGTGATATAATGCCTCAACTTGTTCAACAATTGCACAACATCTAGGAGCTCTTTTTCAATAGCATTGTAGTTGATTTAAACTTTGGATATATTCTTACTGATAAAATATATGGCATAGGGTCACTTAACTTCCACTTGTCCCAAGGCTACTCCTCCAGCCTTCTCAGATGCATTTGTGTGGATGCGGAAGGGAAAGGCCCAATTGGGAGCCTAAGAATTTGTGGAGTGGGAAATTTCTCCTTCATATCCTTGAATGCCTCTTGATATTTTTCTATCCAACAAAAAATTGAATCTTTAGTTAAAAATCCAAACAAAGGTGAATCCAACTTACTAAAATCTTTAATAAATCTCCTATAATATCCAGCAAGCCCCAGGAAACTCCTAACATTCCTTTGTTTCTAGGGGACACAAACCCTTTTGATAATGGAAATATTGTTAGGGTCAACTTGGATCCCTTCCTTGGAGAGGAAGTGACATATGAAAATCCATGCATTCAAAAAAAATTCACACTTTTTTGTACTTAATGAGAAATTCATTTCAATGCACTTCATTAAAAATTTACACATATTAGAGGGATATTCCTAGAAATCATTCCCATAGAGAGTGAATTTATCCATATAAATTTCAACTGTGTCATGAGCAAGGCCAACAAAAATACTCAACACTTCCCTTTTAAAAGCATCATGGGTATTACACAATCGAAATGGAATGAATCTATAGGAAACGGTCCCCCATGGACATGTGAAGATGTTATTATCCTAGTCATTAGGGATGATCTCGATCTGATTATACCCACTAAAACCATCCAAGAATGAAAATAACTTCTTCCTTGCAAGGCCATTCAAAACTTAATCAATGAAATGCATGGGGAAATGATATTTCTTTGTAGCCTTGTTGAGTTCCCTATATACAACATAGATTCCCCACTTCCCATTTTTCTTGGTTACTATAACAAGTAGATATGCCCACTCACTATATGAAATACGATAAATGAATCATGCATCTAATAACTTATGTAGTTCTTCCTTCCCAATGTATTTAAGGGAAGGGTTCATTCTCCTCCGGGGTTGGCGCATAGGTTTATATTCCTGATTAATATATATGTGATGTGTACAAATTGAGGGATGCACCCCTTTAATATCCTTAATGTCCCAAGCAAAAGCATCAAGATGTTTCCTTAGCATAGTGAGAAGTTTCTCTTATTTCTTTGTTGAGAGGGAAGGCTTGATTTTTGGGTTTTTGGAGGGAGTGTTTTCCATAATATTAGCATGATATTGATCAGAACCAACAATGAATAGTTCAACCCATGGGTTTTTATCAGGTTTCCCTAAGGATTCCTCTACTAGCTCATCAATTTGCATGGCAACAAGAGGTTGGTTTTGCAGAAGGTTATCAATAAGGTCATCCTCATCTAGCTACTTTCTTCCTACAATGGTGTATAATGTACAAATTTGGTAGGGGGACGACTAATAAAAATATTCCTCTTCTTCCTCTTCTACCCACAAAGGTAAGTCATGCTCAATAAGGGGTTGAGAAGATACAAGTTGCTTTGTAATGTTCCCATTTTTAATTGTCATGTTTCAACCCTTGCAACTAATGTAAGCAGCATTAGTGGCTAACCAAGGTATCCCAAAAATGAGAGGATATTTTAGTGGATGCATGAAGATGGGTTATAATTTCGAGCCAAATGTGGTGATGAAATTTCAAAATTTTCCTCTTTTATCAAAATGAAGTCCTCAAAATTCATATAAGATCTATGAATTTTGATTCAGATTAAAAATAAAATATGTGAAGAATTATGTTATTTTCCTAATGATACTTTTTGCAAAAAAAATTAGTTTCGTATAATATTTCAGTTTTCCATTAAATGAAATACTTTTCCTTGAAAAATTTCGCACATCTTAAGAGGTATGCGTGTGTTCACATAGCATAAATTTAGTATAAAAAGTGTAATTTTTAAATACACACACACACACACACACACACACACACACAGATATATATATATATATATATATATATATATATATCTGTGTGTGTGTGTGTGTGTGTGAGCATGATCTACATTGAGAGAACTAATTTTTTCATATTAATTTTTTTTTTATGCAAAATTATATTTTTTTATTATTTTTCGAAGTTCATGACGTAATATTTCAATTGCATTTTGCAAACACGTGTTCGTGTAAGTTTTTTTTCCACTATTTAAATAAATTAAAAAAACCAAGAGTATCATTTTGAAGAGGACTCATAAATGAAGATAGTGGTATTTTTTGAAAATTTTTCATTGTGTATATTTTAAGTTATTGATTTTTTATTCAACCTCCTTAAAATTGTCCAAAAAAATTTCAAGCAGTATGTTTAAAAGAAATTTCATGAAAAATATCATTTGAATTCGAAAATCTCAAACTCATATGCCATTGGATATAGAATTCCTTCATGAATCCAAGATGATCAACTTTGCCACGTAAAGGAAAATTTTACACTAAGTATACTAGGGTACAAAATGGTGTTGCGGAAAAATTTGTAGAGGGGAGTCAATCAAATGCCTGAATTTTGAATTCAAATAACTCAATCAAGGTTTTCCTAAACCCTTGATCTATCCATTTACCTGGTTAACCATGGGCTCGATCGAGCTCCTGTAAAAAAAATTCAAATCCCTATGTGAATCCCATAATCCATAATTTAGATTTTAGAATCAATACAAATCTGAAATTTAATCCAATAATAATTTAACCAAGTTGATATCATATTATTTTACCAAAAATGAGAATTCAAATGGATCTATGTTATGAACAACATTAGAAAAAATTTATGGTATTGCGTCGAGAGGTGCATTCTACAACCCAGTATGGGGGCAAGTTGTAAGTATGTGTGTCCATGTTTAAAATATACCCGATCATATATATTTAATTTTAATGGACCATAAATTTACCTTCCACAAAAAATTTTACCACATTAAAACTCCAAATTTTATTATAATTTTTGTTATCATGTCATCATGTAGATACCTTATTAAAATATTAAAATTTTATTATTACTATTAATATTAACTTATGAAATCTGAAATTAGTATTAAAAAAATAATATTAATATTATTAAATTGATTAAGTTTGGATTAATATAATATAATATAAAATTTTGTTGTATTATAATATAAATTAATATATTAGTATGTATATTAGCTCCAAATATATATGGGAGGGAAGAACGAAGACCTAGAGTTATATAAGTGGAGACATAGAGGGAGTGGCAAGGGAGAGATGGAGATAAAGTGAGGGAGAGAGAAGAGGATTGAAGAAATAAAGAAGGAGAGGAGAGAGGGAGGGAGGGAAGGGCAAGAGAGAGGGGAGGCCGGGGGGGGGGGGGTGGGACAAAAAATGAAGATAGAGAGAGGAGCAGAGATTGGAGTATAAAGCGAGGGGGAGAGATATGGAGTTGGAGGAAAACATAGGGAGGGAAGGACAAAGACTTATACAGAGAGAAAGGTGGAGAGGGAGAGCAGGAGTGAAAAGGAAGAGATGGAGAGAGAGTGTGTATGTTTGTGGGTGAGATATAATGAAAAATAAGGTGTGATGGAGATAAGGTGGAGAGAATGAGAGAGGGCGGTAGATAGTGATAGAGTTGGAGGACGAAGAGAGAGAGAGAGAGAGAGACAAAGAGAGAGACAGAGAGAGATGAGGGGGAGAGATAGAGGGAAGTGGGAGATAAAGGGAGATAGATGAAGGAAGAGTGAGAGGACTTGAGAGGGAGGGAGAGAGAGAAAGAGATGGAGCTAGAAGGGGAGAGAGAGGGAGGTAAGAAGAAATACATAGAGAGAGAAAAGTGGTAAGAGAGAGAAGGAGTGATAAGGGAGATGGAGAGAGAGGGAGAGAGGTTGAGAGTAGTAGGAAAGAGATATAGTATGTGATACAGAGGGAGATAAGGGGAGGAGAGAGAGAGAGAGAGAGAGAGAGAGAGAGAGAGAGAGATGAGAAGGAGAGATGAAGTGAGGTGCAAGAGAAAGGGAGATAGATGAAGGAAGAAATAGAGGAATTGAGAGGGATGGATAGAAATATATGGAGCTGGAGGGGGATAGAGAGGGAGGTAAGAATAAATACATGGAGAGAGAAATGTGGAGAGAGAGAGAGAGGGAGTGATAAGTGATATGAGGAGAGAGGGAGAGAGGAGAGTATGAGGGAAGAGAGAGGGAGAGAGAGAGATATAGATATATATGGAGAAACAATGTGTATGTTTTCGGGGTGATATTTGTGATGGAGAGAAGGGGGAGAGAGAATGAGAGAGGGAGGTAGACAATGATAGATTTGAAGGATGAAGAGAGAGAGAGAGAGAGAGAGAAAGATGAGTGGGAGAGACAGAGGTAATTTGGAGATAAAGGGAGATAGATGAAGGAAGAGAGAGAGGAATTGAGAGGGAGGGAGAGAGAGAGAGGTAAGAAGAAATACATAGAGAGAGAAAAGTGGAGAGAGAGAGAGAGGGAGTGATAAGGGAGATGGAGGGAGAGGGAGAGAGGTTGAGAGTACTAGGAAAGAGATATAGTATGTGATACAAAGGGAGAGAATGTGAAGAGAGAGAGAGAGAGAGAGAGATAGAGAGAGAGAGATGAGAATGAGAGACGAAGGGAGGGGGAGAGAAAGGGAGATAGATGAAGGAAGAAAGAGAGTACCTGAGAGGGATGGATAGAGAGATATGGAGTTGGAGGGGGGAGGGAGAGGGAGGTAAGAAGAAATAAATAGAGAGAGAAATGTGGAGGGAGAGAGAGAGAGAGAGAGAGAGAGAAAGAGTGATAGGGAGGGAGATATATATACATATGGAGAAACAATATGTATGTTTACGGGGTGATATAGAGGGACAAAGAAGGAGAGAGAAAGGGAGATAGAGATATATATGGAAGGGGGAGAGAGGGGAGAAGAGAGAGATAGAGAGAGGGAGGAAGGGAGGGAGAGATAGATATATATGAAGAGAGAGATTGTGTGTGTTTGGAGGGTGAGATAGAGAGATAAAGCAGGAGATATGGATGGAGAGATATATATATGGACAAGGGAGAGAAAGGGAAGAAAATTTCTTGCACTAGATGCATTGATTTTAGTGTAGATGCAAATTTCTAATCCTATTTGATTTCTGTGTAGATGTTGATTTTTAATTCTATTTGATTGCTTAGATTAGATGCAAGCTTAGATGTTAATTTATAATCCCATTTCAATGCTTAAATTATATACATTTATTTCAACGTAGATGTTCATTCCTAATATTGTTTCATTGCTAGCACTAGATGCATTAATTTAAGTGTATATGTTGATTTCTAATCCTATTTGATTGACTGCATTAGATGTACTAATTTCAGCGTAGATATTGATTTCTCATTCTATTTGATTGCTTGCATTAGATTCATTGATTTCAGTGAAGATGCTGATTTCTTATTTGGTGTAACTAGATGTATGGTGTACATTAATTTTAAGGTAAATATATTAACATTTTTCATTGATTTCAGTATAAGCATAAAAATTTATTGAAGACATGCATTAAGTTCTTTGTTATAGAAATTCAACCATAAATAAAATACTTGAAGTTTCATCTCAAATAAAATATTCACTTAATTGAAATGTTTTCTACTTTAAATTGTAAACTATTTTTAATTAACTACATTCTTATTATTCTCATTTTTCATGCATCATATTGGATTGTAAAAACTACAGCAAATTGGATATATATATATATATATATATATATATATATATATATATATATATATATATATATATATATATATATATATATATAACTAAGCTCATGTAGATAACCTCAAACAAAATAAATTCGAATACAACTTATTTGTAACTTTTACATCTCCACATATTTTAAAATTGAATAAAACTTATTTCAATCATAAAGAATTGGTTGAAATACTTGGATAGTTAAGTAAATTTAGGAAATTGGATAACATTATATAATTTATAGAGGAGAGGAATAACCTGTTTCTGAGTTTTCTACTTTAAATTGTAAACTATTTTTAATTAACTACATTCTTATTATTCTCATTTTTCATGCATCATATTGGATTGTAAAAATTACAGCAAATTGGATATATATATATATATATATATATATATATATATATATATATATATATATATATATGACTAAGCTCCTGTAGATAACCTCAAACAAAATAAAGTCGAATACAACTTATTTGTCACTTTTACATCTCCACATATTTTAAAATTGAATAAAACTTATTTCAATCATAAAGAATTGGTTGAAATACTTGGATAGTTAAGTAAATTTAGGAAATTGGATAACATTATATAATTTATAGAGGAGAGGAATAACCTGTTTCTGAGTTTTTATTAAAGCAGACTGATGGTTTTCCATGAACACGGCAAAGTTGAACAGGAAAATTTCCCGCTTATCACAATCCTCGCCTCGCTCAAAACCGTCCCCATCCAACCATTGCAACCAGAACTCTCCTCTTAATAATTTCCTCTCTGATACTATAAATCCTCTCAGGACTGTCCCTCCCTCAAACATAGAATCGTCAAATATTATCCTCGCACCCTACGTCTCTGCAGATCCTTCAAATCCGTCAGGCAACTCGTATCCGACCACAAGCTCCACCTCTGTCATATTTTACAATCAACCGATATATCCCTCCTCCACGTTTGCTACTCTTGACGTCCCCTCCTTCCCTCGTCCAATTCAAAACAAAGAAATCAATAACCAGATTTCTAATCTCCGCGATGTACAGGTTGGTATCAGCTCGTTATGTTCAGATAACTTACACACAGCAACTCAGACAGATCAGTTTGAAGAAAGGATTATTAATAAAATCGATGTTATCAACGAGTCAAGGCCCGACAGCGTACACTTGACAGAGCAAACAGAACCATCTGAAGACAGTAACGCAGAAACCGCAGACATTGCAATAGAGAAATTTATACACGCAGGTAACTCAACAGCAGGCGGGTTTTATATTTCAATCAACGAAACTGTTCCAAAAATTTCAAGTTGTGTTGACCTACGCAGATCGGTCCCTCCTTCACAAATAAAATCTGCAAAAATCGCAGACATTGTTGTTAAAAACATACACGCAATCAATTCAACAGCTGACAGTATTTATAAGTCCATCGATGAATATGTACTAAAAGATTCAAGCTCTGTTGACCTGTACAGATCGGTCATTCCCGCACAAATTAAATCTCCAGAAGAGAGCATTGTACGAACCATAATCCCTGTGGTCAACGCAGCAACATCAAACGTTCTCGATACCACAAGTAACGTTTTCTCTGTACATTCCTGCGCTCTTATCTCCAATCCCTCTCAGAACACAGACCTTAACTCTCAACCCACTGTCCACTCTTCTCAACAGTAAGATCACGCACCCAATTCCTCATAATTTCCTATCCCTCCCTCATGTAACTCACAAATCAATAATGCCCACAAAGGATTTAATAATCCCACCGTAATAAATTTTTCAAGCATTAACCTAGACCATGCTTCTTTATCTCTTCTCCAGAAAGGCCTAAAATTTGCTATCACCCCCAATAAAATTCCTGTTGATAGTATAATTAGCAATATAGAGATTGCTATAAGAGATCTTGACCTCATTAAAGCTGAAGAGATAAGGCAAGAAACGGTTAAAATTCTCAAAAACGCCAAACCTCCTCCTTGCAACTTAACCAAAGAAGAAAAACATGCTCTAAAAAACCTAAAAAATAATAAAGATATTATATTCTTAAAAGCAGATAAAGGCAATGCAACTGTAATAATGGACAGGGTTGAATATATTAAGAAAATGGAAGATCACCTAAACAACAGTGGATGCTACAGAATTTTAGATAAAGATCCTAGTACCAAAATTCTCAAAGAAGTAACGAATAAGATAAAAAACTCTTCCCTTGATAACATCATAAAAAAGAGAATCACCCCTTCCAGCTCCATCACTCCTAGAATATATGGCGCTCCAAAAATTCATAAAACTGGCATTCCCCTAAGACCCATAGTCAACACCATTGGCTCACCTACTTACCTCCTAGCTCAATATCTGGCCAAAAAACTTTGCCCCCTTGTAGGAAACACCTCATCACATATTAAAGACTCTACATCCTTTGTTCAATGGACCAAAAACCTAGACATGCATAACGATGATCTTATGGTGAGTTTTGACATTGTCTCTCTTTACACCATGATACCTATAGACGAGGCCATCGACATTTTAAAAGCTATAACTGATAATGAGACTATAGACCTCTTAAAGTTATGTATAAAATCATCTTTCTTCAGCTTCAGTGGAATAATTTATGAACAAACTCATGGGGTCGCTATGGGCTCGCCTCTATCTCCTATCATTGCCAACATATACATGGAACACTTTGAACAAATGGCCCTCAAATCATTCCCATTCACCCCTGAAGAATGGAAAAGATATGTAGACGATATCTTTGCAAAATGGACCCATGGATTACTGAAGTTACATGAATTCTTAGCCCACATTAACAGTCTCTCAAATTACATCAAGTTTACCATTGAAATTGAAAAGGACAACCAATTACCCTTCCTATACATCCTCTTAACCAAGAAAAATGGAAAACTAAGCACTGAGGTTTATAGGAAAAAGACTCACACAGATAGATACCTTCACGATGACTCTCATCAGCACCCGAACCAGAAAATTGGCATCATCAAGACCCTAACTACAAGGGCTTCTAGAATCTCAGACTCCCACCACCTAGAGCATGAGATAGACCATCTCCACCATGTCTTTCAACAGAATGGATATAATAAACATGTCATCAATAAAACCATTCACCAAACCCTTAATAAGAATAACTTAAAAAGAGCCTTTGACATCCCTAAAATCTCGTTACCTTACATAAGAGGAACCACTAATAAGATCTCCAGAATGCTCAACAAACACAACATTAAAATTGCCTTCACTCCCCCTAATACTATTTTAAATATGGTAGACTCTGCTAAAGACCCTATAAACCCTAGGCTTCATAAAGGAGTTTATGTCATACCTTGCTCTTGTGGCAAAGAATACATTGGCGAAACAGGGAGATCCCTTAACATTAGAATAAAAGAACATGCTGCTGACTTAGCTCATAACCGAACAGATAAATCCACCTTAGTAGAACATGCAGTCTTGACCTCACATTACATACAAATAGATGAAGCCAAACTTGTCTCTAAAGAGGACCATTACCTAAAAAGGAAAATCAAAGAAGCTATAGAGATTGTGAAAAGAGGAAACAACCTAAATCGTGATGATGGTCTCATTATCAGTAACACATGGAAACCCTTAATACATCAAAACCTATCTAGACATTAAAAACTATTATAGATTTAGTATAGATTCATCATAACCCTTAATTTTAAATAAATAAATAAATAAATAAATAAAATAAGTAATAAAATAGAATTAAAAAATAATAATAATAATAATAATAATAATAATAATAATAATAATAATAATAAAAATAAATAAATAAATAAATAAAATAAAATAAGTAAATAATGGTAAATATTTAGATAAATAGAATAATAACATAAGTATATAATCTAGTAAATTAATAATTATAATCATAGATTTAGCTACCCAATTAGTTATCACTATGATTTAATAATTAATAAATTAAATAAATAATATCTTAAATCATTTAGTTACATAAGCCATCCTTTTATTAAAAAAATAATAAAAAAATAAATAAAAATAAATAAAAATAAAATATTTTTTTTTTTAAATTTCCTAAAATAAAAAAAACAACTTTACATTTACAATCATTTTAACTTAATAAGTTATTCTAATTATATATACTATTTTAATACATTATCTAAATTATTTCATTTCAAAAATATATCATCCATTTATAATAATATTCCATATTACAACTTAAATTTAATTATCCATAAATCTGAAAAATTAAATTAGATTTTTTCCTAAAATTCTCTCCCATCTTAAAGCCGACTTTCATGAATTTTTTCATGTAGATCCTCTTTATCCTCTATTTATTTATACATCATTTTTCCATATTCTCTCAATTTTTCAAAGAACCTTGACATCTACCCCTGATGATGGACTCACATAGACAATCCGAAACGTTTGGGTGATTAATAAAAACTCAGAAACAGGTTATTCCTCTCCTCTATAATCTATTTTACTTGTATGGATTCTCTCTTTAAAATAACATTATATAAAATTATAGAAATGTTATCATATTGTTTTTTGACCTATATTAAATCCAATATGATTTAATTATTGCATGTTATGACTAAGCCCTTGTAGATAATCTCAAAAGAAATAATATTGAATAAAACATATCTGTTGTTTACATGACAACTTTTAAAATCGAATAAAACTTATTTCAATCATATTTGTGCTTTTTAATCGAACCTTGAGATTTAAGAAACTGATTGAAATACTTTAAAAAGTGAATCATGCAAGGGTATATGGGTTGGTCACAAAATAATTCATATATAGATTTTTTATTATAATATGGATGACTTTAGAATTCAAATAATTTATTATTAAATTGAATTATAATAACATACATGTTGATTTCATTGAAAGACACTTTATACAAACCAATATGAAACATGATTGTAATTTTTTCCATGCTCAATATTAAATTTATACGTGATATATTTTAGTTCATTTTAAGTATCAAAGTGACTTGCATCATAGTAAGATTATACATATAGCATCTTATTACTAAGCTCTTGTAGATGATTTGAAAACAAATAAAATTGAACAAAACTTATTTGTTGCTTACAGGTCATATTTTAGAATTGAATAAAACCTATTTAAATTTCATTTTTGTTTTTAAATTGAATCTTGATGTGGCCAAGTAAATTTATAAAAGTTCATATATAACAAAATATAAAATTAAAGAAACATATGCCATTAATTTGTTGTTTACGAGACATCTTTTAAAATTGAATTTAAAAATATTTCTATCCTATTTGTGTTTTTTAATTCAACCATCATATATTTTAGTTCATTTTAAGTATCACTGACTTACATCATAACTTAAGATTGCACTTATTTTCTTAGTCTATGAAACTAGAAATCAAAATTGTGATTTTTTTTAATAAAAGTTAGAGTATATAGAAAAAAAATTAAACTAGAGAAGTAATTTTAATAGATCCATCAACTTCAAAAATTAATGAACATCCATTAACAATATTAATACAAATCCATAGACTAAATTAATAAATGTATCAATAAACCATCCATATAAAAATATATACAAATTACAAATATCACATGGGCATCTATAAAATAAATTAATAAGCATCCATAAACTACCCATGTATGAAAATATACAAATTCGGTATCACATGTGAATGTGACCTATGAAATGGGCCTGAAAATATACAAACTATATCCTCTAAGTACCACCAGAACTCCTATGTAAGTTCTATTGCATAAAGTAAGTGTCCATAATGTGGTATTGCAATATAACACATTCAAATAAAAAAAAAATCATTGTTTGTACAAAATAAACAATATGGAAGTAAATGTTTTTTAACCACACTTTTAATTACATATATAAATATATATACTAACCTCATTCGATTCCAAATACAAGTCAGATAGGATGGGAGTCTAATGAATCTGGGTTTGGTGCTTCCCTAACCATGGCTCAAAGTTTAGGCCTACATCGATGGACTTGCATTATCAATGCCTCTATACACAACATCCCACTCATGCTTCCACATAACTATGATGTTGACAGTGCTATGCATATGGGCCTTTGTACATTATGGAAAGGACAAATTATAATTAGTCTACGAGTTAATTAACATTGATTTACTAAGAAAAATGAAAATATTGAAATCTTAGGAATAATTTTTTTACCTCAACTCCTAGTCAATGTGGTTGTACATATTGACTCTCCATATGAGTGTTATGAGGTGGAGATAAAGGTAGAGGAGAATCCATGGAAACATGCAGTCATGGATAATGGCCTAACTAATCAACTTCCCCCTCAGATGAACTCATAAGCTCATCCATGTAGTTGAATCCCTGTGTTTACATGTTATCATGAAATTATTAATATAAATTCAATCTAATACGTATTAAATTAATATAAATAATTATGCATAATTTGATGATAATATTAAAGAAAATTATATAGCTATGTACCCGGTTTATGTCGCGTGGTTCATGCACCTTCCAAGTGTCATGTATGGAATCATGACACATACATGCATATGAAAAAAATGGTTCAACAAGTAAAGTAATGAGAAATGACTGATAATATAAAGGAACTGTAGCCTCATGAGGAAATGGTGGTGGTATGATAATATATCCATGGAATGAAACACGTGCACTAACCAATTACATATACATGCTATCTGTAATGATATCCCTAGACTCAACATTGATTTATGATGACTCCTCTTGCTTTGTCGTAAATATCACATGTTGGACAGTTTGCATTCCCTGAATGGCTAATGGAATTTTGTGTGTTGGCATTGATGTCAACCAAGCAAGCATTGGTCCTAGGGGGAGTGCCATGGTTGCTACAGTATTAGGAAAAGAACTGTCATACTAGCAGGATATGATAGAGTATTATAGTTATGATGGTTTGGAGTCCTAGGCTTTGGGGGAGATTCTACCTGAGTATATCAGCTTAAAGGCTCATGGAATTATCATAGTTGGTTAGTGCTTGGAAGATATTTCCAATGATATGTGGAAGTCTACAAATGGCCTCCTAGATCAGGAGGTATATCTAGTCAAATATTAAGTGCCCCAAGTCAAATTTAGCAGAGATAAGGAGGTATTAGACCCTTTTGGAGCATAGACAAGTTTTTCAGAGTAGAAAAGTGAAGTGGAATCTTAGTAGAGCAAATAAATGAGGACAAGGCTTACAAGGGTATGTTAGCAACCTATAAATATAGGATTAATAATTTTGATTTGACTGATGGTAGTCTTGTAAATATGTACATACTTTGCCTTCTGCAAGTTGTATTCCCATATTTAGTAAAAAATCAAAAAATCAAAAACAGGGTAAAAAGTCCTAAAAGAAAACTCAAAGGACTTAGAAGAAATAAGAAACCCCAAAAGAAAAAGATGAATAAATGAAAGTGTGCAAGTATAAATGCCACTACTTTTACCTTTTGACTATGGCAGAGTGTCAATAAATGCCATAGTCCATGATGAGTTAAACAGTTTAGTCTTAACTTGTCATTTTTCAATTTTACTTGTTGTAGATAGAGAATAATGAATTGTCATATAGTTTAATCATGAAAATTCAGTAGTTAGATAGAGAAATAAAGTGAATCCAACAGTTTAATCTAGATTCATGGATGAAATAAGTTTAGAATTAGATAGTTTTAGTTACTTTTAGAAAGAATAAATGCTGTAGAGATTGCTAGCTCAAATGCACCTTACTACAAAGGAAGAAAAAATGTTAGCATGGTAAGTTGGGTAGGTAGAAGAAGGTGAAAAATATCAATGTAAATATCATTCATCTAGACTGCAAAATAACTAACTTCCCCTTCCCATAGTCATGAAGCATTCTAAACTATCAGTTAGAAAGGCTCAAGGCATTTCCTTGACTTTTGTTGGGACTGGACCCAAGGCTCTATGGCTAATTAGTTGAAAGTGTGAAATGTCTATATTAATCCCTAAACTCACATAATTATTCCATTTCATGCATTCATACCCCTGAATAAACATAAGTAAAACCTTATTTTTACTTAAAGACATTATAATTCCCATCTGACTAATTTCCATCATCACATGAGAAACATTAAACCCTCCAAATTACATTATATCATCAGTTAAAGTGATAAGATTAATGCAAATTGTCTTTTAAACTTCACTTTACTTGTTATTTTTATGTATTTTGAGTATACATTATCCCATTTCCATATTAATTTTGACTTATATATTAATTCCCTATAGAAATTACCTTTTCCTATAGTATATAACTCCTTTTTATATAATAACCCCAAAACCCACTTATTATAACTTTAGCCAAAGTTATTTAATCCCCACATGTGTAAATAAAACACCCACATTACAACCCCTTTGGCTAAAATATATCTTTATATTAAATCCCGCCCTTATGGTAAGTAAATCGTTTTGATTTAATTACTGTATAATAAAAATATATGAAAAAACCTTAAACATGTGTTAATATATGTTTAAAACAAAAAATGTAATTCCCAAAGTATAATCTAAGCTAAACTTCACTAAACCTATGCCTTTGTTTATATATTCCCTTTCCCGATTTCCCTTAACCTAAGGTTAAAATCTTAAATTATCACTTTTTCTCGATGCATACCCCTTTACCAAAATTCTAACCTTGGTTAAACCATTATAAACTACCCCATTCTATATATAAACTCACTTTATATATTAGAAATCCCTTTTTTATCCCATTTCCGCAGCGCTATCGAATTCCATTTTAACCGTTCGATCATCTTTACAATCATAATCCTATGGTTCGCATCAAATGCAATCACCTTACTTCATATCCCTTCCTTCCCCGCCGCATTGAGTATTAGTCATCCGATCTTCAAGCATCCCTTTAATCTAACGGTCTAAACCGAACCCGATAACATATGCCCCCCGCCCCCACCATTTTCCATCGCATTAATTTTTGACCGTAGATCTCCACTTACCATATCAACGGTTCACATTAAAGAGCCTGATCCAACTACACTTATCCCGCAGCTTTGAAGCAAATTCCGACCGTTCGCATCGCAGAGTCAGATCCGACGATGCAGATCTAGTATCACATAACTAAAATGATCGACCAAAGTTTATGAAAAGTTGCGCGATAAAAGTGGTATTGTAATACCACCCAATTCTACGTGTCTATTTCCTATTCGATCATGTTCATATTGGCCAAAACATCTTACCATCTAAAAGCAACACGATAACCACTGATCGTTTTTGCATTCAAAGAAAATCCACTCCCGCCATTTACTATGACCTGCATTAAATGATACGTATAATGATAAAAATATAAGGTTTAACCTTAGCTTTTCTTCGTTTTATGTATTATTTCCCCTCGACTATTATGAAAATGTGCCCAGACTCTGTGTATGAACTTTATAACCATCGCTAGCCAATTTTTCCCCTGAAGCAGAATTTCACCACAGTGACGGCATTCAAAAGACTCTTGATGTTTTCCATTAACTCACAGCATCCAGTTTGAAGCTGATACTACCAGAAAACCCTTCGACAGCCTAATTCTTGAAAAATTCCTCAGAAACTGCTATTATCTCACAAAATCCTCTATTTTAAGTTCAATATTCCGTATAAACCCTTGAAAATTCATTTCCATGGCTTCAAAAGGTCTTTTAACCTACAGATCTCCTGAAAAAGTCATATTTACAATCTCAACCATTTAGGAAACTCTTGTTTCCTATCTTAACCCAGTTTTCATCTCTCACATAAGCCTAATTGAGCAAAAAATCACCAAAAGAAAACTATCCTTAGCCTAAATTGCTCAATTCTCTCTGTTAAAGTGAAATACTCCTGCAAATAGTTTGAACTTGCAGAAGTGATCCTAACAATGCCTAAAAAACAGAGTTAAACCTCCACGGAATGATCTCATTCCACAGATCTTTGAAGAACCTCCAATCACCTCCCTGCATCCAAGAATTCATTAACAAATTGTTTGATCTTTGCAGGTTATTATCAGAATAAGAAATTGGGCCAACAATTTCAATACTAGTTGATGAAATTGTTTGCTCCAAATCCTCAGATTTTAACTCAATATCTTCATTCAACAAACAGTTTGCATACAAAGAAAGAACAAAATCAAGTCAGAGAGAGATCATAATGATGAAATTTTCATAGTAAATGGTAAAAGTGAAATCAGAATTCACAATGACACTGAAAACATAACAGTAAAAGAGTATCAGCGGTTAAAGTGTATCAAGTAAAAGTCAGAGTGAAAGTTAAAACAAAGTTACAGAGCAGTCAAAGGTAAATAGTAAAAGTAAATATGGAGGTAGTAATAGTAAAAAGAGATGAAAATACTTTCACCAACATCGAAGTTTGTCTAAAGTGAAAGTAAAACAGTCAAAAGAACAAACAAGTGAAAAGATGAAAAACATAACAAGAAGGAACATTTTTGCAGAAATTTCATGTTTAAGTCATTGTTTTGCAGAAACTATTATGACCAATATAAAATCAATTTTGCAAAACTGAAGGAGGTTTATGTTCATAAAAATTCCAGCCACCATAACCTCTCTCACTTTTCTAACAGCTATTATGGTTTTGAAAATATTAATTAATGTTGGAAAGCACTTGTTGCAGAAAATTCCTATTAGGTCATCATTTTGCAGAGAATATTGTGGCCAAGAAGAAATACATTTTACAAAACTGAAGGAGGTTTTTGTTCCTAAGAGAACTATATACAAAAACCTATCTCACATTTTTCACATCCATTTCATAATGAGAGATACATTCACATATTTGCAGGATATTTTTCAGACTCTGTAAAAATCTGTTTTACACATCTTTTTACAGAGCCTATTGTGCACAGATGGAGAGGAATTTTAGGAAACTGAAATATTTTTATCTCACCAACATATTGATCTAAAATAACCTCTTTCATGTTTTACATATCTATTTCGGATTGAGAAATAAAAAGGTATCATTGGACACTAAGTTTGTAGAATTGCTGGAGAAGAATGCACAAAGAAAGGAAACAGTTAGTGACTTGGATGCCTCATCATCAACTAAGAGTTGGATCAAATTCGAATTATCCTCTTTATCATCACTTATCCATAAAAAATAGTTCCAAATAGATGCATTAGTCTTGAGCGTCCTTTAATTAAGTTCTATTTATGTAAAACAGTTGGAGAGATTTGTGAACCAATCTTGATATTTTTTCAAGATATTTTAGTTTATAATTTGTATAAATACTTCACTCTTGGAAGTATTTTGTGTGGAATAAATTTTGAATATTACTATAGACTTATTTGGTTGAAACATTGGGACTTTTGAGAGTTAAATTGAAGCAGCAAGCTGGAAACTGAAGCGAAAGGCATCATAGTTAAAGATTCATGAGATAAACAGATGAGTGCAGTCTTTTCTCGTTTTCATTGTGTACTTCTTTAAGTTTCATTCATATACCATATTTTTTTTCCTTCTTAAATGATCAACTAGGAGAATTTAGACAAGATTAGTGATAAAAAGCTCCCTATTTTTAACTACTTGGCATTATTATGTTTTCTGCTTGATAATCGGACTATAGAATTCTTAATTGCTCTAGGTCCCTATTTCATCCTCTCCTTTCCCTCTTCCTTTCTGTGATCTAAGGATTCTTAATTTCCCTTAGTCCAGAATCACATCATTCCATCAAATTAGCCTTTCAAACCCTCTGGAAGTTATCTAACTTTCCGTTAGCATATTTTCATCTTTTGACCTTGGTTTTAAAGTCTTGTTAGCTAGAAATTTGAGTCCATTTCCCAATGGCTAGATAGATCTTTTTATGGTTTCCTTTGCAATCCTTTATTCCCACCAAATTTTAAAAAAACAAACCAAATTGTTCACTCATAGCTAGCCTAATATCCATTACCAAAACAAAGCTAAATCATAAGGAGAGATCCCTCTCTGGAACTCAGGAAGGCTAGATCCTGAATTTTAAAAGAGGTTCTTGGTTACCTCTAGTAAGTTGCAAAGTTTTAAATATTTTTGATAGAAAAATTACTAGAGTGATAACATAATGGCGATTCCACTGGGGAGACTAACCTTTTCTTCAGAAATATTTTACAGGTTCAGATCTGATCTATGATGGTGGACAGTGCTCAGACACACAAAGGTTAAAATCATCCACCTGGCGACTCCAATCAATTTCACAATCAAGACTCCACTGGAGGAATGAACCTCAAAGAACAATATGGAAAGATCAAGCTTTCAAATTGGATCTTAATCCAAGACATTATGTTCTTTCTCATTAAGAAAATTTTTCAATGTATATTGTATTTTATTGAAGATCTTAGATTAGTTTTTAATTATTTTCCTTTAAAGATTGTAAACAATAGTTCTCCTAATCTCTTTGAGCAGCTTTCGTATGAATCTAATGATGACCATTTTCCAATTAAGAAGCCTCAAATAATCAAGACTGATCTTACAATCCCTGTACCATATAAAGTTCTAGATAGATATAAGCCCCTTATTTTACCTCCTATACTCCATGATTTTCCTAAAAAATACTACAAATATCTTCCTAGATTTTATGGAGAGAATGGTATCACTGCCCAAAAAAATATTCAAGGTTTTGATAATTATTTGGATTTATTTGAGATTGATGAAGATGATGTTAAAATAATACTTTTTTCTCTTTCTTTGCAAAATAGAATAAAGAGTTGGTTCAAAAATCTGCATAATGCTAGCATCTCAAATTTCCAGTAGTTTATCAAAATTTTCCTTGATAGATGGATAATCAAAGTTAATCATTTTTTGATCATGGAAGAATATAATTAGCTAAAAATACATCCAAATGAAACAATACAACAATTTTCTAACAGATTTAATCAAGTTTATTATTCAATGTCAGAAAATATTCGACCTCCTCATGATTCAGCTCTCTTGCATTATCCAAGTGCCTTTGATCCAGAAATAGAATTTCGGTTAAGAGAAAGAGATCCAAAAACACTTGTACAGATGCAGAACATTGCAGTCGATGTAGAAGTTAATCTGCAAATCAGACAGGAAAAGTTGAAAGCAGAAGAAGAGGAAAAGAAAAACATTGCAGAGGTAAAACTCAACCTTTTGGTAAGAAAACTAGATGAAAGAACACAGGAGATCACTATGAAAGATGATTTTTTTTTATTCAAAATGACCATGAAGAAATAGAAGAGGTTGATAGCCATGAAAAAATTCCTGCTAATTCCAATTATCATAGATCAGAAAATGAATGTACAGATGAATATGA
Organism: Pinus albicaulis; assembly: GCA_034641835.2. NCBI lineage: Eukaryota > Viridiplantae > Streptophyta > Pinopsida > Pinales > Pinaceae > Pinus > Pinus albicaulis. The sequence continues at coordinate 870,964,344 of CM076571.1, forward strand.
GGAAGAGGAATTTGTTGATCTAATGTGTATGTTTGATGATATCCCTTCTTTCGATGATTTTCCTAAGTGTGATCATTATGATGATAGTTATGTTCTCAAAACTTAAGCTAACTTTACAGAGCAATTAGAAGTTAGTTTGTGGGATGAAGAAACTCATTTTCAGCAGATTGAAGACAGTGATCAGCCAATACAGATCAACCATGAGAGTGAGGAAGAAAGAGGAGAAAATGTGGAAATAAGTGAAGGTTTTTTACCTCTTTGTTTTGCTTCATTTCAATTAATTCAAGACAACTATCATGCCATCAATAATCAGCAATATTTAGGAATTGTGATTGACAACAAACAAGATAACGAAAATATTGATCAAGATATTTCAGTTTCACAATTACAATTATCAAATTCCATTGAAATAAATGATCAAATGATACAAGAAAGTTCCATACCACTATGTTTTGAACCATTTCAGATTTTAAAGGAAATGTGGTATAACATATTTAAAGAAAAGGATGAGAAACTTGTTGAAGTTTATGAAGTCTCGTGGACACCTATATGCCATAGGTTGTAGCAATTTTCCCAAGTTTTTCAGGATCCAATAGCAGATATGTTGAATGTTGAAGGCATTCAAAGCATTCCTCTATCAACTAACTATGAATTTCAGAATCAAGATGATAAAGGTTTCAACAGTCAAACATTACAATCAGTAGGAATATCATCACAAATCTTATCTGAAAGTTTGGAGGGAGATAAAGATGAAAATAACATTTTAGATTCATGGTGTGGAGGCCATCCAGAACATATGTACAGTTGTTTAGATCAGTTAAAGATCAGTGTATATATTTTGGAAGATCATTTTGTACAGTTTCTAAAGTCAACAACGGAAATCAAGTATTTCCTTATCCTATCATTTGTTGACAAATTTCTAATAGGTTGCAGAAGTACAGTTTTTATAATCAACAAGAAAATGCAACAAAATCTATCAAAGTACATAATGCTTAAATGGTTGCATTGGCTATTTCATTTTACCTAACCAACAGTTGAATAGTAGATTGAGTAGGAAGATGAGTGCCAATAAGCTCAGAATTTTGAGCAATTTTTTTAGTTTTCAATTTTCAGCTAGTTTTTCATTAAATTGGTTTGAAAATTTTTGTGTGTTGTTTTAGTTTTAGATTATATTTAAGTTTGAAGAAAACAGAAGACACTTAATAAGATCATCAAAGGTCAAATATGAAGGCTACTAGTCAACGATGTTCTTGACATCTCACAAGGAGATGCCATCCCCATGTGAAGCCGATGTTAGCAACCTATAAATATAGGATTCATAATAATTTGATTTGACTGATGTTAGTCTTGTAAATATGTACATACTTTTCCTTTTGCAAGTTGTATTCCCATATTTAGTAAAAAATCAAAAAATCAAAAAATCAAAAAGAGGGTAAAAATTCCTAAAAGAAAAATCAAAGGACTTAGAAAAAATAAGAAACCCCAAAAGAAAAAAATGAATGAATGAATGTGTGCAAGTATAAATGCCACTACTTTTACCTTTTGACTATGGTAGAGTGTCAATAAATGCCATAGTCCATGATGAGTTAAACAGTTTAATCTTAACTTGTCATTTTTCAATTTTACTTGTTGTAGATAGAGAATAATGAATTGTCATATATTTTAATCATGACAATTCAGTAGTTAGGTAGAGAAATAAAGTGAATCCAACAGTATAATCTGGATTCATGGATGAAATAATTTTACAATTAGATAGTTTTACTTACTTTTAGAAAGAATAAATGCTGTAAAGGTTGCTAGCTCAAATGCACCTTACTACAAAGGAAGAAAAAATGTTAGCATGGTAAGTTGGGTAGGTAGAAGAAGGTGAAAAATCTCAATGTAAATATCATTCATCTAGACTGAAAAATAACTAACTTCCCCTTCCCATAGTCATGAAGCATTCTAAACTATCAGTTAGAAAGGCTCAAGGCATTTCCTTGACTTTTGTTGGGACCGGACCCGAGGCTCTATGGCTGATTAGTTGAAAGTGTGAAATGTCTATATTAATCCCTAAACTCACATCATTATTCCATTTCATGCATTCATCCCCCTGAATAAACATAAGTAAAACCTCATTTTTACGTAAAGACATTATAATTCCCATCTGACTAATTTCCATCATCACATGAGAAACATTAAACCCTCAAAATTACATTATATCATAAGTTAAAGTGATAAGATCAATGAAAATTGTCTTTTAAACTTCACTTTACTTGTTATGTTTATGTATTTTGAGTATACATTATCCCATTTCCATATTAATTTTGACTTATATATTAATTCCCTATAGAAATGACCTTTTCCTATAGTATATAACTCCTTTTTATATAGTAACCCCAAAACCCACTTATTATAACTTTAGCCAAAGTTATTTAATCCCACATGTGTAAATAAAACACCCACATTACAACCCCTCTGGCTAAAATATATCTTTATATTAAATCCCTCCCATATGGTAAGTAAATCATTTTGATTTAATTACTATATAGTAAAAATATATGAAAAAACCTTAAACATGTGTTAATATATGTTTAAAAACAAAAAATGTAATTCCCGAAGTTTAATCTAAGCTAAACTTCACTAAACTCATGCCTTTGTTTATATATTCCCTTTCCTGATTTCCCTTAACCTAAGGTTAAAATCTTAACTTATCCATTTTTCCCGATGCATACCCCTTTACCAAAATTCTAACCTTGGTTAAACCATTATAAACTGCCCCATTCTATATATAAACTCACTTTATATATTAGAAATCCCTTTTTTATCCCATATCCACAGTGCCATCGAATTCCATTTTAACCATCTGATCATCTTTACAATCATAATCCTATGGTTCGCATCAAATGCGATCACCTTACTTCATATCCCTTCCTTCCCCGCCGCGTTGAGTATTAGTCATTCGATATTCAAGCATTCCTGTAATCTAACGATCTAAACCGAACCCGATAACATATGCCCCCTGCCCCCACCATTTTCCATCGCATTAGTTTTTGACCGTAGATCTCCACTTACCATATCAACGGTTCACATTAAAGAGCCCAGTCCAACTGCACTTACCCCGTAGCTTTGAAGAAAATCCCGACCGTTCGCATCGCAGAGTCAGATCTGACGATGCAGATCTAGTATCGCATAACTAAAATGATCGACCAAAGTTTATGAAAATTTGTGCGATAAAAGTGGTATTGTAATACCACCCAATGATACGTGTCTATTTCCTATTCGATCGCATTCATATTGGCCAAAACAGCTTACCATCTAAAAGCAATGCGATAACCACTGATGGTTTTTTCATTCAAAGCAAATCCACTCCGGCCATTGACTGTGACCTACATTAAATGATACGTATAATGATAAAAATATAAGGTTTAACCTTATTTTTTCTTCGTCTTATGTATTATTTCCCCTCGGCTGTTATGAAAATGCACCCAAACTCTGTGTATGAACTTGATAACCATCACTAGCCAATTTTTCCCCTGAAGCATAATTTCACCATAGTGACAGCATTCAAAAGACTCTTGATGTTTTCCATTAACTCACAGCATCCAGTTTGAAGCTGATACTACCAGAAAACCCTTCGACAGCCTAATTCTTGAAAAATTCCTCAGAAACTGCTATTATCTCACAAAAGCCTCTATTTTAAGTTCAATATTCCGTATAAACCCTTGCAAAATCATTTCCATGGCTTCAAAAGGTATTTTAACCTGCAGATCTCCTGAAAAAGTCATATTTACAATATCAACCATTCAGGAAACTCTTGTTTCCTGTCTTAACCCAGTTTTCGTCTCTCAGATAACCCTAATTGAGAAAAAAATCCCCAAAAAAAAACCATCCTTAGCCTAAATTGCTCAATTCCCTCTGTTAAAGTGAAATACTCCTGCAAATAGTTTAAACTTGCAGAAGTGATCCTAATAATGCCTAAAAAACTGAGTTAAACCTCCACAGAATGATCTCATTCCACAGATCTTTGAAGAACCTCCAATCCCCTCCCTGTAGCCAAGAATTCATTAACAAATTGTTTTATCTTTGCAGGTTATTATCAGAATAAGAAATTGGGCCAACAATTTCAATACTAGTTGACAAAATTGTTTGCTCCAAATTCTCAGATTTTAACTCAATATCTTCATTCAAAAAATAGTTTGCATACAAAGAAAGAACAAAATCAAGTCAAAGAGAGATAAGAATGATGAAATTTTCATATTAAATGGTAAAAGTGAAATCATAATTCACAATGACACTGAAAACATAATAGTCAAAGAGTATCAGTGGTTAAAGTGTATCAGGTAAAAGTCAGAGTGAAAGTTAAAACAAATTTATAGAGCAGTCAAAGGTAAATAGTAACAGTAAATATAGAGGCATTAATAGTAAAAAGAGATTAAAATAATTTCACCAACATTGAAGTTTGTCTAAAGTTAAAGTAAAACAGTCAAAAAAACAAAAAAGTGAAAAGATGAAAAACATAACAAGAAGGAACATTTTTGCAAAAATTTCATGTTTAAGTCATTGTTTTGCAGAAACTATTTTGACCAATATAAAATTACTTTTGAAAAACTGAAGGAGGTTTATGTTCATAAGATGTCCAGCTACAAAAACCTCTCTCACTTTTCTAACAGCTATTATGGTTTTGGAAATATTAAACAATGTTGGAAAGCACTTGTTGCAGAAAATTTCTATTAAGTCATCATTTTGCAGAGAATATTGTTGTGAATCAGAAATACATTTTACAAAACGGAAGGTGGTTTTTGTTCCTAAGAGACCTATCTACAAAAACCTATCTCACGTTTTTCACATCCATTTCATAATGAGAGATACATGCACATATTTACAGGCTATTTTTCAGACTCTGTAAAACTCTGGTTTACACATCTTTTTGCAAAGCTTATTGTGCACATATCGAGAGGAATTTTAGGAAAATGAAAGGGGTTTATCTCAAAAACATATTGATCTACAATAAAATCTTTCACTTTTTACATATCTATTTTGGATTGAGAAATAAAAAGGTATCATTGGACCTAAAGTTTGCAGAATTACTGGAGAAAAATGCACAAAGAAAGGAAAAAGTTAGTGACTTGGATGCCTCATCATAAAATAAGAGTTGGATCAAATTAAAATTCTCCTCTTTTTCATCACTTATCCATAAAAAACAGTTCCAAATAGATGCATTAGTTTTGAGTGTCCTTTAATTAAGTTCTATTTATGTAAAACCGTTGGAGAGATTTATGAACCAATCTTGATATTTTTTCAAGATATTTTAGTTTAGAATTTTTATAAATACTTCACTCTTGGAAGTATTTTGTGTGGAATAAATTTTGAAGATTACTATAGACTTATTTGGTTGAAACATTGGGACTTTTGTGAGTTAAATTGAAGCAGCAAGATGGAAACTGAAGCGAAAGACATCATAGTTAAGGATTCATGAGATAAACAGATGAGTATAAATACTTCACTCTTGGAAGTATTTTGTGTGGAATAAATTTTGAAGATTACTATAGACTTATTTGGTTGAAACATTGGGACTTTTGTGAGTTAAATTGAAGCAGCAAGCTGGAAAATGAAGAGAAAGACATCATAGTTAAGGATTCATGAGATAAACAGATGAGTACAGTCTTTTCTCATTTTCATTATGTACTTCTTTACGTTTCATTCATATACCATATTTGTTTTCCTTCTTAAATGATCAACTAGGAGAATTTAGATAGGATTAGTGATAAAAAGCTCCCTATTTTTAACTAGTTGGCATTATTATGTTTTTTGCTTGATAACTGGACTATAGAATTCTTAATTGCTATAGGTCCCTGTTTGATCCTCTCCTTTCCCTCTTCCTTTATGTGATCTAAGGATTCTTAATTTCCCTTAGTCCAGAATCACACCATTCCATCAAATTAGACTTTCAAACCCTTTGGAAGTTATCTAACTTGCCCTTAGCATATTTGCACCTTTTGACCTTGGTTTTCAAGTCTTGTTAGCTAGAAATTTGACTCCATTGCCAAATGGTTAAATAGATCTTTTTATGTTTTCCTTTGTAATCCTTTATTCCCACCAAATTTAAAAAAAACAAACCAAATTGTTCACTCATAGCTAGCCTAATATCCATTACCAAAACAAAGATAAATCTTAAGGAGAGATCCCTCTCCGGAACTCAGGAAGGCTAGATCCTGAATTCTAAAAGAGGTTCTTGGTTACCTATAGTAAGTTACAAAGTTTTAAATATTTCTGATAGAAAATTTACTAGAGTGATAATAGGGTAAACAAAGAAACAATGGGAGAATTGTGATTGGTCACTGGCAGAGCACACATTATACATAATCCTGCAGAAGTGACCCTGATGGGTACATCTCGACAAAATTACAAAGGGTTGCATGAGGAAGGCTCGGGATGGAAGCAACGGGCTCACATGGAGAGCTCGCAAAATAGTGGTGCAGAAATCAAGACCTTTTTTTTTATTGGTAAAGGCTTTAAATTTGGGATCTCCCACTTAACAGTCAAGACCGAGGAGAGTACAATGGAGGATTTATTTAATTTAGAGAGGAACTAATAGGCTAACTGGGTGTTGGGAAGACATTCTCATGTCAGAGCATAGGTGAATGGAAAATGCATCGGGCTAACCCAATGGGACATGTAAGCCTGCAAGGCTCACTTGGGTGGAAATAAATTGGTGAAAAACGTTTTTAGCCATGGTAACAGATCCGAGTGACAAAATATTTCATCGGAATTTGACAATTTCGTGAAATGAAAGAATCTGTGCCCAAGGCTTGGTCTTGTGGTGGCTTTCATGTGTTTTGTGACCAAGGGCCTTTTGGAAAAATGTAATTAAAAAATGGGATTTGTAGGCTAAGGGCTTATCACCTGTGGATTTGAACGAGGTGTTAGTATTGGAGATGAGTCCATCCATATTTGGTAGTTATGCCAAATTACCTATTTTCCATAGCAGACTTATGTAGGCACTAAGAGAGTCGACAATTGTTAAAATTTAGGATTTTCTAATAAAGTTGATGGAAAGTGTCAACAACTCTGGATCAAGGTAGTAAGAACCAAGATTGCATATAATGAATTAATGAAGCCGATATCGAACATAAACAAGCCATCTCTTATCTACCTTTCATGTGATAAATAATTTAATGAAAAATGGCTAAGTGAAAAATATTTAATTACAGAGCATGAGACCCGTGCCTTGAGCACACTCTGTTATGTGTGGGAGATTAATAAGGACGAAGAGCCTTGTTGCAGCACTCAGTTTGAACTAATAATTAATTCATAGCATAGATAAATTATCAGTGTCCATTATATGATTTAATGTTGCTACAATGGTTGAGTGAATGAATCCTGTTCTTAGAGATTAATTAAGTTGCAATGGCTAAGAAATTGGATGGAATGACACAATGGAAATAATTTTTGCAGTTATGATATTAGACATGCAAACCTATCCTATGCAGCATGGGTATCCATGATGGTGCATGCCCTTTCAAAATGTGGATGTTTGCAGAGACCACATCACTCATTCCATTTCAATGAAACAAAACCCATGATTATTTTTGTGTTGAATGGGAATGTAGAGTTGTTGTTTGTAGAAGTATTGTGAGTGAGGTGTTGAATGTCAGTGCATGAGCTAAACGCTGACAGGTGTCGGGAGTTTATAGTTATACATATTTTTTGAGGGTCTATACCATAGCTGGTTGAGCAGTAAATAGTTCAGTGAAAAGATGAACTATAGAGTAGAAGGGAAAGTGTTGTTTGGAGCAGATGACGAGGTTTAGATTTTTTAGCATTTATTTAGGACTTTGTTTTTAGTTTGAAAATTTCATGAACAATAGAAAATTTTGCAAGAGCAGGTGGTGGCTAGCATTCATAAGAGGTTGGTGCCTCTTGGAAAGTTGTGGCTTGCTATCTTGAAAGGGGTTGGGGGTATCCTGTGAGTTTTTACTCATAAAAAAAATTATGTAATTTAGTAGGAGTTTAAAATTACATCATAAAACAAACATATTGGTGGTTTTCTACCTTTGGGTTTCCACATAAAAAACTTATGTCAATATGTGTATATTGCTCTGCTGATGGATTGTGTATTCATGTGATGGTTTAAATTTATTCCTAAATATTGTTTTGATAATTCTCACATAAATAACTACCAAGAGTGAGAGGAACTTGATAATTCAGTTATGAATTAAAAAATTCCACTGGTTACTGATCCCCCCTCCCCCCGCAAGTAATTCCTTATTCCAATAATTGTTATAAGAGCCAAGTGCCTTCAAGAAACAATTATCCACTAGTAGTTATATCTATAACGAACCATTTTTATACAAGAGAATTAATATGCTTACTCAAGTAAGATAACAATCTTCGATGTGACAAGATATTTTTTTTATAAAGTTATAATGGAAGCCTATCGCATATCCCTAGGAGTATATTATGTTGTCCCTGATGTCCCTCCCACAAATTTAGATTGTAAAAAGGTATATGGAAGTAATGCTAAAGCTAAGAATTCCATTCCCTTTGGCCTTAGTCAATGTGAACTTGTAAAGGTTATGCATTTTATTCTACTAGGGAAGTATGGGTCAAGCTTAATAATAGTTATGAATGAGATGAGAAATTCAATAAATCCAAACTTTAAACCTTTAGAATGAGCTTTGAGAGCTTAAGAATGAGTGAAGAGGAAAGCATAGAAGAGTATTTCCTTAGATTTGATGAAGTAACCAATATGATTAGCAGACTTGGTGAAGCTATCAAAGAAGATGTAATTGTTCATAAGGTCTTAAGATCTCTTCTTATCAAATTTAATGCCAAAACACCAGCCATTGAAGAAATGACCGATTTAAAAAGTCTCATCATTGTATCAACTACTTGTTACTCTCACAACTTATGACATGAGAGTAGGAAAAGAGAATACTGGACAAAAGGAGGAAACTTTCAAGGTTTCGAAGAAGGCTAAGGAGCAAAAAAAATCATTAACAATTTTTGAGTTATGAATTTGATGAGGAGTTGGCTCACTTTGCCAAGAAATTGTAACGTGGTTTAGGGAAGTATAAATGGAATATTCCCTTCAAATGCTTTGATTTTGGAAGAGTTGGAGATTTTTCATCCAAGTTTCCTTACAAGAAAATGAGTAAGATAAAAAGTCCAAATACAAAGCTCATAAACCAAAAGAAGAAAGTATTCAAGAAGAAGGGGCTCTACTCCAAAGAGGATAGCTTGGCACTAGAATATAATAGCTAGGTATCTTCAGAGGGTGAGTCAAATGATTGGCTACTTATGGCACTTGAAGTTTAATCTAATAAACAAAATGTTACAAATTATAAAGAAGAAGAATAATAATAAGGAGTGGACCTTGACGGGGGGCTCATTAGTGCTCTTGATGAGTTAAAGAAGGCCATAAGAAAGAACAAGAAACTAAAATAATAGTTGTTGCAAGCTAAAGGTGGTATGTGTAAGTCAGAAAATGAGGAATCAGTTTATCAAAAAGAGAAACTTGAAGAAGCCATTAAAAGTAAAGAAACATTCGCTCTTCGATTAAAAAATAAAATAAACATGTAAGAAGCTAGAAGAATAGAATCGACTCTTAAAGTAGGATTTGATCAAGCTAACAGAGGAGATGAGCTCAGAAACATGTAAAGAAGATATTGTGCCCCTGAAAGTAAAGATAGAATAAGAAAAACGAAAGGAAGAAGTTATTAATGATTTTATTCATGAATGATAAGAAAATTGTCAGAGTCTGGAGGCATAAATTATCTCTTTGAGAACATATCTCGAGATATTAGAGACTGAGACGAAACTAGATAAAAAAAATTCAATAGGGACAAGAAATTTAAATCAGTGTTTGAGGAATCAAGGATCTCCAGAAAAGAAGACATGCCTTGGATATTCCATACTATAGTAGTTTTCTATGACAAAGATGAATTTCAGGTCCATGAGATTTGAATAACCTCAAAGCTATGTGAAGGTTCTTCAAGGAATAATAAATGAAGATAAACATAAATTAATGAAGAGAGGCACCCAATATTGGAACAATAATTCTAATGTCTCAAAGGACTCATTCCATAGGGAAATGAACCAAAAAACAAGAAAACAAAGGTAACTGCAACCTACCCAACCAAGTAAACTCTTCAATTTCAAGTATCCAAATTATTTTTATGGTCATTTATATAAATGTCGTATCTTTGGAAATAAAGCTACTAATTGTAGAAGCATAAAAGTTGAAATAGATGAAAATTTCAAACATAAAAATTATGAGAATCTTAGATCTCAAAAATCTCCTCCGGGAATAGTGATCCTTTCTATCCCCTGATGGATGATGTTGATTTCCTCAGATGTAACAATTTTTGGAATAAGGATAGTGGGTTCATAATTCATTTTGAGTCTCCCTCTAAATACCAGAATTCTTGGAAGCCAACCTTTCTAAAAGAGAAGAAGAATTGGAAATGCAAGACTGGAAGAACCATGGAGTGTATATTGTCTTTGCCTGTGCATGACCAAGAAAATAGATGTTATGTAGATAGTGGGTGTTCTAATCACATGAATCGGGATAAGAGTAATTTTTTTCTCTGGAATAAAGACGATAGAGGGAACAATGTCATTTTCGGTAATAATTCTCCAACAAGAATTAAATGGAAGGGCATAGTCAGTCTTGATGAAAAGAGTAAACCTCAAAATGTGTTGTATGTAGAAGGTCTCAAACACAATTTTCTTAGTGTGAGTCAGATGTGTGATAATATCTATAATGTGACCTTTCGATCCAAATAATGTGAGATCTAAAAGGAAGAAAATGAAAATTTAGTGGGAAGGGAAATCAAGACTCATAACAATGTATATGTGTTTGATCACTCCAAGGTAATTTTGGACTTAACATAAACAAAACCTGGTTGTGGCATAAGAGACTTGGTCATATAAATTCCGATAGTTTCGTAAAAATCAACAAGACGTGAGTAGTAAGAGGACTACCAAGATTTTTGAGGCATGATGACTCGACCTACAAGTCCTTCCAATTTGCTAAGAAAACAAGGACTCAATTCAAGACAAAGGAGTTCTCATCATCTAAGCCTCTGGAGATGATTCACATAGACATATTTGGCCCAACTAGGATGAAGAGACTTCACTTTATTTATTGATGATTGTATGAGATCCACTCGGATAATGATCTTAAAAAAGAAATCAGAAGCTCTGAATAATCTCAAGAAATTCAAATCTAGTATAGAGAGAGATAATATGTGATACAAACGGAGTGAAGAGAGAGAGAGAGAGAGAGAGAGAGAGAGAGAGAGAGAGAGAGAGAGAGAGATGAGGAGGAGAGACGAAGGGAGGTGGGAGAGAAAGGGAGATAGATGAAGTGAAGAAAGAGAGGACTTGAGAGGGATGGATAGAGAGAGATGGAGTTGGAGAGTGAGAGAGAGAGGGAGGTAAGAAAAAATACATAGAGAGAGAAAGGTAGACAAAGAGAGAGGGATTGATAAGGGATATGAGGAAAGAGGGCGAGAGGAGAGTATGAAGGAAGAGAGATAGAAGGGGAGACAAAGAGAGAGAGAGAGGGGGGGGCGGGGGCGGAGAGAGAGGGGGGGGGGGAGAGGGATAGGGAGGGAGATATAGATATATATGGAGAAACAATGTGTATGTTTGCAGGGTGACATAGAGAGACAAAGAAGGAGAGACAAAGGGATATAGAGATATATATGGAAGGGAGGAAGAGGGGAGAAGAGAGAGATAGAGAGAGGGAGGAAGGGAGGTAGAGATATATAGAAATGAAGAGAGAGTGTGTGCGTATTTGGGGAGGTGAGATAGAGAGATAAAGAAGGAGATATGGATGGAGATATAGGTATAGATGGACAGGGGAGAGAAAGGGAAGATAATTGCTTTCATTCGATGCATTGATTTTAGTGTAGATTATAATTTCTAATATTATATGATTTCTTGCATTAGATGCATTGATTTCTATGTAGATGTTGATTTCTAATTCTTTTTGATTGGTTGGATTAGAAGCATTGATTTCATTGACTTAGATGTTAATTTATAATCATGTTTGAATGCTTACATTATATGCATTAATTTCTAATCCTACTTGATTTTTTTCATTATATGCATTAATTTTTACATAGATGTTGATTTCTAATCGTGTGTGATTGTTTGCATTAGATGCACTAATTTCAGTGTAGATGCCGATTTCTGCTTCTATTTGAATTCTTGCATTAGATGCTTTGATTTCAGTGAATATGTTGATTTATTATTTGATGTAACTAGATGTATGGTTTACATTAATTTTAGGGTAATTATATTAACATTTTGCATTTTTTTTTTAGTGTTAGCGTAATTTTTTTTATTGATGATGTGCATTGATTTGTGTGTAAGCATAAAACATTATTGATGACATGCATTCATTTCTATGTTATAGAAATTAAACCATAAATAGAATACTCTATTTTTCATCTCAAATAAAATATTCACTTAATTGAAATGTTTTCTTCTTTGAATTGTAAACTATTTATAATTAACTACATTCTTAGTATTCCCATTTTACATGCTGCATATTGGATTGTAAAAAGTGCGACAAATATATATATATATATATATATATATATATATATATATATATATATATATATATTTACATGCTGCATATTGGTTTGTAAAAAGTGCATGCTGCATATTGGTTTGTAAAAGTGCTTTATATATATATATATATATATATATATATATATATATATATATATATATATATATATATATATATATATATATATATATATATATATATATATATATATATATATGACTAAGTGCTTGTAGATAACCTGAATCGAAATAAAATTGAATAGAACTTATTTGTAACTTTTACATCTCCACATATTTTAAAATTGAATAAAACTTATTTCAATCATAAGGAATTGGTTGAAATACTTGGATAGTTAAGTAAATTTAGGAAATTTGATAACATTATATAAAATTATAGAAATGTTATCATATTATTTTTTGACCTATATTAAATCCAATATGGTTATGACTAAGTTCTTGTAGATAACCTCAAACGAAATAAAATTGAATACAATTTATTTGTAACTTTTACATCTCCGCATATTTTAAAATAGAATAAAACTTATTTCAATCATAAGGAATTGGTTGAAATACTTGGATTAGTTAAGTAAATTTAGTAAATTTGATAACATTATATAAAATTACATAAATGTTATCATATTATTTTTTAACCTATATTAAATCCAATATGATTGACTTATCTCATGTTATGACTAAGCCCTTGTAGATAATCTCAAAAGAAATAATATGGAATAAAACACACTTGTTGTTTACATGACATCTTTTAAAATGGAATAAAAATTATTTCAATCACATTTGTGCTTCTTAATTGAAACTTGAGATTTAAGAAATTGATTTAAATACTTAAAAAAAGCCAACCATGCAATGGTATATGGGTTGGTCACAAAACAAAAATCATATATAGATTTTTTATTATAATCTGGAGGACTTTAGAATTCAAATAATTTATTTTTAAAATTTAATTATAAAAACATGGATTTTGATTGCACTAAAAGGCACTTTCTACAAACCAATGTGAAACATGATTGTAATAATTTCCATGCTTAATATTAGTTCATTTTAAGTATGAGTGACTTGCATCATAACTTAAGATTACACTTATTTTCTTAGTCTATTAAACTAGAAATCAAATTTGCGATATTTTTTAATAAAAGTTACACTATATAGAAAAAAATTTAAACTAGCGAAATAATTTTAACAGATCCATCAACTTCAAAAATCAATGAACATCCATTAGCAAGATTAATACAAAACCGTAAACTCAATTATTAAATGTATCAATAAACTATCCATATGAAAATATATACAAATTACAAATATCACATGGACATCCATAAACTAAAATAATAAACATCCATAAACTACCCATGTATGAAAATATACAAATTCAGTATCACATGTGAATGTGGCCTATGAAATAGGCCTGAAAATATACAATCTATCTATTCTAAGTACCACCAGAACTCCTAACTCCTATGTGAGTTCCGTTGCATAAAGTAAGTGTCCATAATCTGGTATTTCTATATAATACATTCAAATTCAAACAAATTAGATCATTATGTGTACAAAATAAATAATATGGAAGTAAATATTTTCTAATCACCTTTTTAATTACACATCTAAATATACTAACCTACTCGATTCCAAATGCAAGTCCGATAGAATGGGAAAATTTGTGTTTGATGCTTCCCTACCCATGGCTCAAAGTTTAGGGCCTACATCAATGGATCCGCATTTTCAATGCCTCTATGCCCAACATCCCACTCTTGCTTCTACATAAATGTGATGTTAACAGTGCTATGCATATGGGCCTTTGTACATAATGGAAAGAACAAATTATAATTAGTCTATGAATTAATCAGCATGCATTTATTAAGAAAAATTAAGATGTTAAAATTTTAGGAATAAAAAATTGTACTCAACCACTGGCCTATGTGGTTGTATATATTGACTCTCCACATGAGTGTTATGAGGTGGAGGTGGAGAAGAATCCATAGAAACATGCACTCGTGGATAAATTCATGTAATTGAATCTTCGTATTTACATGTTATCAAGAAATTATTAATATAAATTCAATCAAATAAGAATTAATATAAATTCAATCAAATAAGAATTGAATTAATATCAATAATTATGCATAATTTGAAAATAAGATTCAAAAGTTTTGTATATCTATGTACCCGATATTGCACAGTCAATTTTTCCAACAACTAAGATGGTGTACAACTATTGGCGCTCACTAACTGTTACTTTCAAACAATGTTTTCACACAGTAAAATGAGGGGAAAGAAAGGCATAGATGGTCCACAAAATTGTGACCTAATGAATTGCTACGTTGGGAAGTCAAGAACCTGTGCATCTGAATATCCATTACTCCATGAAATGTTGTCCATTCCTTGCTTTCCCATGCGAACCACGTTTTTTTCCACAAATTATTGGACTCGATTACCTACATTACGTCAAGCAAAAGAATTCCATGTAATTCTGAACAGTCACTCAAGTCACAGATATATCCCACAGCAAAAGTCCACAAAATTGTTGTGATCCCCGCGCAAACAAGTTGCGTTAAACGACCGCTTACCTATGATCCATGTGAAAAATGCATTGCATTGGGAGTTGTGCTTTTGACACAATAAAATAGATTAGTTTTTTTTCTTAATTTAGTAAAAAATATTCAAAAAATCAAATAATTAAGGTTTTAAAATCTTTTTTATCAAAATAAATTTAACACCATGAACTGATAATAAGAATTTTAAAATCATTTTTATAGTAGAAATGAATTTAACAACCATGAACTGATAATACTTTCCTATGACGACAGAATTAACCCACAACCTCAACCAAATAAACTCCATATAATGCTGAAGAATCATGAACTCTCACAGATATATCTCGGAACCTTTCTAAAATATTTTGTTCGTGTGGCTTCTTTTCTCGGATCTGAAAACATGGAATCCAACACCAACGCCGACGCAGTTCAAGTGAATATCAATTGCGATAGTTGGGTTACTCAAATTAAAGAATGTCTCAATGTACTAGAAGAACAAGAGGAGGAGGAGAAAGAATTGTGTGCGTGGGTGTTTAATGTGTCAAGAGAGTTATTGTCAGAGAAGCCGGAAGCTTACATCCCACAGTCGGTTTCCATCGGCCCCTATCACCACTGGAGATCTGAGATCAATCACATGGATCGCCACAAATTGGGAGCTGCCTATAGATTTCACAAAACAATTAATGGACTAGGCAAGTTTCAGTCCTTAGTTGTAGATGAGTTTAAAAGATACGACTGGCAAATCCGGAGCTGCTATCACAAGTTCATCGATTATAATGAAGAAACCTTGGCGTGGATCATGGCTCTGGACGCTGTCTTCCTTCTCCAGTGTCTGCAGTTTTATGTCAGACACGCTGACGTCAGGCCTCTGGGTGGAGCCTTGGATCCAATTGACACAGACAACTCCATTTTCAGAGATTTGATAATGCTTGAAAATCAACTTCCGCTCTTTCTAATGAAACTGCTTTTGGAGTTGCAGTTGGGTTCTAAAGCCAAGGCGGAGGAGAGGCTCTTAATCTTGCTAAAGCTGGTTTGCCAAGAATTATCGCCTTTCGGTCTCAAGGTATCAGAGAATTCAAATCTCCATATAAACGAGAGAGATCACCTGCTGGAGGTTCTCTACACTGCTTTAGTTCCTCTTTCCAAAAATAGAAAGCCAATTCGATTTGAGGAAGAAAACGATGGGACTGATCCAGTGGACATATCAACCGTTATTCCAATTGAGGAAGCTGCTAACGATGTGACTGGCCTAGCGGACATGGACATTTCAACGGTTACAAAAGTCTTCAAGTTGCTATGGAAACTTCTCTCCTCGATTCTCACGCAGTTGGTTCGGCTAGGGCTGAACTGGAGGGTTGTGCAATTTCTGATGAAGTTACCCTCGCTTCCTGGTCTCAGTGTGTGTACGAAACTCTTTTCTCTTCTACTCAGTGAAAGAAGAACAAGCAAAATTGCAGAAGAATCATCCTCGCAGTTCATACCGCCGTCGTGTAACGAATTGGCTATTCCATCTGCGGCCGATCTGTATTTTGCGGGAGTCAAATTCTCTCCTACTGATGGCGACCTCACGACAATACAATTTGATAAGAAAACTGCCACTCTTTACCTTCCCAAATTAAAGTTCGACACCAACACAGAGGTAGTCCTGAGAAATCTGATCGCATTTGAAGCTTCTGCAGCTCCCGGTGCGCTTGTTTTCAGGCGATATACAGATTTCATGAACGGCATGATCGACGGAATAGAAGACGTGAACTTGTTGAGAGAGAGCGGAATTATTTGTAACCATCTCCTGAGTGACAGAGAGGTTGCGAACCTATGGAACAGCCTGGGTAAGTGCGTTAGCGTCACAAATGTTGGATATTTAGACAAAGTTATTAATGATTTGAATATATATTATCGTGGAAAATGGAAAGTTGTCGTGGTGGAGTTTGTGGATCACTATATATTTGGCTTGTGGAAATTCCTGTCGCTGGTAGCTGCGGCTATACTTCTGATCCTCACTTGCTTGCAGGCCTACTGCTCTGTCTATGATTGCAGAAAGTGGGTAAAGTAGTAGAGGTAAACTCTCGCCAAATGTGTAGAGTATTTGTAGAAATTTTCCATTATTTTTGCTTGTTCGTTCTCTGTTGGTTGTGAACTGATTTGGGCCCCATCTGCAATCCTGCTAAATAGGATTGAGCACTTTCTGTCTACTAATATGAATATATTTTGTTTTTGTTTTTGTTTTGTGGAAAAATGATGTGATTAATTGGAAAAATATTAAAATATTTATTTAAATTATAGATTACAAAAATTTTAATTCTAACCTAAATATTTCAATTATTCTTTTTTCACCTTCATGAGTTTTCTATCTCTCTACTGGAAGACAAGACCTGAAATAAGAAACTCAACATCTTGAAAACACTACCTGTCACACAAATGATTGCGTTCTCAACATATTTATTATTTAATATAATAATTTGGCATTCTCCTTTACATTTTTCTTTGCCTTTGCCTGAATGGTTCCACATGGTCCAGTGAACTCATTTGGGACTTTGTTACCCATGGATTGGATTTTTATCATTTAACATTTCCAACCCTTAACCTGCAACTCTAAATCCAATAGAAAAAACTAAATCCAATACAAAAAAACTACATTTAGTAAATAACCTCCAAATATGTTTTTATAGATATAGCTTATTTTCTCCGTACCTATGGGTGGCATCATAGCATATGATGTGCCTTTTCATGGACCTGTCCGGAGAACTATAGTGAATTGGCACTTATTTCCTATTTGCAACTACGTTCCTGGATGATTAGACATGTGAGAGTCTTAGGTTCTTCCTGGATCACAAAGCTCTTACAACCCATTACATATTTATTTTCATCTTTTACTTTACCTTTTTGGATGGAAACACTTTTTCACTTTAGCAACACACCCCTCTATTATATTTTTTACATTATGGAAAGTTATAACTAGTATCTTTTATTTATATTGATTTTTTTTTTTTTCATTAAATCTAATGGGAAACCAACAAAGCTATATCATTCTTTATTTATTTTTAAAGAGGGAGGAATGTGGGTATATATTTTTCTTAAAAAGAGAGAGGAATGTATGTGGGTATACATTTTCATTAAATAGACTACTCTTTGTTTTTTAAATGGAGGAAAGAATGTGGGCATGCATTTTCATTAAATATAATAAGATAAATATTGTGAGCTAAATTTATTATGGTATTGTGGATATTTCTATTTATTATTATTTTTTAATATTTTTTGGGGATAGTGTATGATAATGATACTTAATTATAAAAGGCTATTTGCAATGGGAATTTGGAAAAATAAAAATATTATCACTAAAAAGAATTATTAGAGATATTTATACATTTTAAAAATATGGTGCAATGGTGTTGTTTTCTTGAATATATAACTTTTATTTATGGAAAATTTGTATAATTCAAAATATGTGTCTTTCTAACCTTAGTATGTTATTTTTCTATAAAAAACAATATATATTTTAACATTAGGCCCAAATTTGGTATATGAGTGATGAAGTTTTTTAAAACAAATTTGCACCATTATAAGTAATAGATAATTTTTGTGCAGAGCTATTATATATATATATATATATATATATATATATATATATATATATATATAAAACAAAAATATATATTTATGGGATGAAAAACTATACATGGTTGGTCTCTTTTGTCCTTCATATATATATCAAAGAAAAAAAACCTATATATTTATGAGATGAAAAAAAATACATGGTTTGTCTCTCATATATATATATATATATATATATATATATATATATATATATATATATATATATATATAAAGATAGTGAAACCTTGAAAAAATGAGGTCAAGCCTGAGGCCCAGCTATGAAGATATTAGCATAATCATTATTTTTTCATTTTCATTTTTATTTTCTGCGTAGGTCTTCATTTATACTAGTATAGGTTCTTTATGAAGTTCGAAATAGGAAAATTAATTAAATGTTATAGAAAACATAAAAGAACTATGTTTTTTTATAAATTTGATATCGATCCAAATAAAATAATAAATAAATAAAAAACTATCAATTTCTCAAAAATACATATTTTTAGAATATACACCAACAACTTATATAAGTATGTGGAACAAGAGGTTTGTACATTTGAACTTAAAACCAAAGTGGCCACCTCTTCCACCATGTAATTGAAAAAGGGGAGCATGCCAATTATTTTTTTAATTTAATAATGTGTCTACATTAATATAGCATGTGGCGCGTTTTAATAACGAACATCTATCACAATAATATACACATGTTTTTCTCTCCATCACTCACTCTTTCTCTCACCATCCCTCACAATTCTCACTATATTCCTAACTCTCACTATATATCTTTCTCTTTCTCCTTCCCACCCCTTTTCCATACCCTCTCTCTCTCGCTCTCTTGCTCTCTTCCCCGTAAGCCCCCCAATCCCTAATTATTTCCATATAGTTTTTTATCCCTCCCATATTCCCCACCCCTCTATATATTTTCCTATCCCTATCACTCTCTTTCACCCCCCTTTCTCACTATCCCCCACCTTCTCTCTACTCTCTTTCCCTCCCTCCCTCTCTCTCTAAACCCCCCTCTTTCTTATACCCTTTCCTTATCTCTCTCTCTCTCTCTCTCTTTGCTTTATCACTTTCTCTCTCTTATTCCCTAAGCCTCCCTCTCATTTTCTAGTTCCTCTCTCTCCATGTCCCTCTTTCTATCTCTCTCTCCCTTTTCCTATTCCCCTAACTGTATATCTTTTTCTTGCCCTATCATGCTCTTTCACCCCCCTTTCTCACTATCCCCCACCTTCTCTCTACTCTCTTTCCCTCTCTCCCTCTCTCTCTAAACCCCCTTATTTCGTATACATTTTCCTTATCCTCTCTCTCTCTCTCTCTCTCTCTCTCTCTTATTCCCTAAGCCTCCCTCTCATTTTCTAGCTCCTCTCTCTCCCTATCCATCTTTCTATCTCTCTCTCCCTTTTCCTATTCCCCTCTCTCTCTCTCTTCCTTTCCTCATCTCTCTCTCTCTCTCTCTCTCTGTTACACACACACTCCCTATAAACCCCTTTGTTTTTCTCTCTATCTCACAATATCTCTCTCTATCTCGCCGCCATCTCTCCCTACTTCTGTCTTCCCCTTCCTCCATTTCCCTCTCTCCTTATCCATTTTCCTCTCTCTATCTCCTTATGTATCCATTCTATATCCCCCTCTCTCTCCTTATGTATCACTTGTATATCCCCATCTCTCTCCTTCCCCAATCATCTCTCTCTCTAACCTACCCATACTTGTTCTCTCTTTTCCTATCCAATTCTCTCTCTACCCTACCCATATGCAGATGTTGTAGCATATGGTTTTTGGATGGTGCATATAAAACATACAAACGCATTTGTAACAGCCCTAATGAAAATTCCATGTAATAAAAGTTAATAAAGGAAAAATGATAACCATGGTAATGTGACATGTATTCTAAGTTGAATGTTCGTCAAAACATCCTAGTGTGTGTGTTCATATGGCTTATTATGGCTATGGAAATTGTCAAGGGAAATGGCGAAGGCTCTGAAAGGAAAAGTGGCATTTATTGGCATTTAATAATGTAAATTAAGAGAAAAGGAAGGTGGAAGGTCATAGGTTTCATTTCAGGAGGAAAATGAAGGAAAATAATGTAAATTTGAAGAAATTAGAGGCCTCATATAATAAGGCTTATGAGGATCGATTCACAGGCTTTTGGTCAATTCAGTTTTGGAGCTCTCTTTCTATTTTCTCTCTCATACTATTGGACCCTTAGAGTTTTATTGGAGCACTATTGGAGGAGTGTGGTGCACTTGGAATTTTTTATCAAGAAGGAAAAGGAGGAGCAAGAAAGCGAAAGAGTACATTGGGATCAACAACTACAACAGGTTTTTCTTGCAGGTACCGAATTGCATGTATGATTTACTCACTAGTTTTGGCATGCATGTGGTTATTGGTTTATGATTTGTCATTGGCATGGAGGATTTTCTAGATTGACAGTGGTTTTTCCAAGCCTTTCCATTTCCTGGATAGCCATGGTGTTGTGGGTTTTACTTTTATTTTCTAGTTGGTTTTCTTGCGCCTTTGGTTGTGGTTTGAGTTATTAGTTCCTGGAAGCCTTGGTTGGAAAAATGCTCTGGAAGCCTTGTAACAACTTAGGTTGAGTTACTAGTCCTGGAAGCCTTGGTTGGAAAAATGCTATGGAAGCCATTGGTGGGTTGAGTTACTAGTCCTAGAAGTCTTGGTTAGAAAAACACTCTAGAAGCCCAATGACAGTTGTGGGTTGAATTACTAGTCCTCAAAGTCCTGGCTAGAACAAACTCTCTAGAGCCCTGGACAACTTGGGTAGAGACCGATCTGGTGATGGTCAGCGATGTCCAACAATGAGGTGGAATCAGTGGTTGAGGGTTGAGGTGGTTTGCCTATGGAAGCCCTGGTTTGGTTTTGATTGATGTGTCTTATGAGGTCCCACATTCTTGTTTGGTGTTAGAGTCCTATATCATAGTAATCAAAGTCAATTTGGTCTTTTTATGTATTTTGGTCAAGGTGTGAAGTTTAGTCACGATCTTATAAAGATCAAGTCTAAAGATTCATTTGAAGAAATAAGTGGCGCCACATCATGAGTTAGTGGTCACGAGTTTTAGTGTCCATTGTAAAATCAAATGTGTCATCAAGTCCTTATCATCACAAAAGGTGTGTTGCACAACTGTGCTACGTTTTTGCTACAATAAGAGATTTTGAAGTTTGAAGGTTTGTGTTTGGCCTGTAATCTTTCTCACATGTTTACAATGTTGTATGGGCCATTTCGCACCAACCCAATGATTTCAGTAGTTTAAAGGATGGCTGGAGGTAGTATAAACTTGGAGTGTTGTGATTTTGGAGAAATGCAGCGAAAGCATCGTGCTTTCAAATACTCAACATATTTTCTCCATATCTCTTAAATTCTGTACCTTTTTGCCATGAAATTTTTATAGGAGATGCATGAGGATGAGATGAATAAACTCACTCAATTTCAGGTCAAAATTATTCATGGTTTTCAAGAAACGAAACACTATTATCTACAACTATTTTTGGTTTTTCTCGAAATCCGAGAGTTGTTGTGCTTTTGGACAATTACTCCGCATTTGACAGTTTCACTTCAATATTAATTTTTGACCAAATAGAGATTAATTTGAAAAAGTAAAAGAGGATTTTTTTAATAATGAGCCAAATAAAACCTCCTTAATATTCTTCATATGTGTCATATATTGTAATATTCGAATGAATTTTTACAAACTACCTTTTAGATTTTGTTATTTCTTGTTTTAGCCATGATGTTTGAGCACATATTTCGAGTAGATTGAGAGGAATTTGCGAAAAATGAGGGAGGTTTCTCCCAAGAAGAAGTTAATATAAAAAATTATCTTTTAGTTTTGTAACATGTGGCACGGTTCAAGAGACATGTGTTCCTATTTTACCATTATTTTCGAGAAATTTGGTCCCTATTCCTAGCATGCAGTTCCAAATTTAATGTAATTGATTCTATATTTGGGGAAATAGTTAAGATCGACCCACTGAGTCCAGGGATGAGCTAATTATACATATTTTCATGATTTTTAATGTGAATAATATTGGTTGGTAGTTCAAGTTTGAGGAGATAGAACACAATGAATATTTCATTTGCTTCATTTTCCAGTGAATGAAAGATAAAGGCATGATTTACAGGGATTCCTGTGTCAGCTCTTGATGGTTTTATTCTTCTCTCATGTTGTAAGTTTGCCTCATGTTATTTCCATATATTATATTTATTTATTATTGTTTGGATGAACCAAAACTTATCTCATAATTCATTCAAAATGTGCTCTAATTTAGTTTACCAAACAATCTATGTTTTCTTCTTAAAACAACATTTAGAATTCATTCACAGTTTTGATGCTCTATGTGTTGTTTCCACCTTTCTTATACTCACCCTCCTATAGTTAATTCATTTTATTTCACCAAAAATAATGCTCACCTTTCCGCTGTAGAAGATCCTTCATATTTTCATCCCATCACTGGAAAACAATCAACTCGACATGACTCCATGCCCAATAGATTTGTCTTCTTTCCAACAAACCTTTAAGACTTATACCCATTAAGCACCATACCTAGCATAGCATCTAAAGTGATTAAAAATTTTAGATAGAGAGAGTCCTCTTTGAATTTGGAAGGGCTAGATTCTACCTTCCAAGTTTTTTTTGGTTATCTCGTATTTTCTCTCCTCGACCTAGAGAAATTATAGAGCGCTAACATAGTGGCATATTTTTCGGGGAGTGAAAGGTTCCATCTTACCTGGGAAAGAACCATCAAGTTTTAGATTTGATTATTGATGGTGAACAATGATCAGAAATAAGGTTATGCATTATTCGCTAGGAAAATCCATTTTCAACGAGATCCAGAATTCTAGGTACCCCTGACAAATCCACTGATCAAATATGAATTATCAATCCAGAAGATATCCTCCCATGAATCAAGATAACATTCCAGGTTTTCCAAATCACATGCCTCATGTAGATTGGCAAACTTATTTACCTAGATTCAAAGATGGGAAAGAATACGATGTTGCTCTTCATTTGTTAAAATTTCACATGCATGTACATAAGCTGAGGGTTCAATTTCGTGAGGACTGCATGATGAATATGTTTATGGTATCCTTGGAGGGAAATTCAAAATCATGGTACAAAATATTTCCAAATGGTTCTTGTATTATGTTAGAGATTTTCATATTGTATTTTATGAAAGATATAAATAATGACATCCTTCCTTGTTGTTGGTAAAATACTGTTGCACACATTTAAAAAATTTATTGAGCATTTGGAAATTTTTTATGAGGATGATTAGTTCATAGACAAAGAGATACTAGAGGCTTTGCATGAGAAACTTTTCCATCATCAAGGTAAAAATGTAGAAGCTAGCTTCCATGACACTCAAGAAAATTCTCATCATGTATTAGTTTCTTCCTTAACTTTCAACGAATGTGATCAAGATATTGATGTAGATGTTCATGTTTCTTCTCCTATGTTGAATGAACATGTTAAGCATTCTTGTCATTTTTTTAAGTGATCAAGAGGAAGAACCAGTAGATTTTAGAAACCAAGTTATACACAAGAACATTTCCAACAAGCAATGTTTTCTTCCTTGACTGAAGACCAATCATATTTGCATGATGAGAACCATGTTACATCCCATGATTTTAATTATTATTTTTGGCAAGATTTCCAATTTTCATGTGACCAAAACAAGGATGAAGACAATTTTTCAAATTTTCCTTCCTCTGTTGAATTTTTTTCTCATGAAAGGTCTACAAAAATTAGATCTCTGAAATTGTTTGCATGGAAAATTTAGGAACTGAACAAGTCCTTATTCGTAGTTTTTTACATATGCAATGGGATCATGTGCAATAACTTGTTTATCTTCACCCCTTTCAAAGTCAAAATGAACCGTTTTTTGATATATTTGAGATTGATTTTGAAACTCAAAACATAGAAAAACCAATAGTAATATATGAATCTTCTCTTATTGTCTTTGTTCATCAAGAAGAAATGAATTTTCATATTCTTCAATATTAGTTTTCCATCCTATTTGAATCATTAGCGAAGTCATATTTTTTATTGTTTATAGAGCATAGGTTTTTGTTTCATCTAGATTTTAAGTTTCCATTGTGTATCATTTTATGTCTGCTTACGAAGGGTGTGAGACAAATTCTTGTGAGTGGCCATATCCTTGCTTGGCTTCACTGGAAATTCAGTATGACTCGAGTGAGAAAGTTATTTAGCAGTTTAATGTAGATAACAGTGTGAATAAGCTCAATGGTTTGAGCATATTTTTCAGTAATTTTCATATTTCCATTTCAGTAGTGTATCGATTTCTAGCAGTTTGTTTTGGAAGATTGGTATTACTTTTCAACATTCATTTTCAGTTTGCAGTTGTACGTTGAAGATTCAGAAGAGAGAAGGTTACATGCTGCAGTTGGAAAATTGAATTTGCATCATCCCCATGGTTTGGCACATGGTCCGCGGTTTTATTGCCACCTCATATGGAGGGTGACATCCCCATTGGAGCTAATGTTAGAATCCTATATCATAGTAATCAAATTCAATTTAGTATTTCTATGTATTTTGGTCAAGTTGTGAAGTTTGGTCATGATCTTATAAAGATAAAGTCTAAAGCGTCATTTGGAGAAATAAGTGGTGTCACATCATGTTTTAGTGGTCCTGAGTTGTATTTTCTATTTTAAAATCAAATGTGTCATCAAGTCCTTATCATCACAAAAGGTGTGTTGCGCAACTGTGTTGCATTTTGTCTACAAGAAGATATTTTGATGTTTGAAGGTTTGTGTTTGGCCTAGAATATTTCTCACAGGTTTACAACTTTGTATTGACCATTTCACACAATCCCAGTGCTTTCATTAGTTCAAAGGATGACTGGAGGTAGTAAAAACTTAGAGCGTTGCACTTTTGTAGAAATGCAACGAATGCACTACGCTTTCACACAGTCAACATATTTTTGCCATATCTCTTAAACCATGTACCAGTTTTACATGAAATTGTTACAGGAGATGCATCATGATGAGATGAATAAAATCACTTAATTTTAGGTCAAAATGCTTCGCAATTTTCGAGAAATGAGACATTGTCATCTACAACCATTTTTGTTTTTTCTCAAAATCCTGGAGTTGCTACGGTTTTGGACAGTTTCTGTGCTTTTGACAGTTTCACTTAAAGATTAATTTCAGACCAAATGGCGATAAATTAAAAAAAATAATTTCTTTTTTTGTTAAGAACGAACCAACAAAAAAAACCTTCATTTTCTTCAAAAGTGTCATATATTGGAATATTGGAATGAATTTTTACAGTCTATTTTTCACATTTTCTTATTTCCTATTTTATTCATGATGTTTGGGCACATATTCCGAGGAGATGGAGAGGAATTTGCGAAAACTGAGTGATTTTTCTCTCGAGAAAAAGTTCATTTTAAAAAAAAAAATTCAGTTTTGTAACATGTGTCATAGTTCAAGAGATACAAGTTAATCTTTGACCCCCATTTTCCATAAATTCAGTCCTTATTCCTAGCAAACAATTCTAAATTTAATGTAATTGATTATATCTTTGGGGAAATGGTTGAGATCGACCCCCTGAGTCAAGGGATGAGCCAATTGTATATATTTTCACGAGTTTAAGTGTGCAAAATTTTGGTTGGTAGGTTAATTTTTCATAGATAAAACACTGTGCATATTGTATTTTCTTCATTTTCCAGTGAATGAAAGAGAAAGGCGTGATTTAAAAGGATTCCTCATGTGTCAACTCTTGATGGTGTTGTACTTATCTCATTTGTAATTTTTCCTCATGTTATTTCTCTATCTTAAATTTATGTCTTCATGTTTGGTTAAACCAAAACGTATCTCATAATTCATTCAGAAGGTGCTCTGATTTTGTTTACCAAATAATCTATGTTTTCTTCTTTAAAGAAAATTTAGAATTGATTCACAGTTTTGATGCTCTATGTGTTGTTTCCACCTTTCTTATACTCACCCTCCTACAATGAATTAATTTTATTTCACCACCAAGACTGCCTACATTTCCCCTATAAGATACCCCTCATCTCTTCGTCCTATCACTGGAAAATAATCAACTCGACATGACTCCATGCCCAATGGACCTGTCTTCATTCTTTCCAGTAAACCTTTAAGAATTGTACCCACTGAGCACCATACCTAGCCTAATAATCTAAAGTGATTGAAAATTGTAGACAGAGAGAGCGCTCTTTGAATTTGGAAGGGCTAGATTCCAACTTCCAAGTGGTTTGTGGTTACCTCTTATTTTCTCTCCTCAGCTTAGAGAAATTATAGAATGCTAACACTTGGAATATGGAATGAGGGTGACTGGCAGAAGAGAGACTTGGCTCAGCCTTGTCTATGGTTAGGTGGTACGTGGAAGTCCCAAAATTGGTTGCATTTTTCTTATGGAAATAAGAGCTCTTTTTCATTTTTCTTCGCTATTCATGGAATTTTTCTTCGCTAGTCATGTATTTTGCAAGCATGGGACATTCCTTGTAAATGTGACCCACTTCATGACATTGTCTACACCTAAAAGACACTCCCTCATAATCCAATATCTTCATTTTGGAATGACCTCGACACTAGAGCATCATGCTTTCCACCAAACCCTCCATGGTATCAAGATGAACGAGTATGCAAGAAAAGGCCATTTTAACTGTCTCTAGGAAAGTCTTATCATAGTCCAGAAAAACCCATAAATCATCTCCAATTCTTCTGAAGACATCTTCCATCCAATATTGAAGAGGTAAGCTAGGTAGCCTCACCGATATCGGCACCACTCCTAATCGCTCCCGCTCAGGGTCAAAGAGAGGGGACCATCTTTTTAGATTGATGGGTGCCAATTCAATGTGCCAGTATTTCGAAAAAACCCAAGATGCATGTTCAACCGTGTTGAAACAGTAAGCAAACCATCCCTTGGTCATCATGACCACC
Source organism: Pinus albicaulis (assembly GCA_034641835.2). Taxonomy (NCBI): domain Eukaryota; kingdom Viridiplantae; phylum Streptophyta; class Pinopsida; order Pinales; family Pinaceae; genus Pinus; species Pinus albicaulis. The sequence continues at coordinate 870,991,995 of CM076571.1, forward strand.
AATGAAAACAAATCTAAAACCTAACCTCAGACTTCCACAACCCATTTTCGTTGAAGAGATGATGTATAATTCCAACCCCAAACTCTACCCATTAGAACACGATCCACTTTATCCATAACTTTGTCCAAATTAATACCTTCTCCAACAACCAATAGGAACCCTCATTCTTTTACCTAGGTACTCTATGACTTTTTCCCCTTTTTGTTATGGATTCCTTTAGCCACAGCCTCTAGAGAAGGGTTAGGGTTTGTTTCAAATTCACTTATCCTAATATCCTACCATCAAGTCATTGGAACACCAGCAGAAATTCCAACAAATAAACCAGAGTGTGGGCCTGGGCTATAACGCTATGTGTTTTCAAAGACACCTCTACATTCCTACCTGGCAGATCTCCCCCAACCCTTGAAGACTAACCCTTGTTATCCAAATTTTGTTTTGTATATATGTTATGGCCTATAATCTACTGGGCTACCTCTACTACTTTGATATGCGTAGGGTCCTCTAATACCAGGCCCAACGAAAAGCTAGGGTTTATACATTGTTGAAGGAAACAATGTGTTCCTGGAGAGGGCGCCGTGTCTTCATCCGGGAGTGGTTGCACATAGTCCTAGATTTGATGCTCCAAACCCCCATACTGGTGAAACCGTTGAGAGGTTTTCCCTTCTAACGACAAAAATTTTGATACAAATTCCTACGATGAGGAAACTCTGAAAACTTTGACCATAGATGAAAAAGGGCAGCAAGCCCTCTGCTCTAGCTATCCATCAAGCACCAGAAGCTCCATTCCAGGTTGCTTAGGTGGAGATTATGTCCAAATTGGCACTTATTCAAATGGGTCTGTTGAATAATCCACCAATTCCTCACCCATCTTCGCACAAAACTGCCCACCAACCACACACATAAACCTCATATATATATATATATATATGTGTGTGTGTGTGTGTGTGTGTGTGTGTGTATTTTAAATTTTAATAAAATTTAAAATAACATTCTGAAACATAATAATTATCAAAATAAATAAATAAATAAATATATATATATATATATATAAATTAAATTTACTAAGTCTTTATATATTTATTAATTATATGTTTGAAATATAATAGTTATGAATATGAACTATATATATAATTATGAAAATTTGTTTATAATTTTGTTAATTAAAATTAAATTCTAAAACAATAAATTGAAATAAATTAATTTTTTTTATTCTTTTCAAATTGCTGATAAAAAACACTTTCTCTTGGATTGCTCAATTCAAGAATGTTTCTCTTCCTTCTTTTTTATCTCTAAACATTAAATAATCTTAATTAATCACTCATAAATAATCTCAATTAATCACTCATTTCTTAAAGTCCAATAGACCATATTAACCAGAGTGAAGATTTATATTATCATCATATTTTATTACTTTTATTTTTTAATAATGAGCCCCACATGCTAAATTGTAATATACCTCTCCATACAAATGTCATAAGGTTAATTTTCATGATGTCATCCATCTTAACTTGTAAAATTAACTTTTTTTTATTTTGATTATTTTATTCTATCTTAATTTTCTTTTTTCCAACTTAAAAAAAAGGAAAAGATCAAATGTGGTGAATCTTCTTGATGTATTAATCACAACTAAAATATGGTCAATTTTCCTATGTATTAATCACAACTAAATATGGTTGAATGTTGCACAGCAATTTTAGTGATAATTATAATAATTTTTTTTTTGGTAAGTTTAAAAGATCTTTCCTATTTTCCATTAATCAAAAAGAAAAAAAGAAATTATAATAGGTTAGGCATATCAATTTTCATAACAACTAAAAATGAGACCTCTCCCAATGTTACTTTCAGGTTACCTTCCAAAATAGGTTAGTCCTGTATTCAAAAAAATAATAGTAAAGCAGTAGAGGTAGGCGAGTCTTATATCCCAGTCTATCGGCGCATAAATGCACCGAGAGACAAAATGGCCACCGTAAAATCATTTATTGCTTTAATCTGACGGTGGCCATTTTTTCTCTCGGTGCATTTATGGACCGATACACTGGGATATAAAGCTCGCCGTAAAGGTACGCACAGGAATATTGCCACCGGTGCGTGTTAAAAATTAAAGTACACTGTAGAACTGCCATAATGGGACCTCTCTAAATGTTAGTTTCATGTTACCTTCCAAAATATGTTAGTCCCGTATTCAAAAAAACATAATAGTAAAGCAGTAGAGGTACGCACAGGAATCTTGCCACCGGTGCGTGTTAAAAATTAGAGAGTACACTGTAGAACTGCCATTTCCTTTACTTTTGCTTATATTTGTATATTTGAATATTATAATAACTTTAATAGTTAAAATATAATATATGAATTACAATTAATTAAAAATAGTGAAGTTTAATTGATCATGTATATTTTGAAATTTAATTTATAATGTATGTATTTTTACTTGATAATTTGCACTATTTTGTTGTTGACATTAATATAAACTATTAATTTTGTTGGTATTGTTTCTTTTCTTAATGTACCATATAATTTTTCATTATGAGGGAAAACGATGCATCTTATTGTTCTGTTTTGCGTTAAATATAATTGTTAAAATCAATATTATTGTAAATGGTTTATCATTGTATTATCACTCAAATCAATAAGTCCTACTATTTTTCATTGTAGTAGTTTTATTGATTCCGTAGCGTGCATTCATCCAACCAAATAGCACAGTTAAAAAGATCTATCATGGTTATTAAAACATTTGACATCATATCACAACAACTAAATGTCACTCTTACAAATATTAAAGTGGTTCGTTATTAAAGCTTCTGACGTCATATCACAACAAAATGTCACTCTTACAAATATTAAAGTGGTTACAATTACAAATATTAAAGTGGTTAAGCTTGTTAGTACCATACTAAATTTATGCAAATATCAAGGTAAGAATTGTTCAAAAGGGGTATGGATACTCTTTATTGCTTGGATAATAACATAGATCGCATACAAGACTATGGGGTAAGGTCTTTTTGGATAGTTCGGTGGTGCTAGTTGGTAGCAGAAATTTCAGAATTCTTTCAGTTTTATTAGTAATTATTTATAACAGGAATTTGAGCAATCTGTCATTATCAATAGTAATTTATTAGCAGTAGAAATTGCAACAATCTTTCAATATCACTAGTAATTATTCAGAGCATAAATTCATTAGTTTTTAGTGTCTGATTTATAGTTGAAAATATTCAATATAAAACACTGCCCCACCCAACCTTGAGGTTGGCAATTACATCTCACCTCCCCCATGCCTACTTTTCACTTTCACAACAACAATGTATACAATGATTTTAAATCACTGTTCTCGGACATCTAGAACTTTTCACCCTTAGTTAGGCTCGGGTTTTCCATTCACTCACCTTCCAGCTTAGGAACACCTTTTTCGACAGTATCTTGCCATTCTATTTTTTTTCCTCCCTATCCTTTCTCCTCTCTCTTGAGATATTTATCTCTATGGAAAAGAAAGGAGAGAAGGGGTAATTGTTTATAACTTTCTATTGGTTGAAAATTGCATTCTCGAGTCTTTTCCATAAAATTTTTATCTCATTCCTTTATTTATAAATGTATAAATATATGTGCATATTTATTCACAACAAAAAAATTTATTAAATTTTCATTAACTTTTTGCTAGTTCATAACTACGTCACTAAGTAGTAAAAGAAAAATATAAAAGTAATTACAATTTTGGGGTGTTACATTCCCCCTCTCCCCTCTCCCCTTGAGAGAAACATCATCTCGATGTTTCATTCTTGTCTCATAAACAAATTTAAGTATGATTCCTTTATAGACTCTTTATCTTTACAGGACTCACTGTTATACCTTTAGAGGAGATTATATGGCCTTGGTACCAAATCTAATCTTTTTAGAAATCACATTTGTTATATTTAGCATATAATTGATGTCATTTTAAAGTCTAAAACACTAGCCGCAAATTCTCCTAATGTTCTTCTATTTTTTTTGAGTAAATGAGGATATCATCGATAAATATGAGAACAATTTTTTCTATATAGGGATGAAAAATATTGTTCATTAAACTCATGAATGTTGTTGGAGCATTGTTAAGTATGAAATACATAACAATAAATTCATAATGGCCATAATGGGTTCTAAATGTTGTCTTATAAATATATTCCTCTTTAATTCTTATCTGGTGATATCTAGAACACAAATCTATTTTGGAGAATACAGTGGCACCTTTAACTTGATCAAACAGGTTGTCAATTATTGGCAATGGATATTTTTTTTAAATGGTTAATTTATTTAACTACATGTAGTCGATACATAATCACAAGGTGCCATCCTTCTTCTTAATGAGTAGCATAGGGGCTCCCCATGGTGACACACTTGGGCAAATATAACCCTTATCCAACAATTCTTGTAGTTTTATCTTGAGTTTTGTTAATTCTGGAATACTCATTCAGTAAGGGGTTCATAACACTGTGGTTGCATCCAGATCTAACTCTATAGTAAATTAAATATGTCATTTTGGGGGAAGCCCCATGATCTCTTCTGAAAAAATATGAGGGTAATCTTCAGTAACTAGAATATTTTCTACAACGACTATATTATTTATTGTATTGGCATATCCAACATGCACAACATACATTTGGCAGCCTTTTCTAATGTATTTTCTTAACTGGGTGGCTTTAATAGGTCATAAGTTAACGAGTTTCCTAATTCCCTAAAGTTCCTATCTTTTTCCCTTCTTGGTGAGAAAACTAATAGGCTTTTATTTGCAGTTTACTAGAGACTAATTCCCTTCTAACTAGTCCATGCCAATTAATACATCATAATATTCTAAGGGCAACATATTTCAATAGAACAATTTTAAATTTAGCAATTTGCCTTCTTTTATCCCCAGTAGATAACTATACCAAAAAAGGATCCTTATATTTGTTAGTTTGTGAATGACACAACTCCACCACTTTTGGAATACCATAGCTTAAACTAGCACCTGGGTCTATTAAAATGGAAACAATACTATTAGCTATCTTACCTACCAATTATGTCATCGTAGGTTGATATTAAGCCTGGTGATCTTCTAAAGTTGTGTTAATCCTTGGTAAACATTTTCCTACCTCACTCATTATGGAATCCTCCTGGATATTGGTGACCTGATATGTTCTGGTATGGTGGGGACAATTCTTGTAGTAATGGGGCTCCCCACAACCCTAACATTGCAAGGGAGGTTTCTGTGAGGAAATACGTTCTGTCTTAATCGATGCTTTTGTTTTCCTTTTTTTTTGCTTTGAAATTTGGATTTATACTACCTTCCCCACAATACTTATTTGGTTGTTGTTTATATCTGCTTTTGGTGCTGGCATTTTTAACACTCTTAGTATTCTGAAATTTTTTTGGCCCCTTCTTATTAAACTTTTCTCCCTTCTGCTTCATTTGCTGGTAACAAATACGAGCATTTCAAATTACCTCATCCATCATTTTAGGGTTATCAAATTCCAATATTTTCTTTATAAACATTGGTAGACTACTGATAAAAAACTACACCTTGTCTTTCTCTTCTCGAATATAAGGAATGTACCTTAGCAGAGAAGTGAAATTAGTCATGAACTCATCCATGGTTAGCTGCCCTAACCTCAAGTCATGGAACACCTTTACCTTCTCATCATAAAATATTTTTGTGAGATACTTATCCTTAAAATATTTTTGGAAATTGTCTCATGTTACCTATTGTTCTTCAACTCCCAAAACTATCTTAATTTCTTCCCACCATAAGGTGGCTTTTCCTTACAGTTGATAAATCACCAACCTGGCCTTCAAATTATTTTTTTCCTCCCCTTGGCCTTCACTGGTGTAACTAAAGCTGCCAAGGTGGAAGCCACTTCTTGTTTAGTGTTCCCTTTTGAAAGGATTGCTTTTTGATCCCGTCTCCTTATCTTCTGAGGTCTACAATATTCCCCAAGGGTTTCTATTTATTTCTATGGTTTTTCCTCTTACTTTTCCTCTTCCTCCTCTACTTTTTCTTTTTTTTAGACTCTTCTTTTTTTTCAAATCCATCTTTGACTGTTCTTTCAAGTTCCAATAATATTTTTCCTTTTGTTTCTAGAAATGTTTCCCTATCCATATCTACAAAATCTATCCATGATACATGGTTTTTGATGTGGTTGAAATCATCCATGACAATGAGCCTTCTGAACCCATGATCAACAATGTATTGATGTTTCCCTTATTTTACCCATTGGATCATTTCTACTATGGAATGAATAAGGAAATGGGGAAAACTTCATCTTCTTGGGATAGATATTCCATAAGGAATCTTAATTCATAAAGTAGCATGAACTGAAACACATAAACAACACTAAGTCTCCCCTCTCATGATATTTATTTCAATATGTTATAGGCTACTTAATCCCATGGGTAGGGTAGGCTCTCTCTTCTAACTCCATTTTTGTCTTCAATCAGTTTCTCTTCATGTAGGAAGAAGTGATTTTTGGATATGATTGCCTTTGTCCTCTCTCCCTTGCTCCATCTTACTTCTAGGGGAAATGTGGTCACCCTACTTATGATTTTTGCATTTAAATGTATAATAATCCCCCTCATAATGGTGGTGGAACTATATTCCCTTTGAGGTTAGGTTCCTACTGCAAGCTCATGAGTAATTTCATAATCAAACCCCTTGAATTTATCAAATAACTCCATCCATTGGTGGTGTGAAAATAATTTTCTGACAGGAGGGTGTTGGTGGATCCTTGATGAGTTTGTGGGATATATTCCATTAAAACCACTCGCCCATGATCCCTATTTTAGTTTTTCAAAGCATTTCCAAGGGAATTCTATTGTCAATTATCAGTTTTCAAAGAAACCTAGGGTTTCATAGTAGATATGAGAGGGATAGTTCTCTGTTGATGATTAGGTTAAGAAAATTTTCATGCTAAACATAAAACAAACTCAATATCCTACTATCATTATTTTCTTGCAAAAAAAAAAATCATAACTTCAATTTATTTTCACTTTCAGGAGTTTTGTTATGAAACCAACTCCAAAAATACAAGAAAAGAGAGGTCAACGCTTTATAAATCAGCCACTTCAAGGGGCCAACCTCCAATACATTACATAAATGAATAATTCTTGTATGATACAAATGAAAAAACCTCTTATATATAGGAGTCCATGGGATCACAATATAATCCTAGCCGACCTAACAATAGTAATGTATGGGCACAATAATAACAATATTGGGGTTACAGGGGTATAAGAATAACAATGAGGGGGTTACATTAACAACAATTAGGGACTATACTAGTAATATAGAGACCTAACATGCCCCTCTCCTTTAAAAAAATGTTGTACTCAATACTTGAGTTGCTCTAGATGCTTTCGTATAAAATTCTCATCCTCCGATGTAGAATCTTCAGTGGGTAAGTTCTTCCACTTGGTGAGATACTTTGGAATTGATCGATTTCCTAGCTGTTGAGTTCTATTTTTTGTGACTGATTTAGGTTCCAATATGATTTTTCCTTCCTCATCAAGTTCTGGAAATATTTTTTGAACTGGAAGTTTGTCACCTATAACCTTCCTTAAGCACGAAACATGGAAAACTAGATTCACTTGCGAAGAATCAGGAAGCTCCAATTTGTATGCCATAGTACCAATCTTTAGCAACACCTTGTAAGGACCATGGTACTTTGGCGATAATTTATTATCCTACTTAGCTTGCTTGAGGGACATTTGTTTGTATGGTTGTAGCTGTAAAAATACCCAATCTCCTACACCAAAAATTCTATCATTGTGATGTTGATCTGCTTGTTGTTTCATTCGATTTTGTGCCAAATTTAGGTTATCCTTTAAGAGTTGGAGAACTTCTTGTTGATGCTCGATGTGATCTTCCATTGCTTGAACCTTATATTTTTCTCTTAAATATGATGTGATGGATGATAGATGATATCCATAAAGTGCCATAAATAGGGTCATTTTTGTTGTAGTATGGAAGGAAGCGTTATACCACCATTCAACGAGAGGTAACCACTTGACCCATTGTGTTTGATTATCAGATACAAAACAACAAAGATATCCTTCCAAACATTTATTCACTATTTGAGTTTGACCATTGGATTGAGGATGATAAGATGAGCTATGAGCTAGTTGAGTACCCAAACAAGAAAATAATTCCGTCTAAAAATTTCCAGTAAAAATGGGATCTCTGTCACTTACAATAATCTTTGGGTTTCCATGTAGCTTTTGAATTGTTTCCATAAATGCAGTAGCAACTGTACTTGCTTTAAATGGATGAGATAATGCACAAAAGTGTGCATACTTGGTAAGTCTATCAACTACCACCATGATGACACTCTTTCCTTCGGGCTTAGTTAAACCCGTGATAAAATCCATTAAAATATCCTCCAAATGTTGAATTTAAATGGATAAAGGTTGTAGAAGACCTGGGGTCTTAATTTTATCAACTTTATTTTGCTGGAAAACTAAACATTGCGCCAAAAAATTTTGAATATCATATTTAAGGCCATCCCAAAAAAATTCTTTCCTCACCTCGTGGTAAGTTTTTAAGAATCCTAAGTGTCCTCCTAAAGGAGAAGTGTGCAATTCCAAAAGAATATTTTGTTTTAGTTGGGAATTATTACAAATATATAAGGGATATTTTTACCATAAGGAATCATTTTTCCAACTAAATTTATCATATGTACCAGGATCTTGCTGCAACTTTTGAATGAGTGTCCACACTTCTTCTTCCTCCTTCCATTCATCCCTTGCTTCAGTTATCAAATCTGGTTGGATAATAGAAATGGCACAAAGCAATGCTTCCACCTCTTCATCCTTTCTTGAGAGTGCATCTACAAAAACATTTAGCTTCCCTTTTCTGTAGATGATTTCAAAGTCATAACCCAACATCTTTGTGACCCATTTTTTCTGATATTCTGAAGATAGTCTTTGTTCCAAAAAGTGTTTAAGACTATCATGATTAGTTTTTACCTTGAAGTGTCTTCCCATTAGGTAAGGTTGCCATTTCTTTAGTGCATGTAGTATTGCAAACATTTTCTTCTCATAAATAGCCTTTTGTAAATACTTTCCTTTGATTGGATGACTTTCAAAAGCAACGGGTCTTCCTTTTTTCATTAAAACAACACCAATTCCATTTCCTGAGGCATCACATTCCACAATAAAGGTTTTTGTGAAGTCTGGCGTAACTAAGACCAGTGCTAGGCACATTGCCTCTTTAAGATGTTCAAAGGACTTAGTTGCTTCAGGAGTCCATGAAATGCATAAATCTTCAATAATGTTGTTAGAGATGTTGATATTCTCCCATAATTCTTAGCAAACTTACGATAATACCCTGTTAACCCGAGAAATCCTCGCAACTGCTTTATGGTTGTGGGAAATTTCCATTCCTTAATGGCTTTAATTTTGTTAGTGTTACCTTAACACCCTCATGAGATACAATATGACCCAAATATTCCACCTCTTGTACTCACAAGAAACATTTGGATGTTTTTCCATATAATTGTTTCTCCTCCAGTAGTTTGAGAACCCTGTCAACATGTTAAACATGATCCTTCCAAGACCTGATGTAGATTAGTATATCATCAAAAAATACTAGCACAAATTTTCTAAGGAAGGGTTTGAAAATGGAATTCATCAACCCTTGAAATGTAGAAGATGCAATGGTAAGGCCAAAAGGCATGACCAATAATTCATAATGACCCTCATGATTTCGAAATGTTGTTTTCGAAATATCTTCAGTCTTCATTCTAATTTGATGATATCATGAACGAATATCCAACTTCGTAAAATAAATTTCTCCATGTAATTCATCCAATAATTCATCAATCACAGGAATGGGAAATTTATTTTTAATGGTGAGCTTATTGAGCTTCCTATAATCTGGACACATGCACCATGATCCATCCTTCGTGCACCAATGCTACTAGAGCAAAGAAATAATGTTGACTAGGTTGAATTATACCACCTCTAACATTTCTTCAATCATGCGTTCCTAATTTTTCTTTGGACATAAGGATATCCGTAAGGCCCGATGTTTGGAGGAGCACTTCCTAGAATCAAATGAATAGCATGATCATGATCAAAAATAGGTGGGAGTCCTTCAAAGGTTTCAAACACCTTGGAATGATTGTCCAAGACTTGTTGGAGATCTACAGAAATAGATGATTTTGATGTTGGAACTTCTAGTGAACATAATTGTGAAATTATGCCTCATTGTTATTTCTTTAGAAGCTTTGTCATGAAATTAGAGCTTATTATCTTTCCTGGCTTCCCCGCAATACCCAATAATTCGACTTCCTTTCCTTCTGAAAAAAATTTCAAGAAAAGTTCTTGAAAATTAAAAGCTATCGTCCCCAAAGATTGTAACCATTGTACTCCTAGTACAACATCAGCACCTCCCATAGGAATGGAAAGAATTGGACTATTCAATACATATTCCCCCCATGTAGTTACTTGATATTATGACATTTTCGAGAGAAATTTATATTTCCTTCCATTTTCAACCATCACTTGACATTCTGTTGGGTATAGGAAACAATTCAATTCCTTGGCTACCTTACAATGAATAAAATTATGGGTACTTCAATCAATCAATCAACACTATTACATTTTTCTTCTTGATATGTCCTTCTATCTTGAGAGTTTGAGGAGTGGTAATTCCTGCCAATGCATTACATGATATGGTCGGACTTATTTCTTCTTCTTCTAGCGTTTCTTCCTGGTGTATATCCTCTTCTTTTGAAATTTCTTGTTTAGTTTCTTCCTCCTCTTCACAATCTATGTAAAATAATTCTTCTCAACACACTTATGACCTTTAGTGTATTTTCTATCACAACTATAGCAAAGCCCTTTTGCTCTTTTTTCTTCCAATTGTTGTGGTGTCAACCTTGTAGGTTGTGGAAGTCTAGGAGTAGCAACACTTCCATCTTTATAGATGTGAGTGTTAGGCTTCCTTGTCGCCATAATTTTACATTCAATTTTTATTGCCAACCTTAATGCCTTCTCCAATGAATCAGGTTCCCAAATGTGAACTTCGTGTTGGATGTTATCCTTTAAAGTCCCTATGAAGAAATCAATACTGTGTTCCTCTGGAATTCAGTTACCCTTATATTCAATTTTTCAAATTCCTCAATGTGCTCCACCACTTAACCCTTTTGTTTGAGATTTATCAATTGGCTAAAGAATGTGTTGCTCTTTGTATCTTCATAATGTGTTATCATTTTCTCTATAAAAATTCACCAAGTGACAATTTTTTTACAAGAGCAAAGCTATCGATACTATACAAATGTATTTTGTTCTAAATTTAAAGTTGCAATGTGTACCTTTTGTGTGTTTTTCACATTATTGAGATTAAAATATTGCTCCATCTGCAGTATCCATGTTACAGGATCCTTTCCATCAAACTTCCTCATATCCATTTTTGGAATATGGTGGTTCTTCCTGCCAACATTAGAGTTTATGGAATCACGATTAACATTTATTTTGTTCTCATCATGAGTTTTCTCTACTATATTTTCACCATTAGAAGCATTTCCCGTATCAACTTTGTCAAACCTTCCATGTCTTCTTTTAGATCATTCTTCATGTTTTCTTCCATTTTTCTTCCATGTCATCCATCTTAGATTCCATGCCATATTTCATGCCATCTATCTTAGATTCCATGCCATTCTTCAAACCATTCATCTTAGATTCCCCACCTTTCTTCAAACCATCCATCTTAGTTTCCACGCCTTTCTTCAAAACTTCTATGTCATTTTTTGTTGCTCTTTGCGAGAGCGAAATTTGTTGCACTTGCTCTTGCAATTTTGATATGTCATGTTTCCATTCTTCGTCTTCATGATTCATAGTAGAGCTTTCTAAAGGCTTAATGGGTGTTGAATTATTTTTAGGGGCCATTTTAGAATCCAATACTGATATCTATTCTACAATATGCCCTTGGAATCAATTCAACTTGATTCTTCAAACAAGACTTATGCAATTCGGAAAAAAAAAATACACACCTTTTACTTGTTTTTGAGGAGCTCGATATTAAACTAATTATCTCTATCATTTTGGATCTTCAATATCTGAAATTCTGTCTTGTAGTATCCCTCTAATATTCTTTCTATTTCCACAGTCCGACCGATTTGACTTCTTCATAGATAAGAGCCCAATCTCTCACAATGACCTAACTATGGACTAGATCAATAGAGCGAAATTGTACGACATGCCACGTGTCATTGTTTCCTCCTTAAACTCTAAAATTGATACATAGAAAACTATAGTCCATGTACTATCCGCTACTTTTTATATAATTCCAATCCGCTTCTCATAGAGAGAGTTATGACGATTTTACCATAGTCACCTCTTTGAGATGAAATTTGGAAGCTTGAACAAACCCTAACTTCCACAGATCATATCTTCGAAAATTTTGCAAACCAAGATCTAGAATTTTTATAAGAAGTTCCTCTAGATTTCAGCTTCGCTCTGCAAACATTTTAACTTCTGAACCTTCGTAGAAAAAATGTTATGGCGCAAATTCCAAAATGGTCTATTTTAGGTGAAATTCGGGACCCTGAAAACCCCTAACTTCCACATATCATATCTCTGAGAATATTGCAAACCAAGATCTGATAATTTACGGATTTCTCCAGATTTCTTCGATCGTAAAAATTTCATCAACCTTGTAGAAAATTTATGGAGAAAATGTCAACATGACCTCGTTTTGGAGTCGCATAACCCATAAATTCAGTGTCAGATACCAAATTTTGTGAAACTAAATTAAAAAATAGAAGAAAAGAGAGATCAACGCCTTATAAATCATCCACTTCGAGGGGGAAACCTCCAATACATTACATAAATGAACAATTCTTGAATGCTACAAATTAAAAACGTCCTTTCTATATATAGGAGTCCATGGGGCCACAATGTAATCCTAGCCGACCTAACAATAATAATGTAAGGGCACAATAATAACAATATTGGCGTTACAGGGGTACAACAATAACAATAAGGGGGTTAAAATAACAAAAATAAGGGACTATACTAGTAATATAGGGACCTAACAAGTTTACTACATTATGCTTTTATGGAAAAATATGAACAATTCCACAGGATCTTTTTTTATAGGGGGAGAAAAAAATTGGTTACTTACCCTCCTCTTAGAGGCTCCTTCATGGCTCTAGGGTTTTGTGGGAAAATTTGTGCAAGGTCGAGCTCTTTTTCACCTCTCAGAACAATCTTGTAGTAGTCAAGGTCAATCATGTAAAACATAGTCAAGATCCTGTAGCATCTACTCTATATCTTGTAGCAGTCAGCCTAAATATAATAAAATTTATACCTTGGTCCTGTAGATTCTTTATGGAAGCCTAGGAGGCCCCTGGTATATCTAGCTCGCTTTTTGATGATGGCAGTGGGCCTCCTTAACATTTTTGGAATGAAACTTTGGTACAAATAAGGCTCGAGCCCGCTTTTTATTTCCCTTTTGGTTTGGTGGTGGGTTCAACACATTATATTATCTCTCCCCCACCTACCACCTTTTCAAACACTTCGTAGAACCATTGGCCAACTCCTCAAAATCATCATCTTTTTTATTTTGTCATTTTCTCCACGTGTGATGAGAGAGAAAGATAACTCCAGTTTAACTCTTTCAGAGTGATCGAGATTATTAATCCACCTTCAACCTACAAAACCTCATCCTTATGCATTCAAAACATTTTTAAACTACTATGCACTTAAAGGAAGAACTTAGGAATATTTCATACCCATGCTTACCTAGTAGTCCTTGTTGTTGTTTGATCACTGGATGTTTGCATGTTATTTCTGAATAGAGGTAAGGTTGCTTTGCTTGTATTTAAGGTGTCATCCTATCATTTTCATTGTGCCATGCATTTTCTTTCTTTGAATATTATTTTTATTAATTTTTTCCCTTTTGTTTGAAATATCACTCATTGATTGAAGGTTGAAAATACAAGTTCTTTAGGAGGTGGATTAAAGGTTATTTCTTGTAGGTGAACAATGATAATGTAGTAGCTTCTATATGGTCTTGTAGCTACTAAAGATCAAAGTAGTGACCCTCCAATGCCTTCATGCTGGTTTTATTTTCAATTTGGTGCTCCAATTGTGGTCTTGTAGGGTTTGTGGAGACTGTTATAGGACTATGTGTCTTCCTGTAGCAGTCACATTGATCTTTATGGGAAAGTTTGTGAATTATTCTTCTCTTTCCACAAACAAGTAAAACAAAACTAAGGATCTTTTCAACACTTTGAAAGCATTAAAAAAATGTGTCTTGAATCAAATTTTGCACAAAAGAGGAAAGACAAAGTATTTTTTCACGAAGTTCACCCAACCTGGGTTACATCTCTGGGTCTGTCAACATGACTAGATCACTCAATATATTCAATTTTAATGGAGTACATAAACAAGTGATGCAATAAGTATGTGGCTATCACCTCTCCTAGGTAATGTTCTTTTCATAGAACACTCACAACTACAACAGCTCAAACACGTATTAAAAAGATGTCAAAACCCCTACTAAATTGAGCTAAAACAAGAACATGCATACTTCAATTCCACATTGAAGTGCATACACATAACTTCATAAGAAATAAATTGAACCTCTAAGCTTAACATTGTTGGTCACAACTACTACAATGATCTTATGGAAATGAGATTACCCCTACAAGGTCTTATGAATGTTCAAATGGACTCCAAAACGAATCTCAATATTTGATTGATCCATGCATCTATTGTCTTCAACCTCCAAAAAGACCTGATAGATGTGCTCTAATTAGAAAATAGAGGCTTCTATTGGATCCATAACATCCAAAAATTCTCTTCTAACCTCTTTTTGCATCGAATTTTGTCAAAAACCGACTTAGTTATGGTTTCCCCAAGTTTTGGCACTAACCGCTCCATAATTTCCACCAAATCCGGCATCTTCCTACATTTTTGCCCTCAAATCCGATAACAGGGCGCCAAATTTCACAATAATTAGGCAAATTTTTCGGCGCCTTAATTTTTCCAATAAGGCCTAAAATATAGATTTCAAACCATAACATATATGGTTAAATTAAAATATTCATAATAAAAAATGCTACGCAGTTGGGCTAATCGTCAGCATGGTGGACACGTGGGTGAAATTTATTGTTACGGTTAGTGGGGTGACTAGAAGGTCGATGGTTTCGATGGTCTCGTGGTGTGTCATATGGTGCTTGTTAGTGTCGCCTGTTAGTCATACTGCCATCAGTGATCAAAAATGCTCTTTTGAATTTTCATATTAGCTGTCTCATACCGAATAAAATTTCACCATTCCGCTAGGTCATGGATTCATTGACGGTAGTGATTTTTATCAGTTTTCCCTCATGAGGTACTTGTTGATTTTCCTCCCTATGGTCTTCAGTCATTAGTCTCTTTCATTCTCAAAATCATATCAACAAGTCATAGGATGGGTCTCATTAGTCTCTAAGGTTTCACCGCGGTCAAATTAATGAGTCAAGTGTCAATAAAGATCAGCAAGGTCATGATGAAAGTCAATAAATACAAAGGCACAACACCAGGAAGACCAAATATATCATTTATTCTGTTTGGTGCAATTTTCACCTCAAAACCATGTTTTGAGGTGAAAATATAATACTTTGCTTTTCAGTCATAATTCAGAAGTTGTTATCTCCACAAAGTGATGTCCCTACCTTCAGAGAAGTTTTCCATAGCATGTTCGGTACCAGATCACCTTCAAAGCAGATCCATCAGAAAGAGCCCAGAGAGAGCTTTCCAACAATATACTACACTCTCAAAACTGACTTTCGGATTGAATTTTATGCTTAATTGAAGTAAAGGCCCTCTATTCCCTAAGCCCCCATATTTCCCATGTTTCCCCTTTAACTTTATGATCAAATCCCTTTAAAACCCCTTTCCCACTTTCCGATTATGAAATCGCATTATAAATACAAATGCGATTTAATTAAAACCACTACCCCTTTTCCACACCCATAGACCTTGTAAGCAAAGTTATATCATATATAAGCCCCCGCCGTGTATATCACTTCCCCACTGCGCATATAATATAAACCTTATGATATAAAGCTAAAGTCTTTGTTATAAATCGCAATCGCAAAAGTTGTTCAATCGCAAGTCACAACGTTTATTTGAATGTTCCAATTGGCCCATCGCATAAAACTCCGATCCGATCAATCGCAGTCCCTCCTTCCGATCTCCCGATCACATCTTTCCTTCCGATCACCCCAATCGCAAAAGACTCTGATGCGATTGATCGCAAGTCTCCCTTTCGACTCTCGATCTGCTCCGCCAATCACAACAACCCCCGATTGATCCAGCACCTTCGATCTTCTCCGCCGATATGACGGCCCACATTCAATCGTACCATCGCAATCGGCACTTCCATAAGTCCCCCTCTGATTGACGCACTCCCGATTACACCAGAGCCATCGATCTCATCATCTAATCCACGGTCCTCCGCTAATCAGAACGTTCCAATCGCATGGTTTTAAATCCCACCTCCGATTGACTCTCGCCGATGGCTCGCCCCCGATTAACCCACAACCGTCGATCTTCCCCAATCGGATGGCTCATCATTAATCGCTAATCGTGACATCCCCGCTTTCCCGGACAAGGGACATACTCTCCTTCGAGCTTCATATCATGATTGGACTCTCGGTCCCACCATCAAGATTAGCCGTTCATAAATAAAATTCCTAGCCCTTTGTTGATTCAAAACTTTGGTTACATTTGTTTATTACAAAGGCCTTCCTCCCCATCGCATCGGAAAGATTGTATACGCCATTCCACTCCGTCCCACCTCCCGATTTGCGATTGTGATTACTGTGTTATATCCCTCCTCCGCTCGAATTGCGATTGCGATTTCCATATGGGTCCTGCCTCCATTCCCCTTCCCTTTTCCCATTTAAACGCATTTTTCCCCTTCACGAAAAAGCATAAATTCATATTTATCAGCATTCTATTAAAGGCCAGAAAATGAAGAACTAAAGGAAAATGAAATGTCAGGGGCCGAGAGACAAAACTGTGACAGTCACATCCTCAGTAATGATTCAAAGAGATCCACACTACAGGTTTCACCTCTGCATTGGATGACCAAAATATTTCAAATGAAATTATGTAACGCAACTCTTCCTTTACGAAGAGATGGCTGGCTTTAGGCCTTCCATCTTCAGTTACGATTCCTCCTCCTCCCATCGATCTATATTCCCAGAAATTATGTCTATTTATTTTACATTCCAATCATTTGTAAAGGATCGAAGTTCTGGGAAAAGTGTGGCAGAAAAAATCTTTGCGCTACATTGTACAGTTTGGTAGGAATTAATAAGAGATGCAACTCTGATTTGTGGGATTCATGTGGTATGAGTTTAGCATATGTCTCTCCTTTGTGTTTCATATGTACTTCGTTATGTTTTACCATTCATTCATAAAAATTTCTAGTTGAATGTTTTCAAGATAGAAAGGTAGAATCCATTCTTATATGCTCTGCCTTGGGGAATCATTCACACTCTGTGTATTTTCTTCTGTCTGAAAAGGATTCATTTATTATGCCCTTTTCATCTTTCTCAACAGTCTTTCCACTCCAATCTATTTAAATTTGATTGCTAAATCTTCTGCCTATCTTGCCCCATGAAATATCCTGTGTCCTTGATTTAATTCCTCAGCTCATGCTGTCCTTTTGTCCCATACATCCGTGAAAATTCAGTCAATTTATCAAAACCCTTTTCATAGTCATATATCTAGCCTAAAATCAGTTTATTATTGTGTTATTTGAATATCTATTCTACAGAGAGAGCCCTCTCCTGTCCTTGTAGGGCTAGATACAAGGCTAAGCGTGGTTTAGTTGTTACCCTGATTTGCCTTTTTCAGCCTGAGGTTCAGATTGGGTGCTAACAGTGTCATCAGTGACATTTGTTAACGATTATGGTTATTTGGGGGGGCCGCGCGGCTAGTCTACCACCCATGGTCCTGCCCTAAGGTGGTGACCAGGGCTAGGGCTAGACCCCAACCCCCATGCCCAATGCGCATACCATATGACAGTAAAACCAACTTGAAACCATATTCTATTAAGATCCAAGTTTGATGGCGCAATGGTAAAGCTTTGTCCTTATTGCTTGGAGGTCGCAATTGTGACCCCAGCTTGCTCTGCTTGGATCGTGACCAAATTTTGGTGGCCCTCAGGTTGTCATGTGGTGGCCCCTGGCTAGGCCACATGGCAACCTATGATTGGCCTCCACAACACCCAATCAAAACATGCCAAATAAAACCAACTAGGTAGTGCCATTTGCAACAGTTTCATTCACTAGAGGGAATATGTTGACCCAGTCAACCTGCCACATGGGCATGCCCAGTCAACAGTATGGACTGCTAATTGGATTGTCCCTGTACTTTTTTTTCAAAAATTTGCATGTTTGACAAAGTGGGAAAACCATGTTTATGGGAGCATACCATGTCAGTTTTCCGTGGAACGAGTTTCTCTAGATTCATAACGACAAGATCTACACGGTCATCTAAGTTTCACACCATTCTGACAAATTTCATTTTTGAGCACAATTTTTAGCACATGATCACACATATATGCTCATAGGATAAAAAATTCCTTTAGTTACTATCTCCAAAAATATTAGTAATTCATGAGCATCCTATGGAAAAGGGTTTGAAGCCTTTCTCGTGGGTGGAGAGATGGAAAAAGGGGTGAAAAGGAGTGTTTTTAATGGACATAAGTCAAAATTTGGGTGGAGGGTAGGCCACGTGGTGTGGAAAATGTGTGATGAGGTTATGGTGGGCCCATCCCCTCATTCCTAGGCGAAAAAAATAATATATGTATGCTATTTTAGTACTGATCACAACCTTGTAGCACATTAGGACCAATTCTATAGCACCTCAGGACCGAGGCAGAATTAAGTGAGGAAGGTCATCTAGTGGTGGGGGAACCTAGGGAAATTATTGAAATGATGGAGGACATGCAGAGAGTTGGCTTGGAGAATGTGAAGATGGGTTTTTGAAGTTGTTTCCTTGTATTTTTTCCTCCTTTGACTGTGACTAGAACCCTGCAACAAAAAACATGTTAGCAAATTGATGTAAGGGCTCCCTTTCTTTTCTCCTTTTCTCCTTTTTCCTTTTTTTAATATTTCTTTCTTAAATCCACAAGGTGCCTCAAAGTATATTTTTAGTCCTATAAAACTACCTCAGGTGCCTCAAAATAATATTTTCACATGGGAATCTTTTATTTTACTTTCTCATTATTTTTTTAGACCCTTGGACTTCCTCATGGAGGTTTTCACAAAGGCATTTTATTTTATTTTCATTTTATTTTTTCTTCCTCTTCTCTTCCTATTGATTAGAGGATGGATGGATTGGGAGTTTTGAGACTCCCAATCACATTCATGTACTTACTTATTGAATAGGTGAACTCCTCCTTTGCCATAGGTTTCTTGTAGGTATTCAATTTGTAGCCATTAACTAAAAGTGGAATTCATTCTTCATCATTTTTTCTAATTTAGGCAGAGTCATTCTCGTGAAACTTTTCCATTAGATAAGGACCTAAATATCTTGTCATCAAATTTCCCTTCAAATCCTTGAATCTAGAATCATACAACAAGGCCCAATCACCCTCTTGGGTGGTCCTTTCTTTGATTTTTTATCATGCCAAATCTTCCTCTGAAATTGAGCAAACTTGGTGTGATTGAGAGCCTACAATTTGGATTCATCAGGAGCATTGACTTGTTGCAGCCTCTCTTTTTGATATTTGGTGATGTCTAGGTCCAATTGTGCTTCCATTTGTAGGGTGTTGTACTCAAATTCAACGGATAGTACTTCCTTTTTTCCATAAAGCAACTCAAAAGGAGTGAACCCAGTGGTTGTTTTCCATGTGGTGTTATAGGCCCAAGTAGCTTCCAAAAGTTTGACTTCCCACTCCTTTCTACTATTTTTGAAAACTTTAGTAAAGAATTTCTCTAAAGCTCTATTTGTCACTTCTACCTTCCCACTTGCTTAAAGATGATAAGGGGTGTATTTTCCATGCTTTATGTGATGCTACTCCATGATTCCCTTAATCATATTTGAAGTGAATTGAGCTCCTTGATCAACGACCATCTCCCTTAGAAATCAAAACTTATAAGATATTTTTTCTCTTAGAAAATTTACCACCTTTTACTCCATTTCTAATTTTACTACCCTTACTTCAACTTGCTTTATTAAATAATCAGTGCACATAATGATGTATCTCTTTTGTCTGGATGGGGGATCAATTGGCCCAATGAAATCCATGCCCCACTTCTGGAATGACTCAATATTGAATTTAGTTTGTATGGGAGTTTCATCATTTGGTGTAGGTTTTCCCATCCTTTGGAATTCATCACATCTTATAGCCTATATTCTAGCATCTTGGTGTAGAGTAGGCCAATAGTAGTCTACTTGGAGAATTTTTAAGGTTATCCTTTTTGCACCAAAATGGCCCCCACAAATTCCATCAAGGAAACCTGAGAGGATGTTAAGGATCTAATATTCCCTTACGCACCTCCTCAAAATCTGACATGCTCCCAATCTCAAAATATTTCCCCCAATCCAAATGAAGGGAGCACTTTTTCTGAAAATTCTTCTCTTATCCTTGGAAGAGAGATTAGGAGAGAATATACCAGCAACCAAGTAATTTCATATGTCAGCAAAGCAAGGATACAACAATTAAATAAAAAAGAGGTGCTCATCTGGAATTTGATCATCTATCATTTCCTCATTTTATGTAGGCAATTTTAGTCTAGACAAAAAATATGCAACCAAATTTTCCTTTCCTAGTTTCTCAATAATTGTCAAATCAAACTATTAGAACAATAATAGCCATATTTTTATTAATCACATCATTAGGATTTGATCATGTTTTTTCATTAAATACTTAATGTTTGCATGATCAATATATACCAAAACTTGGCATCATGTGATATAATGCCTAAACTTGTTTAACAATTTCACAACATCTAGGAGCTCTTTTTCAATAACATTTTACTTGATTTAAACTTTGGATATATTCTTACTGATAAAATATATGGTATAGGGTGACTTACCTTCCACTTGTCCCAAGGCTACTCCTCTAGCCTTCTCCAATGCATCTGTGTGGATGTGGAAGGGCAAGGCCCAATTGAGACCCTAAGAATTGGTGGAGTGGGAAATTTCTCCTTCATATCCTTGAATGCCTCTTGATTTTTATCTATCCAACAAAAAATTTAATCTTTAGTTAACAATCCAAACTAAAGTGAAGTCATCTTACTAAAATCCTTAATAAATCTCCTATAATATCCAACAAGCCCAAGAAAACTCCTAACATTCCTTTGTTTTTGAGGGACACAGACCATTTTGATAATGGAAATATTGTTAGGGTCAACTTGGATCCCTTCCTTGGAGAGGAAGTGACTTAGGAAAATCCCTGCATTAAAAAAAATTCACACTTTTATATACTTAGTGAGAGATTCATTTCAATGCACTTCATTAAAAATTTACATAGATTAGAGGGAGATTCCTAGAAATCATTCCCATAGAGAGTGAAGTTATCCATATAAAGTTCAACTGTGACTTGAACAAGGCTAGAAAAAATACTCAACACTTCCCTTTTAAAAGTATCAGGGGCATTGCACAATCGAAATGGAAGGACTCTATAGGAAAAGGTCCCCCATGGACATGTGAAGGTGTTCTTATCCTAATCCTCGGGGATGGTCTCGATCTGATTATACCCACTAAAACCATCCAAGAATGAAAATAACTTCTTCCTAGCAAGGCCATTCAAAACTTGATCAGTGAAATGCAAGGGGAAATGATAGTTATTTGTAGCCTTGTTGAGTTCCCTATATACAACATATATTCCCCACTTCCCATTTTTCTTGGGTGCTATTGGCAAGAGGATACACCTGCTCACTATCTGAAATACTATAAATGAATCATGCATCTAATAACTTATGTAGTTCTTTCTTCCCAATGTATTTAAGGTAAGGGTTAATTCTCCTCTGGGGTTGATGCATATGTTTACATCCTTGATTAATGTAGATGTGATGTGTACAAATTGAGGGATGTGCCCCTTTAATCTCCTTAATGTCCCAAGCAAAAGCATCAAGATGTTTCCTTAGCACAGTGAGAATTTTCTCTTCTTTATTTGTTGAGAGGGAAGGATTGATTTTCAGGGTTTTGGATGGAGTTATTTCCATAATCTTAGCATGATATTGATCAGAACCAACAATGAATAGTTCAACCCACAGGTTGTTCTTAGGTTTCCCTAAGGATTTCTCTACTAGCTCATCAATTTTCATGGCAACAGGAGGTTGGTTTTACAGAAGGTTATCAATAGGGTCATCCTCATCTGCTACTTTCTTCCTACAATGGTGTATAATGTACATATTTGGTAGGGGTATGACTAATAAAAATATTCCTCTTCTTCCTCTTCTACCCACAAAGGTAAGTCATGCTCAATAAAGGGTTGAGAAGATACAATATTATTTGTAAGGTTCCCATTTTTAATTGTCATGTTTCGATCCTTGCAACTAATGTAAGCATCATTAGTGGCTAACCAAGGTATCCCAAAAAGTGAGGATATCTGAGTGTATGCATGAAGATGGGTTACACTTTCGAGCCAAATTTGGTGATGAAATTTCAAAATTTTCCTCTTTTATGAAAATGAAGTCCTTTCAGAGTAAAAATATAATATGTGGATAATTATGTTATTTTCCTAATGATATTTTTTGCAGAAAAAACTAGTGTCGTATAATCTCTCAATTTTTCATTAAATGCAATTCTTTTCCTTGCAAATTTTCACACATCTTATGAGGTATGTGTGTGCTCACATTGCATAAATTAGTCCAAGAAGTGTAATTTTTAAACACACACACACACACACACACACACACACACACACATATATGAGCATGATCTACACTGAGAGAACTAAGTTTTTCATATTTTTTTTTTTTTTTTTTTGTAAAATTATATTTTTTATTATTTTTTGAAGTTGATGATGTAATATTTCAATTCCATTTTGCAGACATGTGTTCGCGTAAGTTTTTTTCCACTATTTAAAAAAAAATAAAAAACCAAGAGTATCCTTTTGAAGAGGACTCATAAATGAAGATAGTGGTATTTTTTGAAATATTTTCATTGTTATATTTTATGTTATTGATTTTTTATTCAACCTCAACATTTTCCAAAAAACATTCAAACAGTATGTTTAAAAGATATTTCATGAAGAATATCATTTGAATTCAAAAATATCAAACTCATTGGATATAGGATTCCTTCATGAATCTAACATGATCAACTTCACCACCTAAAGGTAAATTTTACCCTAAGTATGCTAGGGTACAAAACGGTGTTGCGGAAAAATTTGTAGAAGGGATGCTAAAATTGTGGTTTTTAGGACCTCATAAAGTCAATCAAGCACTTGAATTTTAAATTCAAATAACTCCATCGTGGGTTCCTAGACCCTTCATTGAGCCATTTACGTGGTTAACCACCGGCTCAACCGGGCCCCTGTAAAAAAATTCAAATCCTTATGTGAATCCCACAATCCCATAATTTAGATTTTAGAATCAATAAATATCCAAAATTTAATCCATTAATAATTTAAGCAAGTTGATATGATATCATTTTACTAAAAATGAGAATTCAAATGCATCTAGGTTATGAACAACATTAGAAAAAAATTATGGTATTGCGTCGAGAGGTGCATTCTACAACCTAGTATGGGGGCAAGTTGTAAGTATGTGTGTCCATGCTTAAAATATACCTGATCATATATATTTAATTTTAATGGATCATAAATTTACCTTCCACAAAATTTTTTACCACATTAAAATTCCAAATTTTATTATAAGTTTTGTTATCATGTCATCATGTAGAAACCTTATTAAATATAATTTTAATATTAAAAAATTATTATTACTATTCATATTAAATTATGAATTCTAAAATTAATATTAAAAAAAATAATATTAATATATTTTAATATTAATATTATCAAATTGATTAAGTTTGGATTAATATAATATTAAATTTAATATAATATAAAATTTTGTTATATTATAATATATATTAATATATTAGTATGTATGTTAGCTCCAAATATATATGGGAGGGAAGGACAAATACGTAAAGAGATATAGGTGGAGACATAGAGGGGGTGACAAGGGAGAGATAAAGATAAAGTGAGGGAGAGAGAAGAGGAGTGAAGAAATAAAGAATGAGAGGAGAGAGGGAGGGAGAGAAGGGTAAGAGAGAGAGAGAGAGAGAGAGAGAGAGAGAGAGAACAAAATGGAGATAGGGAGAGGAACAGACAGTGGAGTATAAAGCAAGGGGGAGAGAGATGGAGTTGGAGAAAATATAGGGAGGGAAGGATAAAGACATATAGAGAGAGAAAGGTGGAGAGGGAGAGTGGGAGTGAAAATGGAGAGATGGAGAGAGAGTGTGTATGTTTTTGGGTGAGATATAATGAAAATGATGGTGTTATGGAGAGAAGGGAGAGAGAGAATGAGAGAGGGAGGTAGACAGTGATAGAGTTGGAGGACGAAGAGAGAGAGAGAGAGAGAGAGATGAGGGGGAGAGGCATAGGGAAGTGGGAGATAAAGGGAGATAGATGAAGGAAGAGAGAGGACTTGAGAGGGAGGGTAAGAGAAAGAGAGAGATGGAGCTGGAAGGGGAGAGAGAGGGAGGTAAGAAGAAATACATAGAGAGAGAGAAAAGTGGAGAAAGAGAGAGAGGGAGTGATAAGGGAGATGGAGAGAGAGAGAGAGAGGTTGAGAGTAGTAGGAAAGAGATATAGTATGTGATATAAATGGAGAGAAGGGGAAGAGAGAGAGAGAGAGATGATAAGGAGAGATGAAGGGAGGTGGGAGAGAAAGGGAGATAGATGAAGGAAGAAAGAGAGGACTTAAGAGGGATTGATAGAGAGATGGAGTTGGAGGGGGGGAGAGAGGGAGGTAAGAAGAAGAGAGAGAGAGACAAAGAGTATGAGGGAAGAGAGAGAGGGAGTGATAAGGGATATGAGGAGATAGGGAGAGAGGAGAGTATGAGGGAAGAGAGAGAGAGACAGAGAGAGAGGGATATATATATATATATATATATACTATATATATATATATATATATATATATATATATATATATATATATATATATATATATATATATATATATATATATATATATATGGAGAAACAATGTTTATGTTTGCGGGGTGATATAGAGAGACAAAGGGAGATAGAGATATATATGGAAGGGGGAGAGAGGGGAGAAGAGAGCGATAGAGAGAGGGAGGAAGGGAGGGAGATATAGATAGATATGAAGAGAGAAAGTGATATATGGATGGGGATATAGATGTAGATGGACAAGGGAGAGAAAGGGAAGAAAATTTCTTGCACCATATGCATTGATTTTAGTGTAGATGCAAATTTATAATCCTATTTTATTTCTTGCATTAGATGCATTGATTTCTGTGTATATGTTGATTTCTAATTCTATTTTATTTCTTATATTAGATGCTAATTTCTAATCATGTTTCAATGCTTACATTTTATGCATTTATTTCAGTGTAGATGTTCATTCCTAATATTGTTTCGTTGCTAGTAGTAGATGCAATAATTTAAGTGTATATGTTGATTTCCAATCCTATTTGATTTCTTGCATTAGATGTGTTGATTTTAGCATAGATGTTGATTTCTAATCCTATTCGATTGTTTTCATTAGATGCATTGATTTTAGTGTAGATATTGATTTGTCATTCTATTTGATTGCTTGCATTAGATGCATTGATTTTGGTGAAGATGTTGATTTCTTATCTGATGTAGCTAGATGTATGGTGTACATTAATTTTATGATAAATATATTTACATTTTTGATTGATTTCAGTGTAAGCATAAAAAATATTGACGACATGAATTACTTTCTATGTTATAGAAATTTAACCATAAATAAAATACTCGAATTTTCATCTCAAATAAAATATTCACTTTATTGAAATATTTTCTTCTTTAAATTGTAAACTATTTGTAATTAACTACATTCTTGTTATAATTTTTCATGCATCATATTGGATTGTAAAAAGTGCAACAAATAGGATATGTGTGTGTGTGTGTGTGTGTGTGTGTGTACACACACACACACACACACACACACACACACACACACACACATATGACTAAGCTCTTGTAGATAACCTCAAACAAAATAAAATTAAATACAACTTATTTGTAAATTTTACATCTCCACCTATTTTAAAATTTAATAAAACTTATTTCAATCATAAGGAATTGGTTGAAATACTTGGATAGTTAAGTAAATTTAGGAAATTGGATAAAATTATATAAAATTATAGAAATGTTATCATTTTTTTTTTACCTATATTAAATCCAATATGATTTACTTATTGCATATTATGACTAAGCCCTTGTAGATAATCTCAAAATAAATAATATTAAATAAAACATACATGTTGTTTACATGACATCTTTTAAAATCAAATAAAACTTATTTCAATCATATTTGTGCTTTTTAATTGAACCTTGAGATTTAAGAAATTGATTGAAATACTTAAAAAAGTGAACCATGCAATGTTATATGGGTTGTTCACAAAAAATTTCATATATAGATTTTTTATTATAACATGGATGACTTTAGAATTCAAATAATTTATTATTAAAATTGAATTATAATAACGTACATGTTGATTGCACTAAAAGACACTTTCTACAAACCAATATGAAACATGATTGTAATTATTTCCATGCTCAATTAAATTTAAACATGATATATTTTAGCTCATTTTAAGTATCAAAGTTACTTGCATCATAGTAAGATTATACATATAACATCTTATGACTAAGCTCTCGTAGATGAGCTGAAAAGAAACAAAATTGAACAAAACTTATTTGTTGTTTACAAGTCATATTTTAAAATTGAATAAAACTTATTTCAATTTCATTTATGTTTTTAAATTGAATCCTGATATAGCCAAGTAAATTTAGAAAAGTTCATATATAACTATATATAAAATTAAAGGAACATATATCATTAATTTGTTGTTTACCAAACTTCTTTTAGTTAGAATTTAAAACTTATTTCAATCCTATTTGTGTTTTTTAATTCAACCATCATATAATTTAGGTCATT
The DNA here is from genome assembly GCA_034641835.2 of Pinus albicaulis. Lineage (NCBI taxonomy): Eukaryota > Viridiplantae > Streptophyta > Pinopsida > Pinales > Pinaceae > Pinus > Pinus albicaulis. Next base: position 871,019,120 of record CM076571.1, read on the forward strand.
TTAAGTATCAATGACTTAATTTTGCACTTATTTACTTAGTCTATGAAACTGGAAATCAAAATTGTGATAGTTTTTAATAAAATTTACAATATATATATATAAAAAAAATTAAAGTAGAGAAATAATTTTAAAAGATCCATCAACTTGAAAAATTAATGAACATCCATTAACAAGATTAATACAAATCGATAAACTAAATTAATAAATGTATAAATAAACTATCCATATGAAAATATATACAAATTAAAAATATCACATAAGCATCCATAAATTGCCCATGTATGAAAATATACAAATTCGGTATCGCATGTGAATGTGCCCTATGAAATGGGCCTAAAAATATACAAAATATCTACTCTAAGTACCACCATAACTCCTATGTGAGTTCTGTTGCGTAAAGTAAGTGTCCATAATCTGGTATTGCAATATAATGGATTCAAATTCAAACAAATTAGATCATTATTTGTACAAAATAAACAATATGGAAGTAAAATTTTTTTAACAACATTTTTAATTACATATATAAATATACTAACCACACTCAATTCCAAATACAAGTTAGATAGGATGGGAGTCTGATGAATCTGGGTTTGGTGCTTCCCTACCCATGGCTCAAAGTTTAGGCTTACATTGATGGACCCACATTGTCAATACCTCTATACACAACATCCCACTCATGCTTCCACATAATTGCGATGTTGAAAGTGCTATGCATATGGGCCTTTGTACATAATGGAAAGGACAAATTATAATTAGTCTACTAATTAATTAGCATGCATTTATTAAGTAAAACGAAAATGTTGAAATCTTAGGAATAAAAACGTTTACCTCAACTACAAGTCCATGTGGTTGTACATATTGACTCTCCACATGAGTGTTATGAGGTGGAGGTGGAGGTAGAGGAGAATCCATGGAAACATGCAGTCATGGATAATGGCCTAACTGATCAACTTCCCCCTCAGATGAACTCATAAGCTCATCCATGTAGTTGAATCCCTTTGTTTACATGTTATCATGAAATTATTAATATAAATTCAATCTAATACGAATTAAATTAATATAAATAATTATGCATAATTTGACGATAAGATTTTTTTTTTTTGTATATCTATGTACCTGGTTTGTGTCGCGTGGTTCACGCACACTTCAAGTGTCACAAATGGCATCATGAAACATACATGCATATGGAAAAAATGGGTCAACAAGTAAAGTCACGAAAAATGAATCATAATATAAAGGAACTAGAGGCTCATGAGGAAATGATGGCGGTATGATAATATCTCCATGCAATGCAATACATGCACTAACCAATTACATTTACATGCTATCTATAATGGTATCCATAGACTCAAAACTGATTTATTTTGACTCCTCTAGATTTGTCGTAAATATCACATGTTGGAAAGTTTGCATTTTTTGAATGGCTGATGGCATTTTGTGTGTTGGAATTGATGTCAACCAAGCTAGCATTGGTCCCAGGGGGGGTACCATGGTTGCTACAATCTTAGGAAGAGAACCATCATACTAGTAGGATATGAAATAAAGTTATAAAGTATTATAGTCATGATGGTTTGGAGTTGGTTAGTTCTTGGAAGAGCTTTCCAATGATATGTGAAAGTCTACAAATGGCCTCTTGGATCATGAGGTATTTCCAGTCAAATCCTAAGTGCCCCAATTCAAATTTAACAGAGCTAAGGAGGTAGTAGACCCTTTTGGAGAATAACCAAGTTTTTCAGAGTAGAAAAGTGAAATGGAAGCTTAGTAGAGCCAATAAATGAGGACAAGTCTTACAGGGGTAAATAGAGAAACAATGGGAGAATTTTGATTGGTCACTAGTGGAGCACACTTTATGCATAAGCCCACTGCAATGACCATGATGGGTGCATCCTGGAAAAATTACAAAGGGTTACATGAGGAAGGCCCAAGATGGAAGCAACAGGCTCACATGAAGAGCCCACAAAATAGTGGAGCAGACATCAAGACCTTTTTTTTTATTGGTAGAGGCTTTAAATTCGGGATCTCCCACTTAACAGTTAGGACTGAGGAGAATACCATGGAGGCTTTATTTAGCTCATAGAAGAGCTAATAGGCCGACTGGGTGTAGGAAAGACATTCTCATGTCAGAGCACGGGTGAATGCAAAATGCGTCAGGCTAACCCCATGGGACACGTAAGCTCGCACGGCTCACCCGGGTGGAAATAAATAGATGAATTTTTTTTTTTTCCATGGTAACAGAGCTGAGTGACAAAATATTTTATCGACATTTGATAATTTCGTCAAATGACAGAATGTATGCCCAAGTCTTGGTCTTGCAGTGGCTTTCACGTGTTTTGTGACCAAGGGCCTTCTGGCCAAATGAAATTAAAAAAGGGAAGTTGTAGGCTAAGGGGTTAGCTCCTATGGATTTGAAGGAGGTGGAGGTATTGGAGACGAGTCCATCCATATTTTACGGTTATGCAAAATTACTTATTTTCCATAGCAGGCTTATGCAGGCACCAAGAGAGTCAATAGTTGTTTGAATGTAGGATTTTCTAATGAAGTCAATGGAAAGTGTCGAGAGCTCTAGATCAAGGTAGTAAGAACCAAGATTGCGTATAGTGAATTAATGAATCCTATCTCAAACATAAACAAGCCATCCCTTATCTACCTTGCATGTGATAAATAATTTAATGGAAAATGGCTAAGTGCAAAAGATTTAATTATAGAGCACAAGAACCATTCGTTCAGCACACTCTGTTATATGTGGGAAATTAAGAAGGATGAAGAGCCTTGTTTCAGCGCTTAGTTTGAATTAAGAATTAATTCCTAGCATAGAGAAATTATCAGCTTCCATTCTATGATTTAATGTTGCTACAGTGGTTGAGTGAAGAAAGCTTATTCTTAGATATTAATTAAGTTGCAATGGCCAAGCAATTGGATGGAATGACACTATGGAAAGCATTGTTGCAGTTATGATATTAAACATGAAAACCTATCCTATGCAGCATGGGTAGCCATGATGGTGCATGCCCTTGGGAAATGTGGATATTAGCAAATACCATATTGTTCAATGTATTGCAATGAAACGAAACCCAGGATTATTTTTGTGTTGAATGGGGACGTAGATTTTTTGTGTGTAGCAGTATTGTGAGTGAGGTGTTGAATGCCAGTGCATGAGCCAAAGGCTGACAGGTGTCGGGAGTTCACAATTATACAGAGTTGTTGAGGGTCTATACCAGAGCTGGTTGAGCAGTAAAGAGTGCAGTGAAAAGAGGAACTATAGAATAGAAGGGAAAGTGTTGTTTGGGGCAAATGATGAGGTTTATATTTTTGAGGATTTTTATAGGACTTTGTTTTTAGTTTGAAAATTGCATGAAAAATAAAATTTTTTGCAAGAGTAGGTGGTGGCCTACATTCATAATAGGTTGGTGCCTCTTGGAAAGTTGTGGCTTGCTATCCTAAAAGGGGTTGGGCGTCTCCTGTGAGTTTTTTCTCACAAACAAACTTATGTAATTTAGTAGAAGTTTAAAATTACATAATAAAACAAACATATTGGTTGTTTTATACCTTTGGGTTTCCACATAAAAAAAATTGTGTCAATATGTGTATGTTGCTCTGTTGATGGATTATGTATTCATGTGATGGTTTAAATTTATTCCTAAATATTGTTTTGATAATTGTAAAATAAGTAACTACCAAGAGTGAAAGGGACTTGATAATTTAGTTATGAATCACTACATGGAAAAGACCCTCTAGCGGATGTTTTTGAGGAACCACAAAGAGAAATACCCCATACATTTGTTTCTAGTGGAGGTTACTAGAGAAGGTTGGCAGACGGAGGGTTTTTTGAATGTTTTCCTATCGGTGCTCTTATCGTTAAAACTTGCCCCGATGCTCTAAAAAAAATAAAGCACTGCTGCGGACAAAATCATTGGCACACCAGACACCGTGCACTCTGTACACACACGCTCAGTGCACAATAATATAATAGAGCACCGGTGCCTCACAACTCATCCGTGTCGATGCATTATAAAACACAATTCCAACACTGAAACCACCCGTTGCGGTAGACAGAAACTGCACCGGTGCATCATAAAAAATGAGCCAAAACACAAACTGACCCATGCATTTGTAGAAAATAGTACAGGTGTGCCTATAAACAATGCGAACCGGTGAAGGGTTAAATTAAACAACAAAAAACCCATATTTTTCATTTTTCCAGTGCTCCTGAGCTATCAATTACCGGTACACACGATACCATAGAACACAGTGGTGTGCACCAAACATTGGCACACCGGACAGTGTGCGTGAAGTACAGACACCGCTGGGGCATCCAATTACTATAATGCACCGGGGCGTCAATACTCTTCCTCACCGGTGCATCATAAAACACTGCGTCAAACCAGAAACGAGTCAGTGCACTCTTACTCTAAAACGTGGTATCCCCAGAGAAATACCTTTCTGTGAAAGACATTATATATATATATATATATATATATATATATATATTATATATATATATATATATATATATATATATATATATATATATAAATTAAGGCCAAAAAATTGGTGCTTTGCAACTATTACGTACTAGTGCTTTACCATTACGCTGCCTCGGTGCATCATCAAATTTTTGCACCGAAACTAAAACACCCCGGTGCGTGGTTAGGGCAACGCCCCGGCACATTATAAATAACGCGCCAAAATTGATACTACCTAGTGCAGTTTTATTTAACCGCACAGGTGCGCTTATAAAACCCCGCCCACCGAAACAAAGTTAGTAAAAAAAAAATTACGGCCAAAAAACTTCATTATTCACTTTCCTCATTGCTCTAGAGCTCTCAAGCCCCAGTGCTATATCCTTATTTCTGAGCCGCCCTGACATCAGTGCTCTCATTGCACCCATTGCATGCACTGCTGCTCTACATTGGCCACCAATCTCCAGCTTGCATTTTGAAAAACAGCGGGAAATATTTATTTTCCAAATTTTACAGCCAATATGCCTCCTCGACCGCGAAATGTATAGGTATTTTTCTATTTTTTCTATTATTAAGCCTTTTACCAGATTAGATATTGAAATAAACTTAAAAATAACCATTAAAAAAAAAAAATTGTCGCGTGGTGCGCTCGAGCTGTTCGGCTCGCACCGATAGCGGTGCTATCTGCAAAATTTACAGGCAGCACTGCTACCAGTGGTAGTGGTAACCACACCATTTCTGGGGCAGTGCCGGAAGGCGCCTCGAATAATTTTAAACTAAAAAGAGAAAAGAAAAAAGGCGGTGCGCTCATTTATCTAGGCGCACCGTTGACCCCGACAATCATAGTGCGGTGCATTGACTTCATTTTCCACCTCGGTTTATGTCAGTGCACTGAATTTTTCATTCCGAGAGGTTCAATGATGCTGCCGGGTAAAATATCCCATCGTCAACTATGTCATTGTCATGAAGTCGGTGCACTGACATGACTATATGTGCTGGGGCATATATTTCAATCAGCGCACCTCTATTCGGAATTATATACAGTCCACGGTGCTTTAAAAATAGACATCTACACTGAATCCGGTGTGGTATGTTTCATTAGGGGCCCCAAGGACAGTGTGCTAAAATATTAGGACACATCGGCCCGATGCGCGACTGTTTTTATGGAGCACCAACTTGTATGTTTGTTGTTTTTTCAAAAAAAATTATATATTTATATTTATAAATACATTTCTGTTTTAATTAAAAAACATTATTTAATATGGCAATGATTCAGAGAGAACATGAGCAACAACATCAACAACAAGAAGAACAATATGACATGATTCGCCAATGGGAGGCGAGAGAGAGGGAGAGAGATGGATGCCCTCGCCCTATTACTGCAGATACCCAGGAGATCCTTAAGCAAGTAGGCCTCCTCAAGTTCTATGAGGAGGCTATTTCTAGCCTAAAGGCCCATAGTGTGCTTTTGAGACATCTTATCAGCAAGTGGAATGCCCGCTGACAGGCTTTTCAGGTTGGTCCTTACCAGTGGTACACACCCACTGAGGAGGACATTTATTTTATTACAGGACTATCAAGGAGAGGGGTAAATTTTCCCTCATTCCCAGTAATGCCAGCTGGTTGTGTAGTGGGGAGTCAGTTAGTTTACTCCCAGAGATACATTAGAGAACATGTACTATCTCCTTTAGAGTTTTAGGTACCTGGAGGTTAGTTACGTATAGGTTCTTTTGGTAGACAGGACGTGCAGTGCCTCTCTATTATCACTTTGATCATTTAGCACAACACCAGTGACGGGAAACACATTAGTTGCTCACTTTTATATTACGTTGATTCTTTAGTACAACAGCCACAAATTTTCAGGTGGTCTGCCATTTTTTGTGACAGTTTTGTACGGCCTTAGATAGATTTCATGTTCATGCACAAGGGAGGGTCAAATTCCCTTTTTCTTCAGAGATTTTTTGTTCTTTTTTTAGAAGTTTCCAGAGATGAGACCTAGTTTTGTTCGAAAGCCTCGTAGGCCAATGTTCGAGGTCTGGATGCGCATGTGGGGGCAGATGATTCCCAAGAGGGGACACTATGTTTCCAGTGAGGATATCACATGATTCGTTGGACTTACTAGCTAGTGTTGGTGGTTGCATCCCTTCATTATGGTCCCATGTCCTTATGCTAGACTATATTGGCGAGGGTGTCCCAACATCCTCTTCACTCCTGATGAGCCTCCAGATGATAGAGGTAATATTATTGTTTTATTTATATTTATTTCTATTATTTATGTTGTTTAACTTGTTTTTTATTAAATTGTGTAATACAATTATATAATTATTTTGTGTGTATTTGTACTATATTTTGGAGACATTTGCTCTTTTGGTGGCGATGAGATATGGCGATGAGATGCAGGATCCACCACATGATCCAGAATTAGCTATCCACAGTGATTACGATCGAGAGATAGCTCATGCCGAGGAGCATGAGACGATGGCGCGGCGAGAGACGTGGAAGTGATCCTGTGCCTCGCGTTGCCGTCCGCCCTTTTGCTAGGCGTGGTCGACCTGAGACCAGATACCGGATGGAGTTGGGCACCTAACTCTGTGGATTGATTACAGATGCGGGCATCAGGCCCGCTCATTATAGAGAGATACAGGGCGATGATAGACTATTACGGATGTGGAGAGGCATGCCGCATAACATGTACGGCCTGATGCGACATGTCGTAGGAGCTACGACAGTTGTTACGCGATTGAGGAGGATTGTACGTAGCTATAGGTGTAGTTGAGCTATGACACGTGATGGAAAGTCCGCCAGCAGCGACTCAGATGCATCTCATGATCGTTCACCTCGCGGCATGCCTGATGATCAACATGAGGCTCCACTGACAGCATCTGACACTAGTCATCATGGAGATGAGGCTGGACCATCGGCCATGTCCAGTCAGCATCCTGTAGCATCCATCATGAGTACTAGTCACAATCATCATGAGCAGGCTGGACCATCGACCACCGAGGCTGCAGTACTATTGACTGAGCAGGTCTCCACTACTACTATGCTTCATATTGATCATGTTGTACTACCACCAACGGATGCATCCATCAATACTAGTGATCATTATGATCATGACCAAGCTAGTCGACCATCAACTGTCGAGGCTGCACCCAGCTTTACTGAGTAGGCCACATCCACTTGTACTAGTGTTATAGATTTTGTTATACTACCACCAGCGCCTGATCCATGACATTTATATTACAGTTGTATATTTTTAACATTATTCAGTTATATATATATATATATATATATATATATATATATATGGTCCATGTATTTTATGTTCATGTTGCAGTTGTACTTAATTTTCATGTTGATGATCATCATGATGTGGCGCATATTGTTAGTCATGTTAGATATGTTCATTTAATGTAGCTTGCAGATAGACATGTATATGTGATAGGCGCATGAGTTATTTAACATTATATTGAGATGTATATTTGATATTTGTGTTGTGATGATGTTAATATATAATGATAATTTGATGTTAATTGAATGTGTTTATTAGTCAAATATGATGTTTGTATGATGGTTATCATGATCGTGATGATGTTCATTAATTAATTTAATATTATTAAATGACCATGATATTTATTAAATATTATGTCATGATTGTAATTGTAATTTAACTTTTAATTCTATGTAAAATTGTAAAATTGTATTTGTATTTGTACTAATTGTAATTTTAAGTGTAATTGTATGTAAAATATTTATTAATGTAAAATTTTAATTGTAATTGTAATATTTAATTTATTCTGAAATGGTTGTAATTGTATATATGAAAAATTGTAAAATTGTAATTGTATGTAAATTTCACAAATTGTAATTGTATTTTTTATTGTAATTTTAATTGAATTGTATGTAAAATATTTGTAAAATTGTAATTATAAATGTGATTGTAATTCTATGTAAAACTGTAAATGTAATTGTATTTGTAACTGTAATTTTAATTGAATTGTCTGTAAAATATTTGTAAAATTGTCATTGTAATTGTAATTGTAAATGTAATTATATGTAAAATTGTAAATGTAATTGTATGTAAAATTAAAATTGTAATTCTAGTTCTAATCATAATTCATGTATGTGAAATTAATGTAAAATTGTAATTGTAATTTTAATTGTAATAGTAATTGTAATTTTAATCAATGTAATTGTATGTAAAATATTAATTTGTAAAATTTTAATTCTATTAATGTGAAAATTTTAAATTGTATTAATGTGAAATGATTTTATTAAAATATTTAAATTTGTAAATTTGTAAATAATTGTAAAATAACAAATCTAGAATAATAAGAATTTTTGTAACATAAAGTTTAGAAAATAATGAAAATAAATTCATGTACTTTATAATTATCATTATTTTATTATGATCTTACATACCAAAAATAAAAATAAAAAAAATTTAAAATTTCGGTGCGCTTATCATCCTAACAGGCCCCGGTGCGTCGTATTAATACAATGCACTGATGTGTCACATTTCCACGCACTGGAAACGAGTAAACGCAAATAAAAAAATCGCAACTCTATTTTGTTTAAGTTAAAAAAAATGGCAATTTGAAAAATGGGTGGCAAAATATTTTCAAAAATCAAATTTGATCAAATAATTCTTTAAATACTAAACATTTTTCATTATTTCACTATTTTTGCTAAAATAATTTAGTCAGATTTTTGCAAGAGATAGACTTGGAGCAAGAGAGCATGAGGGCACTATGGATGGCAAAATACGTTCGAACAGAAGTGTTCAGACAATCAGAAACCAAAAATCTGGTGATTCAAGCCCTTTATCATAGAATTTCAAACCATTTCGTGATTAAATTTAATTCTTTTTTCTACTTTTTTCTGTATTTTTTTATTTTTTCCTGCATTTTTATCCATTTTTACCCTAAACGATTTATTTTTTTATTTTTTCCCTTTCTTCTCCCTATTTCTATGATTTCAGAATTAGGGTTTTTCATTTTATATTGACGTCCAACCCACGGGACAACTTGCATAGTTGGATCCCAATCCATTCGAAAATTACATGAATTTTTGAAAAAATGGATTTTTCTTTATCGCTGCACCCTACGTACGCCACCGCACTGGTGCTCTGTATTATTACAACACACTGTGCAAGTTTTTTGTCGTAAAAAATTTAAAACATTTCTTTAAATCCGTGCGCCAAATCTGAAATAGGGCACCGATGCTCTCTTTAACTACGAAAGCACCGTACATTGTATTACACCATTTTTGCGGTGCATTTATAATACCCCACACACCTTTAGGTCTATTACACTATTTCTGTGGTGCATTTATAATACCGAACACACCGTACGGTGTATTATACTGTTTTGCGGTACATTGTTAATATATCCACGCACCGACGGCGGTGCGGATTTCATGAAAGGCGCACCGGTGTCTCGAGATTTATTTTATAACTAAAAATTTGAGAATATATTTATAAATATATTTATGAATGATATGCTACAGGTTTCAAATTGATAAAGAAATGACTAACAAGATATCAAGTAACAAAAATACTATTAACACATCAAGAAAAGCAAAAAAGGAAAGTTCTTTGTAAATTCTTTATAAAAAATATTATTTTTGAATTATATGTAACTTTAACTAATATTTATTTTTTACTATGTATCATGAAGAGCCACAAAATGATGCAGATCGATATGATTATTTTTTATCTACGACTAGAAGAGCGTAAAATTTTAATGGAAAAATTGTAAAAAGATGAATTAGGTGAATGAAAAAATACTATCGATCCAATATGAGTTTATTTTTTTAATTATCATTAATAATATACTTAAAATTATTAGATAACATGTGTCAAACACTCTACTAATTCACATCTGTTTAATGTTCTACAGGGACCAACAACTCAAAAAGGGAATGTTGTTCTAAGAAAAGAAAAAAATAGAACTTGCAAATGAAAATGAATTACTCCTTGGCTCATCTGGAGTGGTGTTGGAAGTTAACGAAAGGGGGAAAAACTTTTACAAACGTTTGAGGGATCTAGTGGAATGAATACAACAATGTGCTTCAAATGTAATATGTAATCATTGAATTTTTCGATCATTAGGTACAATAAATAAACAATTTAGAATTAAATATTAATTTTCAAGAATTTTCTTGCAGAAAAGAAAAGAAAATAGAACCCTTTCAGCACATAAAATAGGACGACAAGGAAGAAAATGGTTGATCTCTAAGTTTGTGAGTAATTTTACTTCCTTATAACAACTTAACTAGATTTAATTTTTGTATTTTTTAAGTTGTTTTACAAAAATCATCATTGAATGTCTTCAAACAGGTGCTAACATACAAAGAAGAATCATCAGACAAATTGATTGAAATTGGGTTAAATATGGGTTGTGAGTATATGTTGGCATATCAGAATTTAATTGTGGAATTTGTAAGCATCTATCGATCTTGTTTTAATTATCTCCGTCTATAATTAATAGAACAAAAACATATTTTATATTAAATATATGATTTGTTATGGGGTATAAAACTTGTAGGAAACAAAGTATGGAATTGCGCTAACAGATGAAATTTTGAAAGATGGCATGGCACATGGTTTTGAAAGAACATGTATAGTTTATGGGTCAATTGTTGCTATGGTAGTCATTTTTCTTTTCGATTTACATTGATGTATATTATTTAATATTATAATTTTCATTATTCTCACCAATGTATATACACTCATTTCAGTTTATTTTTATGTTTGTATATGGAAAATGAAGAATAAGAAAACAATCAATGCCATGAACACAATATTCCTGAAAATAACCCAAGTCATGGAAGTAGCTCTAGCAGTGACAACAGTTGAAGCGAAGAATTATGATCACTATGTAATTTGGATATTAAGGCAAGGCGTTTTATTTTTTGAAATATATCTGTTAAATCAGACATTTTTTTTAATGTAATGGACATAGTGTCCCAATTGAAAGACAAAGGGATACGAATAATTGTCCCATTTTGTATGATAAAGACTGTCTTATATATATATATATATATAATCATAAATTATATGTTTTAATTTATTCTATTGCATTCTCCATTGTCTCTATTGCGTTCTCCATTGTCGTTCTCAAATGCACTAATAAAAATTTAATTCATATGAATATTGTTATAAGATTATGTTATGATATAGATTATAAGATATGATAAAAACCACAATAATTATGATATGATATAACAAATTAATCCAAACAGCACATTCAAATGCATTAATAAAAATGTAATTAATATGAATATTGTTATAAGATGTGTTAAATTTTTATGAATAATGAATTTAAAACAATCACAATAATTGGACTATCAGAGGTGGATGTTTCTAAAAAAAACAAAATGAAAACCGGTGCATTTATGTGTCTATACGCACCGGTGCGTTTATGATTCTATGGGCACCGCACTAATACCGATTCCAGTTATAAATATTGGTGCGTTTATGTGATACTATGCATCGAGGTGTTTATGTATATATAAGCACCGGTGCATTTGTAGATGCCATGTGCACCGCACGAATACCAATACCAGTTATAAATCTTAGTTCCTTTCTATGATACGAAGCACTGGTGCCTCATAAAGATACACGCATTGGTGCGCTTATACGACTATGGGCACCACTCAAATCCCAAGACCAATTAGAACAGCCCTGTGCGTTGTATCACGAACACCAGGCCCGGTGTTGTTGTTTTCCTTCACGGCTCGGTGCATTCTCCTTAGACCGCCTCGGTGCGCTGTTTACTGATACACAACGATGCATGAAAACCTGATAAGAGCATCAATGAAAAAACATCTGTAATAACCTCCGGCCGCTGATTTTTTTTTAGTTGTGTTGAATTTCTATTAAAAGCTCCACCAAAACCTTCATTACCAGAAATAGATGTGGTAGCATATGTTTTTTTGACAATTTTAGCCAATTTTATAACACTAAAAACCTCCTTTATAACCTCCGCTAGAGGGTCTTTTCCTTGTATTGAATTGAAAAATCCCATTGATTACTGATTCCGCCCTCCATGGCACAAGTAATTCCTTATTCCAATAATTGGTATAAGAGCCAAGTTCCATCAAGAAAAAATTATCCACTTGTAGTTATATTTATAAGGAATCATTTTTATACAAGAGAACCAATATGCTTACTCAAGTAAGATACCAATCATCGATGGGACAAGCTATTTTTTTTTAAAAGTTAGAATGGAAGCCTATCTCATATCCCTAGGAGCATATTATGTTGTCCCTGGTGTCCCTCCCACAAATTTAGATGGTAAAAATGTATATGGAAATAATTCTAAAGCTAAGAATTCCATTTTAGTCTACTAGGGAAGTATGGTTCAAGCTTAATAATAGTCATGACTGAGATGAGAAATTCAAGAAAGCCAAACTTTAAACCTTTAAAATGAGGTTTGAGAGCTTAAGAATGAGTGAAGAGGAAATCATAACAAATTATTTCCTAAGATTTGATGAAGTAACCAATATGATTAACAGACTGGTGAAGCTATCAATGAAGATTTAATTGTTCAGAAGGTATTAAGGTCTCTTCCTATGAGATTTAATGCCAAAATACCAGCCATTGAAGAAATGACTGATTTAAAAAGTATCATAATGTATCAACTTCTTGGTAATCTCATAGCTTATGACAGGAGAGTAGGAAAAGAGAATATTGGACAAAAGGAGGAAACTTTAAAGGTTTTGAATAAGGCTAAGGAGAAAAAACATCATCAAGAGTGTTCCAGTTATGAATTTGATCAGGAGCTGGCTCACTTTGCCAAGAAATAGAAAACGTGGTTTAGGGAAGCATAAATGGAATATTCCCTTCAAATTCTTTGATTGTGGAAGAGTTGGACATTTTTCATCCAAGTTTACTTACAAATAAAAGGAGAAAGATAAAAATTCCAAAGACAAAGCTCATAAACCAAAAGAAGAAATTATTCAAGAAGAAGGGGCTCTACTCTAAAGAGGATAGCTTGGCACCAAAATCTAATAGTTAGGTATCTTCAGAGGCTAAGTCAAATGATTAGATATTTATGGCACTTGAAGTGTAATCTAAGAAAAAAAAATATTACAAATTATAAATAAGAAGAATAATAATGAGTAGACCTTGACGGGGGGCTTATCAGTGCTCTTGATGAGTTAAAGAAGGCCATAAGAAAGAACAAGCAACTAAAATAATATTTGTTGCAAGATAAAGAAGGTATGTGTAACTCATAAAATGAGGAATAAGTTTATCAAAAATAAAAACTTGAAGAAGCCATTACAAGTAAAGAAAACTTAGCTCTTTGATTTAAAAAAAAAAAAAAACATGTCAGAAGCTAGAAGAATAGAATAGACTCTTAAAGAGGAGATGATCAAGCTAAAAGAGGAGATGAGCTCAGAAACATGTAAATAAGAGATTGTGTCCTTGAAAGTAAAGTTAGAAGAAGAAAAACGAAAGGAAGAAGTTATTAATTATTATATGCATGAATGAGAAAAAAAATGTGAAAGTCTAGAGGCATAAATTCTCTCTTTGAGAACATATCTTGAGATATTAGAGACCGAGAAGGAACTAGATTAAAAAATTTCAATAGGGACAAGAAATTTAAATCAGTGTTTGAGGAGTCAAATATCTCCAAAAAACAAGACATGCCTTGGATATTCTATAGTATAGTATTTTTCTATGACTCATGAGAAAAATAAATTTTGGGTCCATAGGATTTGAAGAACCTCAAAGCTATGTGAAGGTATTTCAAGGAAGAATCAATGAAGATAAACAAAAAGTAATAAAGAGAGGCACCCAATATTGGAACAACAATTCTAATGTCTCCAAGGACTCACACAAGAAGACAAAGGTACCTGGAACCCACACAATCAAGTAAGCTCTTAAATTTCAAGTATCCAAAGTTGTTTTATGGTCATTTCTATAAATGTCATATCTTTTAAATAAAGCTACTAATTGTAGAAGTATAAAAGTTGAAATAGATGAAAATTTTAAACACAAAAATTATGATAATCTTAGATCTCAAAACTCTCCTCCCAAGAATAGTAATCCTTTCTCTTCCCTGATGGATGACATTGAGTGCTTAAAATGTAACAATTTTGGGAATAAGGCTAGTGAGTGTAGAATTCATTTTGAGTCTGCCTCTAAATCCCATAATGCTTGGAAGCAAACCTTTCTAAAAGAGAAAAATAGTTGGAAACACAACACTAGAAGAGCCATGGAGTGTATATTGGCTTTGTCTTTGCATGACCAAGAAAATATATGGTATGTAGATAGTGTGTGTTCTAAGCACATGACTCAAGATAAGAGTAAATTTTTTTCTCCGAAAGAAAGAGGATAGAGGGAACAATGTCACTTTCGGTGATAATAATCCAACAAGAATTAAATTTAAGGGCATATTCAATCTTAATGAAAAGAGTAAAGCTCAAAATGTGTTGTATGTGGAAGGTCTCAAACACAATTTTCTTAGTGTGAGTTATATGTGTGATAATATCTATAATTTGACGTTTCGATCCAAAGAATGTGAGATCTGAAATGAAGAAAATAAAAATTTATTGGGAAAGGAAATCAAGACTCATAACAATGTCTATGTGTTTGATGAGTCCAAGGTAAGCTGGGACTTAACACAAATAAAACCTGGTTGTGGCATAAGAGACTTGGTCATATGAATTTTAATATTTTGGTAAAAATTAGCAAGATGGGAGTAGTAAAAGGACTATCAATATTTTCGAGGTGTGATGACTCAACCTACAAGTCCTTCTAATTTGATAAGTTTATAAGGACTCAATTCAAGACAAAGGAGTTCTCATCATCAAGCCTCTGCAGATTCTTCACATAGAAATATTTGGCCCAACCAGGATGAAGAGCCCAATAGGAGAAAGATACTTCAATTTATTTATTAACGATTGTATGAGATCCACTTGGATAATGATCTTAAAAGAGAATTCAGAAGCTTTGAATGATCTCATGATATTCAAAGCTAGTATAGAGAGAGATAGTATGTGATACAGAGAGAGAGAGAGAGGTGGGGGGGGGGGGGGGGGGGGGGGGGGCGAGAGGGAGAGAGAGGGAGATGAAGACGAGAGACAAAGTGAGGTGGGAGAGAAAGGGAGATAAATGAAGGAGGAAAGAGAGTATTTGAGAGGGATGGATAGATAGAGATGGAGTTGGAGAGGGGGAGAGAGGGAGGCAAAAAAAATTACACAGAGAGAGAAAGGTGGATAGAGATAGAGGGAGTGATAAGGGATATGAGGAAATAGGTTGAGAGGAGATTATGAATAAAGAGAGATATAAGGGGAGACAAAGAGAGAGAGTGGGGGGGAGAGAGAGAGAGAGAGAGAGAGAGAGGGAGATGGAGAGGGATAGGGATATGGAGGGAGATATAGATATATATGGAGAAAAAATGTGTATGCTTGTGGGGTGATATAGAGAGACAAATAAGGAGAGACAGAGGGAGATAGAGATATATATGTAAGGGGGAGAGAGGGGAGAAGAGAGAGATAGAGAGAGGGAGGAAGGGAGGGAGAGATAGATAGATATGAAGAGAGAGTGTGTGCATGTTTAGGGAGGTGAGATAGAGAGATAAAGAAGGAGATATGGATGGAGATATAGGTATAGATGCAAGGGGGATAGAAAGGGAAGAAAATTTCTTGCACTCAATGCATTGATTTTAGTGTAGATGCTAATTTCTAATCTTATATGATTTCTTGCATTAGATGCATTGATTTCTGTGTAGATGTGATTTATAATTTTGTTTGATTGCTTGGATTAGATGCATTGATTTCGTTGACTTAGATGTTAATTTATAATCATGTTTTAAGGCTTACATTATATGCATTGATTTCGGTGTAGATTTTGATTCCTAATATTGTTTCATTGCTAGCCTAGATGCATTGATTTAAGTGTAGATGTTGATTTATAATCCTATTTTATTTCTTGCATCAGATGCATTGATTTCAACATAGATGTTGATTTATAATCGTATTTTATTGTTTGCATTAAATGCACTGATTTCGGTGTAGATTTTGATTTTTGCTTCTATTTGAATGCTTGCATTAGATGCTTTGATTTCAGTTAAGATGCTGATTTATTATTTGATGTAAATAGATGTATGGTGTACATTAATTTTAAGGTAATTATATTAATGTCTTGCATTTATTTCAGTGTAAGCATAAAACATTATTGATGACATGCATTGATGAGTCTATGTTATAGAAATTCAACCATAAATAAAATACTAAAATTTTCATCTCAAATAAAATATTCACTTAATTGAAATGTTTTCTTCTTTAAATTGTAAACTATTTGTAATTAACTACATTAATCTGATTATTCTCATTTTACATGCTTCATATTGGATTGTAAAAAGTGAAACAAATTGGGTATATATATATATATATATATATATATATATATATATATATAACCTCAAACAGAATAAAATTGAATACAACTAATTTGCAACTTTTACATCTCCACATATTTTAAAATTGAATAAAACTTATTTCAATCATAAGGAATTGGTTGAAATACTTGTATAGTTAAGTACATTTAGGAAATTTGATAACATTATATAAAATTATAGAAATGTTATCATATTTTTTTTTTACCTATATTAAATCCAATATGATTGACTTATGGCATGTTATGACTAAGCCCTTGTAGATAATCTCAGAAGAAATAATATGGAATAAAACATACTTGTTGTTTACATGACCTCTTTTAAAATTGAATAAACATCATTTCAATCACATTTGTGCTTTTTAACTAAAACTTGAGATTTAAGAAATTGATTGAAATACTTAAAAAGGTCAGCCATGCAATGGTATAACTACTAGTGGATAATTTTTTATTGAAGGAACTTATCTCTGATACCAATTATTGGAATAAGGAATTACTTTAGGGGGAGGGGGGTGAATCAGTAATCAGTGGGATTTTTTAATTCTTAACTCAATTATCAAGTTCCTATCACTCTTGGTAGTTACTTATGTGAGAATTATCAAAAAAATATTTAGTAAGAAATTTAAACCATCACATGAATACACAATCCATAAGCAAAAAAATATACACATATTTACACAAGTATTTTTATGTGGAAACCTAAAGGTAGAAAACCAACAATATGCTTGTTTTATGATGTAATTTTAAACTCCTACTAAATTACATAAGTTTTTTTGTGAGAAACAACTCATAGGAGGTCACCAACCCCTTTTAATATAGCAAACCACAAATTTCCAAGAGGCACCAACCTCTTATGAATGTAGGCCACCACTTTCTCTTACAAAATTTTATACTTTTCATGCAATTTTCAAACTAAAAACAAATTCCTATACAAATACTCAAAAATATAAACCTGATCATCTACTCCAGACAAAATTTTCCCTTCTACTCTATAGTTATTCTTTTCACTGCACTCTTTACTTCTCAACCAGCTCTAGTATAGACCCTCAACAACTCTATATAATTGTAACCTCTTGACATGTGTCACCCTTTAGCTCATGCACTTACATTCAAAACCTCACTCATAATACTGCTACACACAACAACTCTACATTCCCATTCAACACAAAAATGATCTTGGGTTTTTTTTCATTGCAATACAATGAACGATGCGGTCTTTACTGACATCCACATTTCCCAAGGGCATGCACCGTCATGGCTACCCATGCTGCATATGATAGGTTTTCCTGTTTAATATCATAACTGCAACAATTCTTTAGATTTTTTCGTTCCATCCAATTTCGTAGCCATTGCAATTTAATTAATCTCTAAGAATAGGCTTTGTTCACTCAACCACTGTAGCAACATTAAATCATAGAATGGACATTGACAATTTCTCTATGCTGGGAATTAATTCTTAGTTCAAAATGAGAACTGAAAAAAGGCTCCTCATCCTTCTTAATTTCCCCCATATAACAAAGTGTGTTGAAGGAGTGGTTCACATGCTCTGTAAATAAATATTTTTCACTTAGCCATTTTTCATTAAATTATTTATCACATGCAAGGTAGATAAGAGTTGGTTTGTTTATGTTCGAGATAGGCTTCATTAATTCATTCTATACAATCTTGGTTCTTACTACCTTGATTCAGAGATCTCGACACTTTCCATCGACTTTATTAGCAAATCCTACATTCAAACAATTGTCGAATCTCTCGGTTCTTGCATAAACCTGCTATGGAAAATAGGTAATTTCGCATAACTGCCAAAAATGGATGGACTCATATCCAATACTTCCACCTCTTTCAAATCCACAAGTCCTAAGCCCTTAGCCTACAACTCCCATTTTTTAATTTCATTTGGCCAAGGCCCTTGGTTAAAAAACATGTAAACTCCATCGCAAGACCAAGACTTGGGCACACATTATGTCATTTGACGAAATTATCAAATTTTGATGACATATTCCATCACTCGACTCTGTTACCATGGCCAAAAAAATGTTTCATCCATTTATTTCCACCCGGGTGAACTTTGCATGCTTACATGTCCCATGGGGTTAGGCCGACGCATTTTACATTGGCCCGTTCTCTGACATGACCATGTCTTCGCAATTCCCGGTCAGCCTATTTGTTCCTATGTGCACTAAATAAAGCCTCCATATTATTCCCATTGGGCCTAATTGTCAAGTGGGAGATCCTGAATTTAAAGTTTCTGCTAATAAAAAAAAGGTCTTAATGTCTGCTCCACTATTTTGTGGGCTCTCCACGTGAGCCTGTAGCTTCCATCCTAGGCCTTCCTCATGAAAACCTTTGTAATTTTATCAGGATGTACCCGTAGGGGTCACTGCTGCAAGCTTATGTATAATGTGTGCTCCCCCAGTGACCAATCACAATTCTCCCATTGTTTCTCTATTTTCCCATGTAAGCCTTGTCCTCATTTATCGGCTCTGCTAAACTTCCTCTGCACTTTTCTACTCTGCCAAACTTGGCTACGCTCCAAAAGGGTCTACTACCTCCTTAGATCTACTAAATTTTACTTGGGGCACTTAATATTTGACTGGAAATAGCTTCTGATCCAGGAGGCCATTTGTAGACTTCCACAAATCATTGGAAAGATATTCTAAGAATTAACCAACTATGCCAATTCCATGATCCTTTAAGCTAATATCCTCTGGTAGAATCTCCCCCAAAGCATGTTACTTCCAAACATCATAACTATAATACTTTATAACTTATTTTCATATCCTGCTACTATGATGGTTCTCTTCCTAAGACTGCATCAGCCATGGTACTCCACTAGAAGAGAATAGAATCTTAAAACAGGAGTTGATCAAGCTAAAAGAGGAGATCAGGTGAGAAACATGTAAAGAAGAGATTGTGCCCTTGAAGGTAAAGTGAGAAGAATAAAAACAAAAGGAAGAAGCTATTAATGATTTGATTCATGAATGAGAAGAAAATTTTCAAAGTCTGGAGGTAGAAATTGTCTCTTTGAGAAAAAATATTGAGATATTATAAACCAATAAGGAACTAGAGAAAAATTTTGCAATAGGGACAAGAAATTTAGATCAGTTTTTGAGTCAAAGATCTCCAAAAAACAAGACATGCCTTAGATATTCCATAGTATAGTAATTTTATATGAGAAAGATGATTTCAAGTCCACAAGATTTGAAGAACCTCATAGATATGTGAAGGTGCTTCAAGGAAGAATCAATGAATATAAATAGAAAGTAATCAAGAGAGGCACCCAATATTGGAAAAATAATTCTAATGTATTAAAGGAATCATTCCATAGGGAAATGAACCAAACAACAAGACGACAAAGATACCTCCAACTAACCCAATCAAGTAAGCTCTTCAATTTCAAGTATCCAAATTGGTTTTATGGTCATTTCTATAAATTTCGTATCTTTGGACATAAAGCTACTAATTGTAGAAGAGTCAAAGTTGAAATAGATGAAAATTTCAAACACAAAAATTATCATAATCTTATATTTCAAAACTCTCCTCCCGGGAATAGTTATCCTTTCTCTTCCCTGATGGATGATGTTGAGTGCTTCAAATGTAACAATTTTGGGAATAAGGCTAGTGAGTGAATAATTCATTTTGAGTCTGCCTCTAAATCCCAGAATTCTTGAAAGCCAACCTTTCTAAAATACAAGAATAGTTGGAAATAAAATACTAGAAGAACCATGGAGTGTAGATTGGCTTTGTCTACGCATGACCAAGAAAATAGATGGTATGTAGATAGTGGGTGTTCTAGGCACATGACTCAGGATCAGAGTAGATTTTTTTCTCTAAAAGAAAAATGATAGAGGGAGCAATGTCACTTTCGGTAATAATGATTTTACAAGAATTAAATGTAAGGGCATCGTCAATCTTGATGAAAAGAATAAAACACAAAATGTGTTTTATGTAGAAGGTATCAAACACAATTTTCTTAGTGTAAGTCAGATGTGTGATGATATCTATAATGTGACCTTTTGAACCAAAGACTTTGAGATATGAAAGGAAGAAAATAAAAAGTTAGTGGGAAAGGAAATCAAGACTCATAACAAGGTAAGTTGGGACTTAATACAAATAAAACCTGGTTGTGGCATAAGAGGCTTGGGCATATGAATTACAATATTTTGGTAAAAATAAACAAGATGGGAGTAGTAAGAGGACTACCAATATTTTCTAGGTGTGATAACTCAACCTATAAGTCCTACTAATTTGGTAAGCAGACAAGGACTCAATTCATGACAAAGGAGTTCCCATCATCTAAGCCTCTGGAGACGATTCGCACAGATATATCTAGCCCAACTAGGATGAAGAGCCTAAGAGGAGAAAGATACTTCACTTTATTTATTGATGATTGTACGAGATCCCTGTGGATAATAATATCAAAGATAAAATAAAAGATTTGAATAATCTCAATATAGTAAAATCTCAGTTCGTAAATGATAAATATCTAAATATGACATTCCTAAGATCAGACAGAGGTGGAGAATTCACGTTGAGATAGTTTGAAGAGTATTGTGAAGAGAATGGAATAAGGAGGAAATACTCATTAGCCAAGGCTCCACAAGCAAATGGAATAGTAAAGAGGAAGAACTAAACAATTCAAGAGATGTAAAGAGCTATGATAGATGAGGTATATGTACCTCACACCTTCTCAGGAGTATTAACTCAAGAAACAATGTATCTAACAAAAAAAACACATCTAAAGCCTAACAGTGATAAGAATTCTTATGAGCTATGGAAGGGGAGACCCGTATTAGTGAAACACTACAAGGTGTTTGGGAGAAAATGCTTCATTAAAATAAATGATAAAAACCTTGGAAAGTTTGATCCTCGAGCCGGTGAAGGTATATTCCTTGGATACTCAATCAAAATTAAAAGATATAAATGGTTCAAAAAGAGAGAAAAAAGAGTAGAAGAATACATTAACATTGTAGTGGATGAAATAATTTCATGATCTAAGCCATCCAAAGAAAGCATAAAATCAGATGAAGAATAAAAATCAGCCACCAAAATCTTAGACCAAGATGAAATAGAGGCAGGAGTTGAAGAAAGGAATACATTTCAAATGCCCAAAATCCTTTAAGGTATGTATAGAAAAAACACCCTGAGGGTAAAATCATTGGTCATTAAAGAGTTGGTGTTCAAACTAGGAGGACATTCCTTTTCAGTTCAAGTTGCATGAACCTTACTCTGTTCTCTCAAATTAAGTCTAAAAATATTAGTAAGGGGAGTCATTAGGGGAATTTTGAGGTATAAAATGGGCCTCCTAAGAAAAATGTACAAAAAAAAAAAATTATAAGAATCAATAGGTTTCAATATGATGATGTCAACCATGGGGGATGATTCACCATTTTTTAAGTAAAAGGGTAAAAATATTAGAAAATAATAAAATAATAAAAACTACTTTTTCAACTCATATTTTCAACTTATCTCCCAAATGTTTTACTCAAATTTCAAGCGGGATTTCTCGTTGGATGCAAAATTTAATTCCTCGTCTAAGGAGTACCCATGTTGCATACTTTGCATGGACCCTGCTACGACAAAAAATGAGAAATACATGAAAAAACGTGATTGCAATCACGTTTTTCATGTATTTCTATTTTTTCATGTAGCAGGGTCCATAGAAAGCATGCAACATGGGTACTCATTGGATGAGGAATTAAATTTTGCATCCAATGAGTACCCCCACTCGTAATTTGAGTAAACAATTTGGGAGATAAGTTGAAAGTACGAGTTGAAAAAGTAAATTTTTTCTTTTTTCCCTCTAAAATTTGATGATGTAATCAAATATTATTTTATTATTTCCACTATTAATTTATAATTTCCTTAGGAGGCCCATTTTAGACCTCAAAATTCCCCTAATGGAGGATAAGTTATGGGTGAAGGAAATGAATGAAAAATTGGAACAAAGTGGGAAGAATGACACTTGGGAGCTTGTTCCAATACCCAAAGTGAAAAAGTTCATAAGAACCAAATGGGTCTTCAAAAATAAGCTAAATTATCAAGGTCAAGTAATTAGGAACAATGCTCGATTATTCTGAAAAGGGTATGCCAAAATAGAAGGGATAGATTTTGAGGAAACCTTTGCACCAATAGCGAGATTGGAAGATATCATAATGTTTCTTTCTTTTTCCAGTCACAAAACCCTCAAGGTATATTAGATGGATGTGATGTCAACTTTTCTAAATGGAGATCTGGAAGAAGAAGTATACATCAAATAAGCAAAGGGGTTCTTTCTCTCAAAAAATAAATATTTTTTTCTCGAAACTTAAAAAGGCCTTGTATGGATGAAATAGGACCCTAGATATTGGTATGCCAGATTGAATAAATACCTTCAGAAATAAGGTTTTAAGAGAGGCAATGAAGAAAAAATTTGTATATAAATTATGCAGATGATCTCTTATTGATTATGTGGTTTATGTAGATGACATAATCTTTGGCAACAACATGGAGAAGTTGGGATATAAATTTGCAGACTATATGCAGAAATAGTTTGAGATGTCCACAATAGGATAACTATCCTTCCTCTTGGGGTTGCAAATTTCTCAATCAAATAATGGTATATTCGTCTCTCAATCCAAGTACTTGAGAGAAACATTGAAGAAGTTTGGAATGGAATAATACAAGCTAGTTAGAACTCCCATGGTTAATGGTTGTAAGTTATGTAAAGAAGATGAGACATCTATTGAAAACCATACAACCTATAGATCAATGATTGGAATCTTTATTTACCTTACAACTTTTATGCCAGACATCATGCAAGAAGAAGTGTTGGTGGCCATATCTCAAGCATGTCCCCGAGAAAGGCATGTCAATGTTGTAAAAAGGTTTGTCAAATACTTACAAGGAATATCAATACGCCAAGAGTAAGGATTTTAATTTTAAAACTTATACTAATGTTGATTGGGAAGGCAACATTAATGATAGAAATTTCACCTCTGGAGTAGCATTATTTTTGGGATATCCTTTACTATCATGGTTCATCAAGAAACAAGATTCCGTCTCATTATCAATAGCTAAAGCAAAGTATATTGAAGCTACCACTTGCTACTCACAAATTCTCTAGATGAAGAAGACCTTAAAGGACATCAAGGTAGAATTAACTGATTCAATCCTAATCATGTGTGATAATACTAGTGCTAACAACATCTCTAAAAATATTTTTATGCATTCAAATACGAAGCATATTCTAATTAAGATCCATTTCCTAATGGAACATATTGTCTCCAATGTTTTGGCTTGAATATGTTCCCACTGGTGAGAAACTTGTAGATATTTTCACTAAGATACTAGCATGAGAATCCTTTGAATATCTTAGACAACAAATATAATTTCTCCCTCCTCCAACAAAATGACTCTATTAAAATGAAAATTTACATCTACTCAACTTGCCGGATCAGCTAAAGGGTAGGTTGCAAGTTTTAGGGGGAGTTTTTGGGTGCATCCTTTGCCATTGATTTCAAAGGGGGGGAATTTTATTGATGTTAGGGGAAGTATAAAGATTGAAAAACCCATGTTGGTTTCATGAGGAGTTTGATATGTTTCCATCAATGCGAAAGGGGGATATTGTTGGGTAGTTTGGATTTCCTAAATGGTTGGTGACAACTTGTGTGTTGGCATTGATTTCACCCAAGCTAGCACTGGTCTGATGGGGAGTGCCATGGTTACTGTAGTCTTAGGTAGCGAACCATCATAGTAGCAGGATATGAAAAGAATCTATAAAGTCTTATAGCTATGATGGTTTGGAGTCCCTAGCTTCTGGGGAGATTCTATATTAGGATATCATGTTAGAGGCTCATGGAAGTAGCATATTTGGTTAGTTCTCAGAAAGACATTTCCAATGATATTTTGAAGTCTACAAATGGCCTCCTAGATCAAGATTTATTGTTATTCAAATATTAAGTTCCCCAAGTCAAATTTAGCAAAGTGGATGTAGCAAACCCTTTTGGAGAATAGCCAAGTTTAGAAAAGTAGCAAAACACAACAAAATCTTACAGGAGCCACTAAATGAGGACTGGTATTATAGGGGCAGACATAGTAGTAGTGGGAGCATTGTGATTGGTCATTTATGGAGCCCACATAACACATAATCCTACAATAGCGACCCTGGTGAGTACATCCTGGTGAAATTATAAAGGGTTTCATGAGGGAGGCCTAATATGGAGGCAGTAGGCTTGCATGAAAAGCCCACAAAATAGTGGAGAGGGCATCAAGACCTTTTTTCATTGGTGGAGGATTTAAAGTCAAGAGGTCCCACTTGATATCCAAGATCGAAGATAATACCCTAGAGGTTTTAATGTGTAACACCCTCCTCCCACATCTACCCAAGTTACTGGCCAACCGGGTTAAAAATGCGAAGAGAGGCTATTGTGATATGATTCAACCTTCTAAGTGACCTTAAGGAATTGGAATCGATGAAAACACATCACACAGACCTTCCACATCAACAAAAAAACTCCCAGAAGCTAGCCCCTGGGTTCCATTTGGTTTTTAGACCACTGAACCCTTGAACTCTCCCTTGACATGGAAAATGGTGCGTCTGGCATATTCTAGATGATCCCACAACATGGGTATCCATGCGTATGCAGATTTGTTTCCTCAGACTTGTGCCACTGTCCCTGATATTTGAGCCACGTTTTCAGGCCCAGAGCCCAGTTCATTGCCCAGAACTCAAAGACAGGTTTAGAAATTAATTATAACAACGAAAAAGTGATATGTTTGCAAAAATATTGACAAGGTCTAGACTAGACCCTTATTAGCCATGACAATCATTTCGTCAAACGTGTCACAAATATGTAATATGCAGGTTTAAACAACATATTTGAGCATAAGGGTCTCATACTTATCTGAAAATTGATAAGAAGCATTTTTCCCTTACATAAATAGTTGCATTATCATCTATTAGGTCATATATACATTGTTCATTCATTTACAAATCAAAACATGAGGAGACCCATACCTCATCACTGTCATAATGCATGCTTATAACAAGAATATTAACAACAGAAAATAAAGGATACATCAGCCGTAGAATCTACTTATAAACCAGTACATTTACACATAATATTTCAAGGAAATAACCTATTATTAATGAATGAGAAAACCAAACCAGGGATGGGACTACCACATTCCACCCAAACATAGATTGGTTGAGCCAAATTTATCTTTAGACAACTACCCCCGTGCCATATTCCAAGAATTAATGTGGGACTATAACCAAAAGAACCAACCATGGAATCCCAAGTCTAAACCACCTCACCCTAATCAATAGAAACCAGGCTTTACTACAATCTGTCCTAGATCACTAGGCCATAAAACAAGCATGAATGCCACTATGTTTCTCCACCTACACCGTGAGGAATTTTCATGTCTCCTAGTCTCTTAGGCTTTATCTCAATCCACACTAGATTACTAATCCCTAAATCGATATTTCACCCTCTAGGATTTACTATATATCTCACCATTCACTAGTAAGGATTCCTAGGCCTAATCAAGGTCAACCACCTCTAAACTTTATTGTATATCCCTCCATTAACTAGTTGAGGATTCCTAGGCCCACCGAGGCACACAATACCTGGCTTTACCTCAATGCACAGTCTGGTTCAAGGGTCACTAGGCTAGTCACATTATTGCAATCCATAGTCTATTTCAGGGATCACTAGGCCATGTTTTCTTCCTTTCGTAGATCCACCTCACTCAGCTTCGAATCCATATAGAAATCCAACTCAACCAAAACATGAGAACCCCATCACACCATGGCTATTTGGAAATGGAAAGGATAGGCTGAAAACACTATCACACTTGAGAAAACCCATGCCATGACAACAAATAACCACATGCAATACCATGCATGCCAAATATAGCAAGGAAATCAGACATGTAAATTGATACCTGCAACTAATCATGTTGTAGTTGCTTGATCCTACTCTTCCTTGCTTGCTCCTTCCTTCCTCTTGCCTTATTTTCCTTTCTTGATCCAATTCTAAACTGCTCCAAGAAAACTTTAAGTGTTTAAGAGTGAGAGAGAGAGAATAAAGAGAGAGCTCCAAAACCGATCTGACAAAAAGGTACCAACTGATCCTCATAAGCCTTTTTATCAATTAGGCCTCCATTTTCTTCATTTTACTCCTCACATGCAACCTGTGACCTTTCACCTTCATTTTCTCCTATTTTCCATTATTTTCATAAATAAATGTACCAAAACTGTCATTTTTCCTTTGTAAATCCTTTTTCATTGCCTTTGCCAATTTCCTTAGCCATAATAAACCAATGAATATCCTCACTAGGATGTTTTTCCCAACATTCAACTTGTAATAATTGTTCCATCAATCGTGGTTATTATTTTTCCTTTATTAAATTTTATTACATGGATTTTTCAACAGGGTTGGTATAGAACCCTCCCCCTTGGGGGACATCGTCCTCGGTTTTCAACCACACCTATATCTACACAAAAAATGCTGAAAAGAAAACATACTTCCTTTGGAGCTTTATAACTTAGCTTATTGTAGTATTTTCATTGATCACCTTGCTGAAGAGAAAATGTAATCAATAAATAATGCAAATAAATGATAAATTAGTTAATTAGTAATTAGGCTGAAAGGTCATGTCTGATAAGACATGAACTTTCATGACATGACCTTTCGTGAAGAGGAACCTGCGTAGGTATATAAGTAGGCCTCATTTGTAACATTCAATCATCTATCTCATATCTTTTATAATATAATATTTGTATCCTCATGGATATCTTTGTATTCCAAGTGTTCTAGATTATTTTAACTTGAGAAGGAACTTTGTTCGCTTCATTTGGTATCAGATCAGTTCGAGCCTTATGCCGCTTAAGTGCTGCACCAAGCCACTCTCTTTGATCCAGGTCTTTGACCATAAAAATCGTCAACCTTGTTGCCGTCGTAACTGAAGCATTCGGTACAAATTTTGGAGTTTCCCTGTTGCTAATTTCGTCAGAGGCCCTTGGCCATTTTTAAAGAATTAAAAAAAAAAGGTGAAAAAAAAGGAAGAATTTATATAAGAAATTAAAAGGAAAAATATTATTAAAAAAGGGCTATTTATATATAATAATAAAAAAAGGAGTTAAAAAAAAGGGTCTATTAAAAAAAAAGGAGTGAGAGAATTAAAAAAATAATAATAATTATACAACATAAAATAAAAAATAGACACCGTTGTTGCTTGACTCACCCACCGCTACAGCTCGTCTGCAACCGTCGTTGTTGACCAACACTCCACCACAACCAGTCGCACCCTGTTCACTATTAGCCGTTGTCTTCAGTGGGACGCAACTGACAACCACGACCATCCTTCGTCAACCTACATTTCGGCCAGCTTGCATCTTCCTGTCTCCTTGTTCCAGTCGTCATCCACCTCGATCCACTGGCTTTAGTTTGTGTGTCATCACACCTGTGCACCCTGTTTACCTGCTGTCATTTTTCATTTTTCCCCTCCCAACATCAACCTCTTGTCCTTGTCCTCCAATTTTCTTCATTCGTTTCCCAAAGAGCCCCCTTACCTCATCCCGTCGCTACCTATCTTCACATACCCATTCTTTTCCCAAACCGTTGTTATCGATGCCATCGCTACAGATATATCCCAACATCTTCCACCTCCTCCGTTCCTACAAACCACACTCGCCACTGCTGTTGTATCTCACCATCAGCAATCATACCCACCATCCATACATAGCGACGTTCTGCCTTTGCATCGTCGTCACCCTCCATCCGCACCCTTTCTGACTTGTTATCACCTGATACCAATTGCAATTGGGTTAGTTAAATCGCCGCTAGCCAATTCGGCCGTTATTAAAATACGCTACAGTGGAACCTGTAGTAGTGAAATAATAGCCTTCATTTAATGAATCACTACAACCATAAATCGTGACTTTTGAATTTTGGTTTCAGGCCCATTTAATTGTGTTTAATTGCATCATTATGGCCATTTAAGAGTCACTTCAATTTGATTACTCACACACTATATAAAATATTGTATAGAGTATAAGGGGACTTGATTGTAAGATATAAAAATAAAAGGAATTTAAAGTAATTATCAAAGGTGATTTTTCGATCAACCTTTTAGTGGTAAGATGATATATCATAAAGGTAAGGTGATATATTATAAAGGAGATAAAGAAAATAAAATAAAATAAATTGAAGTGGCTAAAAAAGAAACAAAAAAATCAATATATATATATATAAAATAAGTGACAAAAAATTGAAGGTACCATATATAAAAAGGAAGGGCACTAACTGTAGTAGCCTAAATATCAAGTTTATTTTTACAAAGGATCCAAAGGTTGTAGAGAATATATTAATTAATTTAATTAATTAAAATTATTTAATTAATTAAATTTAAAATAATAATAATAATAATAATAAATATTATTTAAAAAGACTTCAAAAGTGAAATTGTGCCAAAGGATATTAAAAGAATTTATGAAGTAAAATGGAGTCTAATTCGGAAAGGAAAGAAGGAATATTTCCTGAAAATTATAATATGTTTGTCCGTGCGCTAATTAAAATTAAAGGGTCACTTGTGGGAAAGGAAGTTCTCATATCTATTGATCTTAATCAAGAGAATAATTATGTTAATACTGAATGTGCTAGCCAATTAGTGATCCGTGAATCAAATATAATTGAAAAAAATTCAATTCACGCAAATGAAAAACAATACGACATAGGGAATTTACACCTAAGTATTGGGGAGTATTCCCTTGTCTCCCAATTTACCATTAAAACCTTATTTTGTAACAATAGTGATATTATTCTGGGTTCACTCTAGATAAAATCACTAGGGTCATTCATCCTTAATACGAAAAAAAAAATTATGACATTTTCTTACAAAAAGAAAAACATAACATTACAATATCATGGTGAAGCCGAACTCACTAACACCAGAAGACATATTAGATATCACAAGAGTAGTTCTTCTAGAAAGTAAAAAAGAAATACAATATTTGCAAAGAGAAGTTGACAAAATCACAACTAACAAGAATGAAGAAGTTGCTCGCCTCAAGGACCACAAAGATAAATTACTAACGCAAATTAAGAAGCTGAAGAAAGACAAGAAGTAGTTGGAAAAAAAGGTGCAACAACTTGTCGAAAATGAAGCATCGAAATCTTCAAATATAGAAGTTCAAGTTGAAGAAAAACTGAACGTTGATTCAGTAAATGTCTCAATTGAAGAAGACGACAAGCAATTTGCAGAAGAAACAAACTTAGATGCCAGATGAACAAGGAACATTCTACGTGAATATTCTATAACCATCTCCATAACATCATCTCCAGGCGAAAATCAAAGAGGTCAAACCAAAACAGTTCCCTATCGACATCCAAATCATGGGAGAAAACAACTCAACCAAGCTATGTATTCAGAACAGAAACAAGCTGATATTCCGAAGAATACTAACGATTCATCACAAGTTTCCAGTCATCGTAAGATTCCACAGAATATTTATTTAGGATGGTCCGATCCATTCTCAGTGCGACATGTTTTTTTGTCCCTCAGAGGATCATATCAACTTGTATCGACAAGGATGATTTCCCTAAGACGAGAAGATGTTCATAGTAGGAAAGGGAATCGAGGCCTTTCATCGACAAGCTTTGAGGACAAAGATTTTTGAGTGGAAGGAAATGTAATGAATAAATAATGAAAATAAATGATAAATTAGTTAATTAGTAATTACGCTGAAAGGTCATGTCTGATAAGACATGACCTTTCATGAAGAGGCACCTACGTAGGTATATAAGTAGGCCTCATTTGTAACATTCAATCATCTATCTCATATCTTTTATAATATAATATTTGTATCCTCATGGATATCTTTGTATTCCAAGTGTTCTGGAGTATTTTAACTTGAGAAGGAACATTGTTCACTTCAGAAAACCAATATATAACATGAAAAATATAACATCATAATAACATGACACCCATACTACTTATTGGATCTTTATAACATAGCTCATGGAGGTATTTACATCCATATGCATATGTACATATATCAAAACATCACACCAAAACACATGGCAAAACATATACCAAACATCATACCAAAATTGATTCACCTCAATTGGAAAACAATGAAGGATACATAGCCCGCATATGATCCGCCATCTCCCATGTAGCTTCATCCAACCCAAAGTGCTTCCACTTCACTTTAACCTTCTATATTTTTGGGTTCTAAAGCATGAGCACCTTTCTGTGCAATATACATTGAGGTTCCAGCTGGAATTCTCCATTTAGTTCCAACTGCAATACAGATCAATCAATTACATGATCAACATCTTTAACATACTCCTTAAGTAATGACACATGAAAAAAATCATGTACTTTCACTGTCAGAGGTAGTGCAAGTCAAAGGGCTACTGGCCCAATCCTCTCAAGAATATTGAAAGGTCCACAAAACCATGGTGCCATCTTGGTACATGATCCAATCCACAAGGAGCTCTTCTTTGGTTTGATGCACAAGTACACATGTTCCCCAACCTGAAACTCCTTAAACAACATATTCTGATTGGCATAGCTCTTTTTCCTATTCTATGTTGCTTTCAGATTCGACTTGATAACCTACATTTCTTGTTCCATCTCTACTAACATATTCGGTCCATTAAATACCCTCTTCAAAGGATCACTCCAAATGATGTGAGTATTACAACTCCGCCCATACAATGCCTCAAACAGACTCATATTCAAGGATTCCTGATACTCGTTGTTGTAAGCAAACTCTAATAGTGAAATATACTCTTCCCAATTCCATTTTGATGCATCACATACATCCTCAACATGTCCTACAATATCATATTGACCCCCTCAGTCTATCCATATATCTATGGATGATAAGTTGTTCTGAAGGCCAAATATATACCTAATCCTACAAATAACTCCTTCCAAGACTTAGAAGTGAATTTTTTATCCCCGTCTAACAAAATCCTCTTTGGAACCCCATGAAATATGACCACATATCTGATGACCACCTATGCTACATCACTAGCTGAGAATGTATACATCATTGGAATTAAGGGCATTACCTTTTTCAACCTTTCCACAACAACCATTATGGAATGGTGTTGTCTCACTGTCCTCGGAAAACCTGTGATAAAGTCCATGGAAAAGATCTCCCATTTCCATTCTAGAATGGAAATCGGCTATAGAAGTCCACTTGCATGCTTACACTCTACCTTTACCTATTGACAATCCAAACATCTAGCCACAAACTCTGCCACATCCTTCTTTAGATGTGGACAATAATAAAACTTCTTCACTACTGTTAATGTCTTATGATAGCCCGGTGACCTGTATATGGTTTCACATGGAATTCCCTCAAAATAACCTTCTTGGGCTCACTGTTTTTTGGCACATATCTCCTATCTCTAAACCTTACTAATCCATCTATCATGAGATGATAGTCCACATCCTATACAATTGCACCTGTACCGCTACCTGTACCTGTACTCTACTACAACTTATGCACAGTCTCCATATATTTATCATCCTGCTTACCTACCTACAAGATCCTATCTGGTAAATCTGTCCCATAGGATCTCATAGTTGCTATGTGATTTACCTATATCCACCTACTAATAGAATCCGCAACCATGTTCTCATTTCCTTTGATGTACCTGATATCAAAGTCATACTCATTGATCATGGCCAACCATATAGCTTCTCTGGAGTTCATATTCGGTTGGTTAAACAAGTATCTCAACCCACTATGATCACTCATCATTACAAACTGCATGCCAAGAAGATAATTTCTCCACATATTTAATGAATAGATGATTTTTTGTAGGTCAATATCATGCATCAGATAGTTTTTCTCATGCTCATTTAGTTTCTGTTACTCATAGCATACCATGTGTCCATCTTGCATAAGGAATCCACCAAGTCCTCTCTTGCAAGAATGTGTACATACCACAAACTATTTTTTTGGATCCACAATATTTAACACTAGAGAATTTGTCAATAACTCCTTAAGATGCTCAAAATTCGCATCATACTCCTCTGTCCATTCAAAATTCTGACCATTCCTTTGCAATGATGTAATGGGATAAGCAATTTGTGATAAGTTCTTGATGAACTGCCTATAATAACCTACCAATACCATGAAGGATCTCACCCCATCTACATTTCTAGGAGCTTCCCACTCCACGATAGCTCTTAACTTTTTTGGATCCACTATTATGCTCTCCTTGGAGACAAGATGACCCAAGTAATGTACCACTGTCTGAAATAAATCTCACTTGTTGATATTAGCATACAACAGATACTCTCTCAACAATGTCAACATTGCTTCCAAATTCTCGGCATGTTCTTCCTCATTTTTAGAACATACCAATATGTCATCAATGAACACAATAACAAACTTGTCCAAATAAGGACACAACACACTATTCATCAAAAACATAAAGGTAGTTGGAGGATTAGTCAAACAAAATGGGACTACAACAAACTCATAGTGCCCATACTTGGTTTGGAAAGTTGTCTTGTAAATGTCCTCTTCCTTAATGCATACCTGATGATATCAAGATCTCATATCAATCTTCAAGAACATTGTTGCTCCCTTCATTTGATCAAACAAGTCATCAATCCTCGACAACGAATACCTGTTATTGATGGTCACATTGTTCAACTTCCTATAGTTAATGCACAATCTGAGAGTACCATCCTTCTTATTTACAAACAATATTGGTGCACCCCAAGGTGATACACTTGGCCTAATGTATTGTCAAGAATTTCCTTTAGTTGTAACTTCCACTCTACCAACTATGGAGTGCTCATCCTCTTCATTTCTTTTGATGCCACAACTGCCCCTACTACCGACTCAATAGAAAAGTATACTTCCCTGTGAGGTGGAAACTCTGAAATATCTGTAGGAAATACATCCTGAAATTGCTATAGAAATGGGTGCCTACTCAAAACATCTGTATCCTCAACTTCCTTACCTTTGTCACTAGAGACATGTACTGCAAATAACACACACCCTTTCCTGTGACTATGCTTGGCTTGCATAGTTTTCGCGATCCTAACAGATGTGGCTTTCTTCTTTCCCTCTAAGACTCTTGCTTCCCCATTTTCATCCAAGCACTCAATAGTTTTTCATAACTATCCACCATGGTCCTGTGAAGGTATAGCCAGTCCATACCAAATAACATACTATATGATCCCAATGGCAATATGTTCAAGTGTGTTGTTGTATACATTCCATTCAACTCAAATTCATAATCTCTTACCCAATGATGAACTCTTTTATTTGTACATGTATCCAATTGTACTAACTAGGATTCTGCATGGACTTATTTATTCAAACCACACTTATCCACCAAGTCACGACTAACATAACTATAATTAGATCTAGGGTCAATAAAAATAAAAATAAATTGGTTACAAATATTACCATCCATCTCAATGATATATTCCTAATGGTATGTCTACCTATTATCTAGTGTTTCATAGATACGAGGAACGCTCTAACCAACATCCCCAACATTATGTGCCTCTTATGAACTATATATTTGAAGCATACCACCATGATTTTATGGACAATATCTCTTAAGGTGTTCCTTACTGCATGTCCAACACTCCAAGCACCGAGTACCCTCAGCTCTATGTTGTTGTTGTGACCCTTGTCCCTATCTAGCTGCATTGAACTTCTTTTGTGGTGCCACATTTTCTTTCTCTTTTGCATTTTGAGGCCTTTTTCTTTTAGACTACCATTTACCCTTACCTTTATCTTTCCCTTTCCATCATTTTTGAGATTGACTTATGCTTTGACTATTCATAGTAATGCTTCAATTTCCAAACAACTTCCTTAATTCAATAGAGGAAATTTCATCGTAAAAGTGCCCATGAAATTTTCACGTAATTCTGATGTCATAATATGTAAACCAATGAAAATACTTTAAATTTTAAAATAGGTATATGTAAATATTTTGGAGGGAGAATAAGAAAAAATACTTATCTCCTTATAGGTTTACTCAAATTTCAAGTGTAGACACTCATTGGATGCGGAATTAAATTCCACATCCAACGAGTACCCATTATGCATACTTTTCAAAAGACCCACATTGATAAAAACTTAAGATACATTTAAAAAACATGTTCAACATGTTTTTCTAATGTATCTTCATTTTTTTTATCAATGTGGGTCTTCTCAAAACTATGCATAATGGGTACTCGTTGGATGTGGAATTCAATTATGCATCCAATGAGTGTATACTCTTTAAACTTGAGTAAAAATATAAGGAGATAAGCCAAAACATTCAATTAAAAATATAGTTTTCTTATTTTCCCTCTAAAATTCAAAACTCTTATTTTATTGTTTTAATTATTATTTTATTATTTTTCCTTAGGAGGCCACTTTTAGGCTGAAATTTCCTCTAATGGACCAAGGATCATCATACTTAATTTGGTCTCTAAATGATAATGGAAAACCACTAAAAAATCGCTAAACTTTAGCCTTCTCATCTTCAAGATATAGTACATACCTCAATAGCTCTAGGAAACTGGTCGTATATGCCTCATTTTTCATCGATCCCTTCGCTAGCTCATACAATTATTTGGCATTACCATTGTAGTACCTTTTTGACAGGTAATTCTTCCTGAAAATCCTCTTGAACTCATGCCAACTCAAGTCCTCCATCCTGATGTCTCTGACCCACTTCACATATTTCCACCATATATCTGCTTTACCTTTCAGGCTGAAGATAGATATTTTTTCCTTTCTGTTTTCTATGTATTCATGCATCTCAAAGAACTTGTTCATCCTAAGTATCCAAGCCTCTGCATTTTCTAGTTTCTTCAAGTATCCATCAAAATTAGGTGGCTTTGGTTTCTTAAATTCATCTGGAAAGTATCCCCTATCACTCCTCCTGTAAGGATCATAATGATGACGATCATAATGCCTATCAGAACCAGAACTAGAGTAGTACCTATATCCATCACCTCTCCTATCTGGAGTATCCAACATCTTACCATCTCTCACTATGTCATCTATATCTGACTTGCGTCCACCAGGAGATCACTTACTTCCATATGCCCCATTAGTTCTATCCTCCTTCCCATGGATGATCCGAAGTGACCCCTGTCACTGTAATTATGACAAGCTCTAAAGGAGTACTACATTAACCTCTGCTTGTTTCTCTTGTGCCCGTGTAATTATTTCATTGTCTCCATTACAACTTATTTCATCCTTCAATCCTCTTCGAAATTTTGCTAAATCATAAGAGTGCCCATCACCATGTTGTTCATATGATTCATAGGGAGAATCTTTGTAGTCTACCATCTTTCTAGTCATTTTGATCTCTTTCCTCCAAGTAATACTATGTTGGCTAAACCAAATCACAATAAACCAATCTACATTAGCATAATATAGGGAGGATATATGATTTTCAAGATCATCCAAATCAGCGTAATACGTGCACAAAAATAATCATAACAACCTATATACATATAGAAAATAAGTGTACCAACACATAAAAATCATTCTAGCTAGAGTCCAGTCATCAATCCATGACCATATCAACTACACATACCATGACCTCATGCATGAAAACAACAACCATACCAATGCACATTTGACAACATGTAAGCACTGCAACACATCACAATGCATAACTAGTCATACACTCATGATTCCACACTTCACAAAAACAAAATCCTGTTTCACATGGTGACATCACTACAACCACGACCAACACCATGCATATAAAACAAAAATATAACTCATAAGGATAATTAACACATGTGCAACTGACATGAATGCATGAACAACACACACCGTCCATCCAGTCCAACAGGTGAACCACACTCTAATACAACTCTGTGGTATCATATATAA
This sequence comes from Pinus albicaulis, assembly GCA_034641835.2. Taxonomy (NCBI): domain Eukaryota; kingdom Viridiplantae; phylum Streptophyta; class Pinopsida; order Pinales; family Pinaceae; genus Pinus; species Pinus albicaulis. The sequence goes on from CM076571.1 coordinate 871,055,868, forward strand.
CCAAAAGAGAGTGCAACCTACTCTAATACCACTCTGTAACACCCCCCTCCCACATCTACCCAAGTAATCAGCCAATTTGGGTAAACATGCAACAAGAGGCTACTATGATTTGATTCAACATCCTAGGTGACCTTAAGGAAGTGGAATCGACGGAAGAACTTCACACAAACATTCCATATCAAAAAAAAAACTCCCAAGAGTCATCCCAACCACTCAGGTAGCCAACCCCTAGGTCCCATTGGGTTTTTAGACCATTGAACCCTCGAAAACTCCCTTGATATGGACAAGGGTGTGTCTGGGAGGCTCTGGACACTCCTAAAACATTGGTATGCATGCGTGAGGGGAATTTTTTCCTCATACCTATGCTAGCATCCCTGGAATTTGAGACACTTTTTTAGGATGAGAGCCCAGGCCATTGCTCAAAACTCAATGACATGTTTAGAAATGACTTATAACAACAGAACAATGGTATGCTTTAAAAAATATTGACAAGGTCTAGATTGGACCGCTACTAGCCATGAAATCCATTTCATCAAACATGTCACAAATATGTTTAAACAACAAATATTAGCATTGGGCTCTCATACTTATCTGAGAATCTCTAAGAAGCATTGTTCCCTTACATCATTAGTTGCATTATTATCTATTAGGTCATAGAAATTGTTCATTAATCTAGAAATCAAAAACGTGAGAAGATCCATACCTCATCATTGTCATAAATAATGCTTATAACTAGCATAATAAATTTTTTTTATCAAGGATACATTAGCCATAAAATCCACATATAAACCAATACATTTACACATAATATCAAGGAAATAACCTCTTATTAATGAATGCAAAAAAACAAACATGGATGGGACTACCATGTTCCATGTGACCATAGATTGGCTGAGCCAAATCGCTCTTCAACCAATCAACCCTGTGCCATATTCCAAGCATGAATGTGGGACTCAAACCGAACGAACTAACTGGGGTGTCCCGAGGCTAAACCACCTCACCCTCATCAATGGAAACCATGGTTTACCACAATCCCTTCTGGATCACTAGGACATAAAACAAGCATGAATGCCACTGGATTTCTCCACCTACATTCTAAGAAATTTTCCTATATCCTAGTCTCTCAGGCTTTATCGCAATCCACACCAGATCACTAGGCACTAAACCGAGTGTAAGACCCACTTCCCACATCTACCCAAGTAACCATCCAACCAGGGTACACATGTGACAAGAGGCTACTAATATGAGATTCAACCTCCTAGATGAACTTAAGTAAGTCGAACTATAGGAAACACCAAAAAGACACCTTACACTCCATCATTGAGATCCCAAAGAGGTATTAACCCAACCTTCTAGTGCCCTTTTCCCCAAGGGGGGATTTACTTTTAGCCCTTTTGTGGCTGAGCCATGGTAATATAAGGGAAATGGAGTGGCTCTAGACCCTTGAGCCACCAGCTAGCCTTGCCAAGGTAGCAGCTCGGGCTGATACAATGAATTTTCCGCCTGTAGCTCTAAGATTTGTGTCACATTTTCAACCCCTCACCAGGGTTAATTCTTAGAATTTCCTCTAACTTCAAGATAGGGTAAATAACATTAAAGCAAACATATGGAAGCAATCACATCAACAATAACTCATCCGACCCCACCCAACCATATCTATCATTTATTCAAACATGTCACAAACATAAAATCTACAGGCATAAATAAATATTTTTAAAAAATGGGTCTCTTTCTTATCTAAGAATGGTTAAGAAGAATTGCTACCTTACACCATAATCTATCATATAATCAATTTTACAATAGATACATGGGATATTCATTTATAGGAAAAAATGTGAATAGAGCCTCATATCATCATTGATCGAATCACTACAAGGAAAAGACCCTCTAGTGGATGTTTTTGAGGAACCCCGTATAAAAATACCCCAGACATCCATTTCTAGTGGAGGTTACTAGAGGAGGTTGGCGGGTGGAGGTTTTTGTAGATGTTTTTCGTCCGATGTGCATAAAACATTGGCACACTGGATACCATGTGCTTCATACACAGCTGCCCAGTGCGTATTATTATTGTAGTGCACCAGTTCTTTACATATATTTTGCACTGATGCGTCCTAAAACCCCACGTCAAAACAGAAACCGCCCGGTGCGGTCTTAATAAACCACACTGGTGCACCTATAGAAACCCGCGCACTGGAACAAGGTTCAATAAAAAAAAATTACGAAAAAAAATGCATTTTTCACTTTTCTCCATTCTCCAGAGCTCTCAAGCACTAGTTAAATTTATCCTTTTCTAAGTCTCCCTAACATCGATGCTCCTATGCACCCATTACACACACTATTGTTGTGCATTGCCCACCAATCTCCAGCTTGAATTTTTCAAAATGGTGGGCAAATTTTCTTTTGAAAATTCTACAGCCAATATTCCTCCTCGACGGCCAAATGTACAGGTATTTTTATTTTTTTTCCATAATTAAGCCTTTTAGCAGATTATAATTTTAAATTACCTTAAAATTTACCATTTAAAAGAAGGAAAAAAAAAAAATTCGCGTGGTGCGCTCGAGCCATTCGGCTCGCACTTGTTTGCGGTGTTGCCTATAAATTTACAAGCCGCACCACAACCAGTGCTAAAGGTAACTACACTAGTTCCATGGTGGTACCGAAAGGCGCACCGTGTTATTTTAAAATTTTGAAGAAAGTGTGGTGTGGTCAGTTACCTAGCCGCACCGTTGACCATGTGGAATAGCGGGAATGCGGTGCATTGAATTAAATATCTGCCACAGGGTGATTATTTTTGTCATTGCATCGCATTCCGCATTTCGATAGGGCAACGGTGCTGCCTCATAAAATACCGCACCGTTGACTATGTATTGATGTCAGGAGGTCGGTGCACTGACCGAACTATACACCCTGGGGCGTAGAGTTTAGTCAGCGTACCGCACTCCCGACACCATCCATAGTCAACAGTGCGCTAAAAATTTTCAGGTGCACCGCTGACGGTGCGATGAATATTTTCTAGTGCACCGCGTTCGGTGCGCGACAAAAAAATATGCATCGATACCAGTGCATGCCTATTTTTTGTGGTGCACTGACTATTTTTTTTTTCCCAAAAAAATTATATATGTATATTCCTAAATACATGTCTCATTTAATAAAAAATTGTACTTAATATGTCAATCATTCAGAGACATGAAAGGAGAAAAGATAGGGAATGACAGCAACAACAAGCGGACCAGTATAACATGGTTTGCTTATGGGAGGCACGAGAGATGGAGAGAGATGTGTACCCTCACCCTATTACAACCGCTACCCATGGGCTCCTAATGTAGGTAGGCCTCCTCAAGTTCTATGAGAAGGCTACTTCCCTAAAGGGCCATGGTGTGTTTTTGAGACATCTTATCCATAGGTGGAATGGCCACCGATAGGCTTTCTGGGTTGGTCCTAACTAGTGGTAAGCACCCACTGAGGAGGAAATATATTTCATTATAGGGATATTGAGGAGAGGGGTGGATTTTCCCTTGTTCCTAGAGGTTCCAGGTGGCTATGCAGCAGGGAGTCAGTTGGTGTACTCCCAGAGATACATTAGTGCACATATACTATCTCCTTTAGATTTCCAGGTCTCTGGAGGTCAGTTACGCATTGCTGCATTTGGTAGTGAGGAGGTGAAGTGCCTCTCACTTCTAATTTTGACCATTTCATACAACACCAGTGACGAGAAGCACATTATTTGCCTACTTCTATATGATGTTGATTCGTTAGTATAAGAGCTTCGATTTGTCAGGTGGTCTGCCATTTTTTTGCGGTAATTTTGTATAGCCTTAGATAGATGTCGTGCTCATGCACAAGGAAGGGTCAACTTCCCTTTTGCTTTAGAGACTTTTTGTTTATTTTTTGAGTGGTTTCTATAGATGAGGCCTACTTTTGTTCAGTAGCCTCGTAGGTTGATGATGGAGGTGTGGATGCACATGTGGGGACAAATGATGCCTAAGAGGGGCGACACTGAGTTTTACATGAGGATATCACATGATGCACTAGAGTTGCTAGCCAATGTTGATGAGCATCGCTTCGTTATGGTCCCCTGTCCTTATGCTGGTTTGGATTGGCAAGGGTGTTCCAACATCCTCTTCATAGATGATGAGCCACCAAATGATAGAGGTAATATTACTGTCTTATTTAAATCTATTCTAACATGTTCTTTAACTTTTTTTATTAAATTGTGTAATGATTGTCTAATTATTGTTCTGTACTTGTATATATTTTGCAGACATTGGGTCTTTTGATGGCGAGGACATGCCAACACCACCACATGATCCAAGTGTGGATCCTGATGATGATCAAGATATTCCAGATGCCGAGGATCATTAGGAGGACAATGCAGAGAGACTTGCTCCTGCTGGTGTGCCGGTACCGCCTTTTGCTAGATGCGGTATACTTTATGGTATATTGAGGATGGAGTTGGGCGACCAAATCTATGCATTAATGTTTGAGGTGGGATTCAGGACTGCTACTATGAGATACATATAGGCGGATGGTAGGTTGGTGCATATGTGGAGAGGCATGCCACGTGACATGTATAGCATGATGCGACATGTCGTAGGAACTACGACCTTAGTTACACAACTGAGGAGGACCCTTGCACGTTATAGGTGTGGTCGAGACGCAACACGTGATCGCCAGTCCACGAGCAGTGCTGACGCATCATCTGATGATCATGATCAGGGGAGTGATCATCGTTCACCTCACAACATGCTAGATAAGCAGCCTCCACTAGCATTGAGCAGCAGTCATCATGGAGAGCAGGCTGGACCATCGACCATGTCCAGTCATCACGATCATCATGAGTAGGCTGAACCATTGACCATGTCCAGTCATCACGATGAGAAGCCAACAATTGATCCTGATCAGCATGAGGCACTAGTACCAAATCAGCAGGCACGTGATGATCAACATGTATCGACTAAGCTTGTTGAGGCTGCACCATTGATTGAGCAGGCCTCGACTAGTACTTCTATTGATGATGTAACACCAGCTGATAGATGACATTTATATTACAATTCTATATTTTTGACATCATTCAGTTATATATATGTATATGGTCCATGTATTTTATGTTCATGTTCCAGTTGTACTTAATTTACATGTTGGTGATCATCATGATGTTTATATTGTTAGGTCATGTTAGATATGTTCATTTAATGTGCACCTTGCAGATAGATGTGTATGCGATAGCATTTATTTCACATGAGATGTATATTTTATGTTTGTGTTGTGATGATGTTATATAATGCTAATTATGTTTTTTAGATGATCATGATCACGATGATGTTAGTGAATTTGAATGTGTTTTTTAGTAAAATATTATGCTTTTATGATGGTTATCATGATCGTGATGCTTATTAAATAATTTAATATTAAATGATCATGATATTGTAAAATTGTAATATTTGTAATTCTAATTGTATGTAAAATTATAAAATTTTAATTGTATTTGTATTAATTGTAATTGCTATATGTAAAATATTTGTAAAATTTTAATTGTAATTGTATATATGTAAAATTGTAAAATTGATGTAATTTTAATTCTATTTGTATGTAAAATTCTAAAATTGTAATTGTAATGGTATATATGTAAATTTGTAAAATTGTAATTGTAATTGTAAATTTTAAATTTGTAAAATTGTAATTGTATATATGTTAAATTCTAAAATTGTAATTGTAATTGTACGTGAGATTTTAAAATTCTAATTCTAATTCTAATTCTATGTAAAATATTTGTAAAATTTTAATTGTATTACTGTGAAATGATTGTAATTGTAAAATTGTAATTCTAATTGTAATTGTATGTAAAATTCTAAAATTTTAATTGTAATTTTAATTATAATTGTGTGTGAAATTGTAAAATTCTAATTGTAATTGTATGTAAAATATTTGTAAAATTTTAATTGTATTAATGTGAAATGATTTTATTAAATTTTTTAAATTTTTAAATTTGTAAAATTTTAAATAATTGTAAAATAATAAATCTAGAATAATATGAATTATTGTAACATAATAAAGTTTATAAAATAATGCAAATAATTCATGTGCTTTAGAATTATCATTATTTCATTATGATCTTACATACACAAAATAGGAACTTTATACAGTATGCCATTATTTTTGAGATCAACATAATTGCAAATTATCAAGTGAAATATTGATTTTAACATTAACACAATGCAAATTACCAATTAATTCAAAATACATATTATAATGTTTCGAAAAACCCATCTTAAAATGTATAAATATTGATGATAAAATAACACATGTACCATATCACTCTCAGTTCTCATGATCACCCTCATTATCTTCTAGCTCACATGGCATGATAACACTATTGTTCTCAAAAATATGTTTTGATCTAGGGTCATTTCTCAATACGAACCACCAATCCCTATCCAACACATCTGGGTACAAAAACACCTGATTCATTGTTTGGGGAAAACATAGGGCTCCTTAGCTTCATCCCACATCTTTCTAGAGTTGATACCTATCAGCCTACTATCACGATCTTCATTTACATTATTCTGGTCAAAGGTGTCCCACCACTTGCACCTAAAAATAACACATTAGAAAGAAGATAAATCCACTTCAACGATCTCTTGTATCTTTCTGACATAACCTAACATCCCTTGTACTAGGTTTTGATCATGGTGGCTAGATCGACTAGATTGATTGAACTTGACTTCCACCCCACAGTCTTGTATGATGTTTCTAGCATCGGCATTTTCTGTGCAAAAATGTACCTCAAAATTTCCAAGAAACATGCATTCGACAAGCCAAAATTTTCTTTCAAGTTGTACAGTAACATCATTGTCCCCAACTGGTTAGACTTTGACTGACCACTGGGTCCAAAGACAGGGGTGGTGGAAGAAAATTTAAGGCTTTCAAAAAAGGTGTCAATGATATGAGCATCATCCCCTAGCTGATCATCGTTTTGGAATGCATCTAAGAACATTGTCTCGATGGTAGTCGTATCCCTTAAGTAATCATTCATACCAACCTCTATTTGATTGCCTTCATTTTCAGCTTGTGAAGAACTACTATTGCTATATTCATTCCTAAATGGTGAATCTGGATGTAGCGAGAATTAAATCGGTGGTTGATTCAACCATTCTTGGTATCGTTCCTCTCTAATTTTTTCTCTTAATTCAGTCTTCTATCGATTTGACATTGTCGTGGGGTGCAATGAAAGATGGTAGGTAGGTTTCTCATCATCACTAAAGTCCTAATAATTTTAAAAGAAATATTTGAACATGATTAGTACAAGATATATGATATCAATTAGTAACCACGTTGACAATATTGCATGATTAATTGGTTTGAAGTTGAAATAATTACATTAATCAATATACCAAACAATTATAATTATTACCATCATTGTCCTAGGATTGTGGTTGAAGATGCAATATTGTTACAATTGGCAGGGTGAAGCAGATGTCCATTTTCATCTACCAAATGCGCCTTGCGGTATGTTGCTCCTGATAAGAGATTCTGACGTTTTGGAGCTGTTTGAATATTTTGTGCATCTGAACTCGATTTTGAATCTACACGAACCTGCAAATTTGTATACATTATAAATTTAATTAAGTTGTGCATGATTGACATGGATAAAAAACATAAATTAAATTAGATAATGAAAATATAAATAAAATCTGAAGTAAATATTACGTCTCGAGATGGTTAGAGAGAACTCCGCGATGGAATTTGAGAAATATTATGGAACGAGCTGGATTTTGAAGAATTGTCCATTCGATATAATTATGATATTTTCTCCCTGCATTTGAGAAATATCAACAATAAAATTTGGTGCACACACCTAAAAGTAATTTCGGTGCCTTAAAAATGGACTTCTTGTTGTTGTTTCTAATGTACAGATCACCGCACTGGTGCATTTTCGTTACTTCGCACTGGTGCCATGATATAAACAGACGCACCGGTGCGGTGATATTAAGTGGTTCACCGACAATGAATAACCGCAAATAAAAAAAGCGTAACTCTATTTTCTTTAAGTGAAAAAAAAAAGTAAATTTAAAAATGGGAGGCAAAATATTTTTGAAAATCTAATTTCATAAAACATTTCATTAAATACTAAACACTTTTCATTATTTCACTATTTTTACAAAAAAATTCAGCCAGAGATTTACAGGAAACATACCTAGAGAAACATAGCACGAGAGCACTGTGGAGCAGTGAAATACGTTCGAACATAAGTATTCAGACAATCAGAATTACAAACCTCTCATGATTCAAATCCTGTAGCATAGAATTTGAAACGATCTCGTGATTAAATTTTATTGTTTTTTTAACTTTTTCTGCATTTTTTTTACTTTTTCTGTAGTAAGAAAAAATTTTCAATTTCTTTTTCATTTTCAGGAACAAAAACAAATAAAAATAAATAAATAAATAAATCCATTTTTACCCTAAACCCTACATTATTTTTCTTTCTGCCCTTTCTTCTCCCTATTTTTGCGATTTCAGAATTAGGCATTTCATTTTAGATTTATAGGGTTTTTGTATTGCTATATATAGGCCTAAGACATCCAACCCATGGGATGGCTATCATATTCGGATCCCAATCCATGTCGGCCCTTGCGTGAATTTAAAAAAAAACAGAATTTTTTTTATCGGTGCGCCAGGCGTAACCTAGCGCACTTGTGCGTTGGATTATCCTAGCACACTGCGAAAGTACTATGTGATACAAAATTTAAAATTGTTTTCTTCTAATTAGTGCACCATATGTGAAATATATCACCAGTGCACTATTTAATTACGGCGTACTGCGCTTGTGCTGTTTCGGAAAAAAATAAAAAATAAACAATAAACAATAAAAAATAAAAAATAAAAAAAAAATATTGTGTTAATCACTGCACCATGTAACATATAAGGCACCGCACCGGGTCTCCTAGTTCAAAGAGAGCATTGTATGGTGGTCCCTTGTTTGCGCGTGGCGTTTATGCTACAAAAACTAACACTCGACGATTTTTAATATTTTGTCTGTGTAAATCGGTGTGGTGGTTAACATGTAACGCACTAGTGCTCCTTGTTGACACAGAGCACTGTACAGTGTGTTATACATTTTTGGCGTGCGTTTACAAGACCACTAGGAAGCAACGTCGGTGCGTACATCATGAATGGCGCACCGGTTTCTTTAGATTTTTTTTTTTTTACCTGAAAATTTGAAAATTTATTTATAAAATATATTAATGAATGATATAGTACATGTTTCATATTGATAAAGAAATGGCTGACAAGAGATAAAGTAACAAAAATACTAATAACACATCAAGGAAAGAAAAAAATGCAAGTTCTTTGTAAATTCTTTACAAAAAATATTATTTTTGAACTATATGTAAGTTTAACTAATATGTATTGTTTGCTATGTATCATGTAGAGCCACAAAATGATGAAGCTTGATAATATTATTTCTGATCTAGGACCAAAAGAGCGTAAAATCTTGATGGAAAAATGCAAAAGGATGAATCAGGTGAATGAAAAAATACTATCGATCCAATATGAGTTTCTTTTTTTAATTTTCATTAATAATATATACTTAAAATTATTAGATAACATGTGTCAAACAATATATTAATTCACATCTATTTAATATTCTATAGGAACCAACAACTCAGAAAATGAATTTTGTTCTAAGAAAAGAAAAAAATAGAACATGCAAATGAAAATGAATTGCTCCTTAGCTCATCTGGTGTTGGAGGTTAACAAAAGGTGGGGAAACTTTTAGAAAAGTTCGAGGGATTTAGTGGAACAAATGTATAGACGTTCTTTCCACTTACAGTACAAAAATCAATCCAATGATTCCAAGAACCAAATTTTATCTAAACTACAGGAAGAGTTTCTAGAGAATTGATCAATGAGACATGTCAAAATTTTAATAGCAAAAATGTACAACAAAAAAGAAGGAATGAAAAAGTAATATTCCTTTAAATGTTTGTCTAGAATTATTTATAAATATCACTTTTGTTATATTTAATTTTCATATATCAATATAAAAATTAAATAGTTTATTGTCATGTTACATTTTCAGGAAGATTATGAAAATTTCAAAATATGAATGAGCTGATATTAGAAATATGCCAGTAGGAATGTCCAAAAAGGTGTACAAGGAGATGGTCAAAGAAATGGACAAAATTTCATCATAGGAGGAGCCATATCAACAACAACGTGCTTCAAATGTAATATGTAATCATTGAATTTTCCGATCATTAGGTGCAATAAATAAACAATTTAGAATTAAATATTTATTTTCAAGAATTTTCTTGCAGAAAAGAAAAGAAAATGGAACCCATTCAACACATAAAACAGGATGACAAGAAGAAAGGGGTTGATATCTAAGTTTGTGAGAAATTGTTACTTCCTAGTAACAACCTAACTAGACTTCATTTTTTCATTTTTAAGTTGTTTTACAAAAATCATCATTGAATGTCTTCAAACAGGTGCTAAAATACAAAGAAGAGCCATCAGACGAATTGATTGACATTGGGTTAAATATGGGTTGTGAGTATATGTTGGCATATCATAAATTAATTGTGGAATTTGTAAGCATCTATCGATCTTGTTTTACTTAGCTCCATCTATAATTAATAGAACAAAAAAATATTTTATATTAAATATATGATTTGTTATGGGGTATAAAACTTGCAAGAAACAAAGTATGGAACTTTGCCAACAGATGAAATCTTGATAGATGGCATACTACATGGTTTTGAAAAAATTTCTATTGTTCATGAGTCAATTGTTGCTATGGTACGTCATTTCTTTTCGATTTACATTGATGTATATTATTTAATATTGCAATTTTCATTATTCTCACTAATGTTTGTAGATGGAAGGTGAAGAAGAAGAAATCAATCAACACCATGAATAAAACATTCCTAAAAATAACCCAAGTCATGGAAGTAGCTCTAGCAGTGACAACAGTTCAAGCGAAGAATGATGATCACTATGTTAGGATATCAAAGCAAGGCGTTGTATTTTTTGAAATGTTTGTCTATGAAATCAGACATTTTGTTTAATGTAATGGACATAGTATCCCAATTTAAAGACAAAGGACAAAGGGCTACCAATAACTGTCCCATTTTTTATGAAAAATATTGTCTTATATATATGTGTGTGTGTGTGTGTGTGTTTTAATTTATTCTATTGCGTTCTCCATTGTCGTTGTGAAATGTAACGCCACTGATTAAATTTATGCATGATTAAATATTATAATGAAGAGATATGAAATTTGATGATATGATATAACAAATTAATCCAAACATCACATTCAAATGCACTAATACAAATTTAATTCATATGAATACTGTTATAAGATATGTGTCATCTTTGATGAATAATGAATTTTAAAAAATCACAATAATTATGATATGATATATTAAATTAATCCAAACGTCACATTCAAATGAATTAATAAAAATTTAATTAATATGAATATTGTTATAAGATGTGTATACTTTTGATGAATAATGAATTTTAAAAAATCACAATAATTTCACTGTCACAGGTCGATGTTTCTAAAAAATACAAAATGAACATCGATGTGTGTCAGTTACTGTACACCGGTGCGTTTGTATGATACAACACACCGGTGCGTTTATATGACCTATAGGCACCACACAAATACCAATACCAATTATAAATCTCGATGCGTTTGTGAGACACTGCACACTGATGCGTTTATGTGAGTCTACGCACCGGGGCATTTGTACGACCTATGGGCATCGCGCAAATACCAATACGAATTACAACAAACGGTGTGTTTGTTTGATACTGTGCACCAATGCATTTCTATAACTCAACGTACTGGTGTGTTGAGATGACCTATGGGCACTGCACAAATCGCAAGACCAATTAAAACGGACATGTGTGTTGTATCACCAACACTGCGCCCCGGTCAAATTTTATACCTTGATGGCCCGATGCATGCACCTTCAACCGCCCCGAGCCACCTTATATATGACACGCACCAGTGCGTTGACACCTTAGTAGCACACCGATGAAAAAAACATCCATAATAGCCTCCGGTCGCCCATTTTTTTTAGTTGTGTTGAAATTTCGTTAAAAGCTCCGCCAAAACCTCTATAACCGTAAAAGGATGTTGTAGCAAATGTGTTTTTGACAATTTTGGCCAATTTTATAGCACTAAAAACCTCATTTATAACCTTTGATAGAGGGTCTTTTCCTTGTCGCGAATACATGCTCATAACTAGCATAGCAATAACATAAAGATAATGGATGCAATAGCAATAAATTCTATACATAAACTAATACATTTTCATACCGAATACCAGAGAAATTAGCTCTTCATTACTGCATGTAACAACCAACTGGAGATGGGACTTCCACATTCCACCCAATCATAGATTGGCTGAGCCAAATCTACTTCAGCCAATCACCCCCATGCCATATTCCATGCATGAATGTGGGATTTAAACCCAAATAAACAACCAGGGAATTCTGAGGCTAAACCACCTCACCCTTATCGATAAACATGTCATAACCGGATTTACTGTGATCTACCTTGATCACTAGGCCAACACAAGCATGGATATCACCAGATTATCTTCACCTAAACTATGACGAATTTTCATGTCTCCTAGTCTCTTAGGCTTTACCACAACCCACAGTCTGAATCAGGGGTCACTAGGCCCTAAACCAAGACATACTCCCCAGGCTTTACCGCAATCCCAAACCCAAGATTCCTAGGCCTGAAATGGAGATTAAATCACCTCTATGATTTACCGTATATCTTGCCATTCACCAGCCGAGGATTCCTAGGCCCACCGAGGCAACACAATCCTGGATTTACCACAACCCATAGTCTCAATCAGGGTTTACTAGGTTAGTGTCTTTACTGTGATCCAGAGTCTAGTTTAGGGACCACTAGGCCATGTGCTATATCAATTTATAGATCCACCCCACTTAGCTTCGAATCCATCCAAAAATCTAGCTAAACCAAAACATGAGAACTCCACAACACCATAGATATCTAAAAATGGAAAGGCTAGGATGAAAACACTGTCACACCTAGAAAAACCCATGCCAAGATAGAAAAGAACCACATGCAATACCATGCATGTCAGATCTAGCAAGGAAAATATCCATGCAAATCAATACCTACCAAGAATCCTGTTGTAGTTTCTTGATTCCTACTCCTCCTTGCTTTCTTCCTTCTTTTTCCTGCTTTCTTGAATTTCTTGCGTAAATTCCAAAGTGCTCCAAAACTCTAAGTGTCCAATAGTGAGAGAGATATAGAGAGATAATAATGAGAGAGATCCAAAACTGAACTGACCAAGAGGTACCAACTAATCCTCAAAAGCCTTTTTATGGAAGAGGCCTTTAGTTTCTTCATTTTCCATTATTTTCCTTCATTTTCCTCCTCACATGAAAGTTGTGACCTTTCATCTCCCTTTTCTCCTAATTTCCATTATTTTCATAAATAATATGCCAAAAATAAGTGTTTCCTCTTTAATTCCTTAGCCATAGCCTTTTCCAATTTCCTTAGACATAATAAACCAAATGAACACCCCCTAGGATGTTTTTCCCAATATTCAAATTGGAATAAGTTTCCCATCAACCATGGCTATTATTTTTGACATTTATTACATGGAATTTTCACCAAGGCTATTACAGAATGCTCCCCCTTAGGGGACACCATCCTCGGTGTTCAACCACACATATATCTTAGCAAAACTGCTAAAAAGAAACCATACTGCCCATGGAGCTTTACAACACAAATAATTGTAGTATTTACAATTAATAACTTGCTCAAAAGAAAAAATCATCATGGCAATCATACCATGTATTAGAGCTTTATAACACAACTCATTACGATATTTACAATAGTATACACATATGCACATTTTCTCAACCAGAAAATAAAAGGATACCATGCCTGCATCTGCAACAAGGGAATCCATAGGCTCACACCTCCAACCTCAAAACAGTACCAGGATTCACTTCCTTCCAAGGAATTCTTTAATCCACTCTCATAGTCAAAATTTGCATCCAATATCCAACGCTACAATCCTGCACTATTTTACTCTTTAAGTGAATAGTTATCGACTTATTGTTCCAGGGCACACTCCCAATGTGCATTTGATTCCATCTGGAAATGCTAATGACCAAAAAAAATCCATCCACAACATTCCATTCTCTATTATGTAGTCCCTTTGGAAATCTGGTAATCCACTTCCGTGTAGTCACTCACCTTCAAAGTTCCCTGACATCCCCTAATGGGAGATCCATCCCTTGGCAAGGCTTCCTTGCATTGGAAGATATAAAAACCAAGGCATATACCTACCACAAAACCATCATACTGGTCATAAAATGCTCATGGAAATCAATGGAAACTATTGGCTATTAGTGTCCCACATTGGCCCTGCTCCTAACTTCTTTACCAACACAGTGTTGCATGTCCCAATTCCTTTTTTTGTTGCTGCTAATTCTTGCAGTAATTTTCAACCATCCCAAAATGGGAATTGCATGTTGTCCTATACCAAGCACATAATTTCCATTAGATTCAAAATAAATTGAAATAAACTCTAATCATACCTCATGGGTATATCGTCAACTATTCACTTCCTGTCACACAAGTCAAACTTGTTGTTTGATCAAACCATCATGTATAAACATATCATATCTAGGTAGCTCAAAATGAAACCATCATATATTAAAATCATAAATCATATGCAATCATCATAAACCATAATCATAAATCACATATAACCATCATAAGTCAAAATCACATATCACATGCATAACAAGATTGAAATAAAATATTGATACTTATCCTTCATCAATCCATACTTTTTCCTTTACTCTTTTTGTACACACACTAGATCTATTTCCACACATAGCACACAACATAACACATACACCTACACTCAATGTACAACATAACATATACACCTACACCTACACCAACGTACAACATATACATCTACACCTAGTGTATGATACAACACAATACATATTCCTACACTAGAATACAACACATACACCTACACTCTATGTACAATACAACCGAATACATATACATATGCATACGAAAAATGAAACACAACGAATACACATGCCACGATACCACAACTACACCATGCACATACATAGTACCTCATGCCTGCAACACAACATGTATGACATGCACACAATACCACATGTATACCAGTACCACATGCGCAGCATATACACAGTACCACCTGTACACATACTACCTACACCATGTGTGCACCACATCACATGTAGACAACACCCCCTGCACAACATGTACACAACGCCAAATGTACATCACACAACCTGTACAATGTGTACACAATACCACATGTACACAACACCACATGCACAACATATACATGACACCACTTGTACATATTTCCACATGCATGACATGTACACAACACCTTCTTCACACAACACAATATGTACAACTTGTACACAACACCACATGTACAAGGATGCACACAACACCATATGTACAACACACACACAACACCATATGTACATAGCACTGCATATACAACATGTACATAGCACCATACATACACAGAACCGCATATCCAACATGCGCATAACACCATATGCACACAAAATTTTATATCCAACACACGCACAATACAATATGTAAAAAACACTGCATATCCAACATGAACATAGCACCATCTATACCTAGAGTTGTATATGCAATATATACACAACACCATATATGCAACGTAAATACAACATCATATGTACACAATACTACATATGCAACATTGCACATCACCACAAGTACAATCACTGAATATACAACATGCACAACATATACATAACAATAGTATTGCACATCCATAGACCCCACACTATCTCCACAAAGTAACCTTGCTCCTAGTGTCTTTCCATTATCCATGATTATCCTAGCATGTCATAGATCCCACTACTTTCACTTATTTGACATACCCCTCATCATTACCTTCCATAACATAAACATATAAATAGTACAATCATATAATATCAATTCATTTCCACATGATACTGACCTTATATATCTATTAGAGTTATTCCTCCACAATGAAGATCCTTGAAAACCCTGTCATATAGTGACATAGATACATATGTACATACATGTATAATAATTAGGATAAAAAAATCATCATCATGTCAGACAACGACATACATGAACACATATATACATATAAAAATTTAGCATCAAATAAGCATGATCCATGATGACCCTCTCAGACATGACATACATCCATTCATACATGTGTACATATATAAAAACTTGCATAATCATGATCACATCATAATTTCCAAATAGCATAGGATCAAGGTTAAGAGAAATTCCTTTATCCATGAAAAATATGAAAAATATTGAGAACAACAATTCCCAACATAGCCAAGGCATCTGATATCTCAAATCCATTTAATTTACCTTTTTGTTACATTTCTCATGTTTGTTCTGCTACATTCCATTTACCTCAATGGAACCAACCACTCCAACTAGTTGTCAATTTCTTACTTTTCGTTGCACTTACTCATGCACTGAGCATCATCCAAGTATTACATTACCTGTTGGGTACCACAAATATCTCCCTGAACTCCATAAAAGTTCCTCTTTCCCAACCAATTACCAAGACTCAAAACATAAAACCAAGAATAAGAACCAAATGAGAAGAAACCATGAAATCCAATAACAATACAAAAACACAACCAAAGTGCCATTTCCATGCACTAGATGCAATGAAGACCAAAAATAAAGTGCAACAAATCATAAAATAACGAAATCACAAGACTGGAAACTAACACCATGACTCAATCCCCATGGTTCCCAATACTTCTAAAGGAAAGCTCAGCTTGAGCCTTCTTCAATATTTCATGGCAGTATCTTTCGCCATACAATTCCCTGCATCATACTACCATAACCACACAATTTTCCATGCATAAATAAGCATACAACATGTTATTTTTCTTACCTTGTTGTTCCAAGCAAGTTGACCTGTAACTGTAATATTCCTACTTAGCCTAAGCTAAGAGGAATATGAAATTTTTTCACTTTTTCTATTACATGAATAAATGAATAAAGGAGGACATGTAAAACTACTAAAAGAATGAATAAATAAATGCCCCATATGAACATTGATAAATCTGGGCTATGTAAATAAATCATCTGCAGGTGTGAAAGGGGTTTGAGCTGTGAGACTAGGTCAACCTTGACCAAATCTACAGCGTTGTCTAGATTTAATGTACCTCATGAAGGGACAATGCAGTTCTAGAAGGAGGCCCCTCATGTGAAAGGAGCTAACTTATCAAGGTGGTTTAGGGTTTGCAAAGGCTTTCATCTTATAAAATTAAGGGGAAGGAAGAAAGAGGAGGTTGTTGATTGTCTATATTTCTGAGTATCTTGTCTGTTTAGACAAATACCATTCTCTACTGTTCAGTGGAGAATAGTGCTGCTTAGCACTTGGAGTTCCTATGCAGGGATTTCACCTCTTCCATTGAGGATTCTTGGAGGAGTTTTTGTTGATTTGATTGACTATCAAGCTTTGGGCCAAGATATACTTCCAACTGTAGTGCAGATCTAGTGACGGTTTGGTTTCTTTTGTAAGCTGCAGCAAGTGGAACTCTAGATCTATTTAGATCTAGCTTGTATTGGAGCCTCTTCTTAGCGAGTGTGTCTTTTAACCTCCTGGAAGAGTGCATCCATTGTTTGAGCTTTAGATTTGTATCTTTGCATCAAGCCATCTATGTTATTCACACTACAACACAATTTTCCTTGAGGAACTGCATTATTCTTAGTGGAGGTTCTGCAGGGTGTTTTGATCCCATTTTTGATGAGAGATCTCTGGTGCTAGGCTTTTCCTTTTAATTCGGTGATCCATGGATTAGCTTGTTGATCCATGTTTTGTTTAGATCTGATCCATTTCAATGTAAAATCATCTTCAGAAATTTCTGAATCATTTTTCAATTCTGCAACTTAAAACTCAGATCTACTCTTTGTAATGCATGATTTGGTCAAAACCCCAAGGGTATCTTGTAAATAAGAATTTCTAGATCACAGATCTGAAATGGATCTGATGTTTTTTCTATAGATCTGTCCTAGATCTGAGATGTAATACTCAGCTACTGCAACTCCTGGAAATAACACTGTTAAGCCATTTTTCAGTTTATATATGTGTTTCAGCCTTCTTTTCTGAAGATTTCTTTCTCTCGTGTCTCGTGTATTCTACTGTATATTGAAAGAGCTTCATTGCAATTCTGATTTGCTGCTATATGTTCATAATTTGGTATTATTTGATGGCCTCCTTCTCATGCTTTCCAAGACTGCACTATTTCTGAAGAAGTTTGTTGTGCATAGCTGCAGCCCCTCCTGTAGGGTGTTTTTCAGCTAGACTAGGTGGTGGGAGATCTATTTACCACACCTAGTTTGATTTTTTTTTGCTCCCCCTTTAGATCTAGACTCTAGATCTGCTGATTAAAGGGATCCAAGGGCTGTAAACTCATTTCTGTGCATCAATCTCCCACGAGTACGTTATTTCAGCAGGCTTGTTGTGCCATTCCAGATTTGGAATATTACAATAACTGAACACACATGTCAGCCATATGTACCAAACATCAAGAAAACATTTCTATCACTTTCACCAAGAATAAAAACCATGTCATAATCAATAATCAACTCATGATCATCGGTCATAATACCTTATGCTACAACTATCACTTACTTACACTCAAGTACATACCAGCTATCTCAGCACATATGTGTTAGCACAATCATCGTAAAACAAGATCATTCCTTCATGCAATCTTACAGACACATATACTCATATCATGCAATTAATCAAACATTCCAATAGCTTTTGAATATACTATGTTAAATAAGACAACTAGATGACATAATAAATGCCAAATCACTCAAACACGAAATAGATGACATAGTCAAAGATTCAAGTACAAATTAGATTCCATAAGCAAGCTCATAACTTTATGTGTCTCAGGGGAGGCAATCTTGTCTACACTATCAATCTAGATTAGCATGATATAACTTAACAACACATCAAATCAAACCTAATTAATGTTATGATACCCATAATAGTAACTGACTAGCATGTTCACCTCATAAGTTCATAAACAACTGTCATTCATGCATAACAATCACATATACATAGTCAGTCTAGATTAGTAAAACACGATATCAAAAATATATCAACTGATACATGAATGTAATAACCCTAACCATCCATGTAGGCCAACCCTAATTAACATGATACATATACCATCAAGTTCTTAATGAAATATCCCTAATCATAAGGTTACTAAAATATAACAATAGCAAGTTCATATATCATGCTCATCAACACAATGTAACATGTAATTCAACAACAAGTTAACCTATGACATACTCATCAACAGCATGTAACATAATCATCAAGTTATCTAACATAAAAAAACAATAGAAATTCATTTAAACACATGTTACTATCATTCATGACTATCCAACAGATGTGCATATAACTACACTTACTCAACTAGCATATATCATGTACACAACCATAACATCAATAGAATGAAAGGCATACACATAACCACAACACACATGACTACACTGATCAACAAACATTTACCACACATGTAACCACAATAAAAATAAAATGAAAGGCATGTATATAACCCTCATTCATATAACAATCCATTAACTAACATACATGCATGTCGATCTTCTCTTACCCGAAATTCTAGTGCTGCAACTTCACCTTGATGATCTGGATCCCCTGATCTATCTTATCCAACACATTAGCATCATAACATACCAATATCATATTGATGACCTAATTTCATAAAATGAACTTTTTCATAACAACCTCACTCAAACTAATGCAACTTGACCATATACACCCACTTGACATGTATAACCAATCATGAACGACCAATGTATGTCCCACATATCTCATCACATAAGAAAACATACAAGGACAACACATAATCATGACCAATATGTAACCCTAGCATAGGAAATAAATGCATGTACAACATGTAGCATCATGTAAGTAAGTGTGCATGGAAAATACATAAGAAAGAACAACACATAACCAATCATACATTCATGCCAACATGTTGACAACAACATCAACAACATTTTCATGGCGACACCACTGCCACCATGGCCATCAAAACATGGATGAAAAAATAAAATATAAACCAAAAACATACTAAACACATATGAAACCAACTTAAATACATGACCAAAACACTTCCCATCCATTCCAATGGTTGAACCATTCCCTGATACCACTTTGTAACACCCTCTTCCCACATATACCCAAGTAACCGGCGAACCAGGTTAAACATGTGAAGAGAGGCTACTAATATGAGATTCAAACTCCTAGATAACCTTAAGTAAGTGGAACCGATAGAAACACCAAAAACACACCTTTCACTGCATCATTGACATCCCTGGGAGGTAATCCAACCTTTCAGGGCCTTTTTCCTCAAGGGGGAACTGACTTTTATCCCCTTTGAGGCTAAGCTGTTGGAATATAGGGTAAGGGAGTGTGTCTAGACCCTATAGATGTGGGCTATCCTTGGAAAGGTAGTGTCTAAGAACCAAACAACAATTTTTTTTCCTATAGCTACGGGATTTGTGCCAGATTTTCAGCCCCTAAGCCTAAGTCACTACCCAGAACTTCCTGTAACTTCATGAGAGGGTAAATAACATAAAAAAATATATGGAAGCAATCACATCAACTATAACTCATCCGACCCCACCCAACCATGATATACATTTCATCAAAAATGCCAAAAACATAGCATATACAGGCATAAACAACATATTTAAACAAAGAGGTCTCTTTCTTATCTGAGAATGGTTAAGAAGCATTTCTCCATTACACCATAAGCTATCATATAATAAAGTTTACCATAGATACATGATATATTCATTTACAGGAAAAAACGTGAATAGAGGCATACATAATCATTGATCGAATACATGCTCACAACTAGCATATTAGTAATATAAATACAATGGATGAAATAGAAATACATTCCATACATAAAATAGTACATATGCATAGCAAATACCGAAGAAATGAGCTCTTCATTAATGAATGTAAAGACCAACCGAAGATGGGACTTCCACGTTCCACCCGACCATAGATTGGCTGAGCCAAATCTACTTCAACTAATCACCCCCGTGCCATATTCCTATAATGAATGTGGGACTTAAGCCGAGGGAAAAAACCAGGGCATCCCAATGCTAAAAAACCTCACCCTCATTAATGAATATGTCATAATCAGCTTTATCATGATCTACCCCGATCACTAGGCCAACACAAGCATGGATATCACCAAATTCTCTCCGCCTAAACCGTGAGGAATTTTCATGTCTCCTAGTCTCTTGGGCTTAATGCAACCCACAGTCTGAATGAGGGGTCACTAGGCCCTAAACCAAGACATATTCCCCAGGATTTACCGCAATCCCAAACCTAGTATTCCTAGGCCCGAAATGGAGAGTAAAGCACCTCTAGGATTTACCATATAGCCTGCCATTCACCAGTCGAGGATTCCTAGGCCCACCAAGGTAACAAAATCATAGCTTTACTGAAACCCACAATTTGGCTCAAGGGTTACTAGGCTAGTGGCTTTACCATGATCCATAGACTGGTTTAGGTACCACTAGGCCATGTGCTATATCAATTCGGAGATCCACCCCACTCATATTTGAATCCATCAAGAAATCCAGCTAAACTAGAAGATGAGAACTCCACAACACCATACATATCAATAAATGGAAATGCTAGGCTTAAAAAGCTGTCACACGTGGAAAAACCCATGCCAATACAACAAATAACCACATGCAATACCATGCATGCCAATTCTAGAGAGTAAAATACACATGGAAATCGATACCTACCAAGAATCCTGATGTAGCTTCTTGATTCTTGCTCCTCCTTGCTTTCTTCCTCATTTTTCCTTCTTTCTTACCAATATTGCTCAAATTCCAAAGTGTTCCAAAACTCTAAGTGTCCAAGAGTGAGTGTGTGTGTGTGAGAGAGAGAGAGAGTAATGAGAGAGCTCCAAAACTGAACTGACCAAAAGGTACCAACTGATCCTCAGAAGCCTTTTTATGGAAGAGGTCTCTATTTTCTTCATTTTCCTCCTCACATGCAACCTGTGACATTTCATCTCCCTTTTCTCCTAATTTCCATTATTTTCATAAATAATGTTCCAAGAATATTTTTTTCCTCTTTAATGCCTTATACATAGCATTTCCCAATATATTTAGCCATATTAAACCAAATGAACACCTGCTAGGATGTTTTTACCAACATTCAGCTTGGAATAAGTGTCCCATCAACCATGGTTATTATTTTTACATTATTACATGGAATTTTCACCAAGGTTATTACACTGAGACCGCACCCTCTAGGATTTATTGTATATCCTGCGATTCACTGACAAGGATTCCTAGGCCTAATAAAGGGAAAATACCTCTAGTATTTACCATATATCTTTCCATTAACTGGTCTAGTATTCCTAGGCCAACCGAGGCACACAATACTTGGCTTTACCGCAACCCATAGTCTAGTTCAACGGTCACTAGGCTCGTGGATTTACGGCAATCCAATGTCTTGTTCGGGGATCAATAGGCCATGTGTTCTTCCTTTAGGAGATCCACCTCACTCATATTTGAATCCATCTAGAAATTCATCTCAACCAAAACATGAGAACCCCATCACACCATGGCTATCCATAAATGGAAAGTCTAGGCTGGTAACATTGCCACAGCTAGAAAAACCCATCCCATGACAACAAAGAACCACATGCAATACCATGCATTCCAAATCTAGCAAGGAAATCACACATGCATATCGATACCTTCAAATAATCATTTTGTAGATGCTTGATCATGCTCTTCCTTTCTTGCTCATTCCTTCCTCTTGTGTTATTTTCATTTCTTGATAATGCCAAAGTGCTCCAAGAAAACTCCTAAGTGTCCAAGAGTGAGAGAGAGAGAGATAATAGAGAGATAGCTCCAAATCTCGACTAAAAAAAATGTACCAACTAATCCTCATAATAATTTTTATCAACTAGACCTTTATTTTCTTCATTTTCCGTTATTTTCCTTCATTTTCCTCCTCACGTGCAACCTATCAAATTTCACCTCCCTTTTCTCTTATTTTATGTTATTTTCATAAATAAATGTGCTAAAATGGAATTTTTCCTTTCCAAAGCCTTTTCCAATTTCCTTAGCCATAATAAACCAATGAAAATACTCACTAGGATGTTTTTGCAAACATTCAACTTGGAATAAATGTCCCATCAACCGTGGTTATTACTTTTCCTTTATTAACTTTTATTACATGGAATTTTCACCAAGGTTGTTACATATTGAGTGCACAGAGGAACGAACAGGTTGACTAGGTGTTAGGAATACATGTTCGTGCCAGAGCACGAGAAAATGGAAAATGTGTTGGGTGGACCCCATGGGATGTGTAAGCCCACAAGGCTCACCCCGATGGAAATAAACAGGTGAAAAAAGTGTTTGGCCGGGGTAACAGAGTCTGGTGACGGAAAATTTCACTGGCATTTTAGAATTTTTTCAAATGATAGAATGTGTGCCGAAGTCTTTATCTTGCGGTGGATTTCACATGTTACTGTGACCAAGGGCCTTCTGGAAAAATGCAATTAAAAAGGGGGACTTTTGGGCTAAGGCTTAACACCTGTGGATTTGAACGAGTTGGCTGCATTGGACATGAGTCTATCCATGATTATCAGTTATGTCAAATTGGATATTTTCCATAGATGGTATATGCAAGCACTGATTGAGTCGGAAGTTGTTGGAATGTGGGATTTTCTACTGAAGTTAATGGAAAGTGTCAAGAAATCTAGATCAAGGTAGTTGTTATAGGTCATTTTGTCACATCTAGTCAATAGGCCTACAAAATAGATCAATAAAAATCATGTTACCCCTTGATATCATCATTTCACAAAGCCCTAAGCATGACTCTCCTTAATCCCATATTTTTTTCTTGAAACTGCCTCAAATAAGTCATTTTAAGGACCAATGCAGTCTATAAGAATGTGGACCTGCGTTCACCAATAGGTTTCTCTTATGCTGGGAAGGGTTGATCACTAGTAGGTTTCCCTATATTGGGGTGTGTTGATTCTAGAAATTAGGGGAAAAAAATATTTCTAAAGCTTCCTCTTCCAAAAGCTTCCAAGATTTTTTGCAACTATTTACCTTAGATAAAACTCTTGAATCCTGTCATATCCTACCTTGGAGTTTCCATCCCTTATTCTTTGATCCCATCCTCCCATCAAAATCGGATCTCAAATCCTATATTGATAAATGGTTAATAAATTTCAACTTACCATCCTCTTCTATATATTTATAGACATCTACAAGCTAGTGGTTTGCTTTTGGATATAGATTCTACCCTCATGCTACTGCTCTAAAGATTCATTATTCCATGCATTAGGATGATTAGAGGTGCACTTTATGGAAAAGAAGGAACAAATAAACTTGGAGGAGCTCTTCCACAAGATCAACTACTATATTTGGTTGTAACTCAATCCATTTCTATTAATGCAAAGAGTTCTTTGTTTTCCTATATATGATGTTATGATTTCATGTATTTCGATGCCATGTTGATCCATTGAATGAAGTTATTATATGATGCTACATAGATGTCGTATATCATTGTCTTGTGTTGTTTTATTGTGTAGGTTCTAATTATAGTGATCATAGCTAGGATTGGAGCGTTCAATCCAAGAGAGGATCAAAGCATACTACAGATCATAGGTAGGCTTCATTCCATTATCTATTTACTTCAAGGTAAACATTAGCTTCTTTGTCCTTCTATTGTTCTAGGTTAGGCCACCCAATCTAGTGAAGATAATTTTGTTTGGAGTCATAGATTTTGTATAAAAAATTGGTGACCATATTGGGGATAAGTGTATGCCCTTGATGGTTTATTTGTCCTTAATGTTTCTTTTACCTCTTCTTCATACCTTTATTGTCATACTCAGTCAAGAACAAACCTAGGAACACCTTTCATTGAGTCTAAATTAAAATTTATGTGCTGAAACTTTCTATTTATTCACCAACACTCCCTCTAGTCCAGAGACAGAGCATTGCACCCCTGCAGAGCCCTCTTTGTGCCTGCATTTCATAGCACTGGTTCCTCTTCTGCACCTACGTTGGCCCCTATTATTGCATGAATTTTCTTTTTCTTTGGTTTTCTCTTTGATCAACCTTGTTCCAGCTGTCCTTCCTTGAGTCTTTGAGTGCCTTGGTCACTTTAAAGTCTCCATTTGGTTTTATTTTTTCTTTTGAGTCCCTTTCATAAGGATTTCTTTATATTTACCTTTGTTATTATCATTAGGTCATTGGAAAATTGTTTTTTTTAATCATTGAGTGCTTGAATGAATTGGTTTTATACTCATCGTTTTAAAATCTTTGTTTGAATTAATTATTAGACATTTCATCTTACTTTTCATCATATTTGAAAATTAAGAGGAATTGAAAAGAAAAATATTTACATTGGAATATAAGGTTTTGTATGTGCATCAACATTGGAATAGTTTCATTAAAATGGAATTGTACTTTGCATATTATTTTTTGCATTTTGTATGTTACATACTCTTTGTCTGTTCCCTCCCTTAGATATATTTTCATTGAAATAGAAAGATTTCATTTTTTCATGCTAGTTTTCATTTTAGGAAATTTAGGTGAAACTCGTGCTGAGCCATAAAACTGAAACTTAATCAAAGATAAGCATTAAAATTTACTAAATCAACCTAATGATAATTTGTAGCATTAATGAAAACATCTAGAGGTCTAGGCTAGAGATTTGTTCCGATCTTGTTAAATGTAGGAGTTGTCATTGTTTGCGAATGTTGTATCACGAGGGTCATTAGGGGAATTTTGAGGTCTAAAATGGCCCTCTAAGGAAATTATAAAATAATAGTGGACATAATAAAGTAATATTTGATTACATCAGCAAATTTTAGAGGGAAAAAAGAGAAAACTACTTTTCCAACTCGTATTTTCAACTTATCTCCCTATGGTTTTACTAAAATTTCGAGCAGGAACACTCGTTGGATGTATAATTTCATTCCTAATCCAATGAGTACCCATGTTGCATAATTTCGATGGAACCTACGACACGAAAAATGAGAAATACATGAAAAAATGTGATTACATTCACAATTTTCATGTATTTCTCATTTTTCATGTAGCAAGGTCCATCAAAAGTATGCCACACATGGGTACTCCTTGGATGAGGAATCAAATTTTGCATCTAAAGAGTAATCCCGCTCAAAATTTGAGTAAAACCTTAAGGAGATAAGTTGAAAATACAATTTGAAAAAGTAGTTTTATTATTTTATTATTTTTTAATCTTTTTACTTTTTTACCCCAAAAATGGTGAATCATCCCCCATGGTTGACATCATCATCTTGAATCCTATTGGTTCTTGTAAATTTTATTTTGGTTGCACATTTTTCTTTGAGGCCTAGTTTAGACCTCAAAAGTTCTCCAATGGATATCTTGTTCCACGTACGTAAGTATATAGGATCGTACTCCACGTTATCATATTTGGGATTATTATCCATGACTAAATCCAATATGGTTTCCCACCATGTCTCTACTATGGTTGAGATATTGAATGTTGCTTCCTCATGCTTGTTGGCAACATCACCGTAGAGACATATCTATGATGGTCCGTCTATCCCGCCTGGTTATTAGTCATTGTCTAATACCTTTTGTGGTGCAACATATAGTCCTTTGACTTCTCCCATTCCATATGGAAATTCTCTAATGATCACTATACACTCTGATCCTTCTCCCTCGTCGACACCTATAGTTGAAAAAAGGGCTAGTCCTTATATTAATGGACACCTTCAACAGGCCAATTCTCCTTACATTGGGTGCACTCCATCTGGTGGGAAGTTTACTCCGTCATCCCCCCCTCCTTTGGCAAGGGGGAAACCTGTTGTTGGTACACCACAAGTTATTTCTCAACCTTTATCGAATTCACCTTTTCTTGGTTTGAATTCTATTGTTTGCAAATCTACCTTGCCCCATCTAATATGGTTTGGTTGTGTGTACATTTGTACATTCTCCACCTATACTATCTGCATCCTAAATTCCTGTTTATTAATATGTACCTTTATAAGCTCAAATCAACGTAATACAACCTTTACAGGTTTCTATGACTCAATTTGTTGCAATGGTATCTAGTACTTCCCAGATCCCACTCACTCAACCTTTACAAGGTAACTTACAATCTCAACAGCTTGGACAAAGTATCCCTGAAATTCCTATAGGAAAAACTACATATGGCATGGTGCAACTCCCACCGAACTAACCTTATGTGGGTATGACAAACAATCTCATAGGAAAAAAATATCAACATTTTCAAGGTATCCCTCAGACACCTTATTTAGGTAAACAACCCCAAACTCATCCATTCCAGCATTTTCAAGGTTATCTTGGAGCTGGAAAATAAGGATATGTGTATACTAGTTATCAAAATCCTCATTGTGGTACCCAAGTTCCTCTCTATCAGAACCCTCCTTGTTATGAGATGCAAGTACCTATTTCCCAAGCTATCCCATAATATCCAGGTTACCCTCCTCCATATTTTAACATGAAATTTCCCTTTGTGGAAACTCTTGAACTGCCAAATTTAGCCCAGCTCATGAATGATCCCACTGCTCATTCTCCTTGGTGGTCAATAATTCCTACCAAATTTCCCTATAACATTCCAAAATTCAATGCAAATCCTAGAGAAGACCCTTCCATGCATGTAATGACTTCTCATCTATGATGTTCATCGAACTCCCTTAATAATGATTCGATTTGGTTATGTCTTTTCCAACATACACTTACATGTACCACAACTAAACAGTATATTGAACTAACTAGAGCTTTTTTTTATGATTTCATTTCCTTAACCACTACATTCCTTACACATTTTCAGTTACACATCAAGTATGATACTATAACGGAACTTTTGACCAACTTCAAACAATCGGATTCCACTCACACCTCAGATCACATTCATGAGTGGCAATGGCGTCATTGGTTCGTTAAGACATATGTTCATGTTAAATTGTTAGCGGAATGGTTCACTAAATATCTATTAGCACATATAACATAGGATGTGGCTAAATTTGGAGTCGTGACCAAAGAGCAAGTGTTTTCTCATGCACAATATTTAGATCTCGTTTGTACCCAATTGTGCATGTTTTATGACAAAATACCAAACGCCCTCAGACCTACAAAATTTTTTATTCAAATCCCTAGTAAATAATCTCATGCTAATAATGGCTAGATTGGTTCTGCAAGTTTGTAGTCCATGAGTAAACCACCCGGTGCTTCTCTCACTGCATCTACCAAAAACTCTCCGTCGAATCCTCTTGTGGCTTCTACTTCCAAGCTAAATGTTTTTTATTCTAATAAAGTTAAGTCTCAATAGAAATGAGGAAGTAAGAAGAAAGGTAGAGGAAAAAATCAGAAATATTCTTCACGACAGGATCAATAAACAAGTTACTTCTATGATGAGAAATCAAATCCTAGTTTCCCATGTCTTATTTGTAATGAGGAGCACTTTACTTATGATTTTCCTCACTGCGCAGAAGTGAAACTGGTCTTGAAATGTTACACTTCACCTGATATGTTGACTGACCTGTTCCCTAATGAGGAGACTCGCATTGTTTCTCTAGATCCTACTTCCTATAACACAGTTTTAATTCTTTCATCCAAAAATCCCAAATCTAATATTACGGTGGCTACCCGAAATAAGGACTATGGTAATGTGAATCTCCCGAATGGTCAGGATAATTATAAAACTTCTGGTTTGACATCATTGGATCCCAATATGCCTACGATTACTTCAAAATTAACCATTAAGCCTCCAAATGGCGTTATTAGTAAGTTTTATTTCAACCCTCATGCGAGAGTTGCTCAAAATTACAATGTAGTTGAAGACTTGGCTCAGTCTCCATCAACTATGTTGACTTTCAAGGTGTTACAAAATTGTCGTGCCCAAAAGAAGGATTTTCTTTCTTCTATCGAATGTGTTGATCTTTCAGATTCCAACCTAGTTGTTTTTAATCATTAGGATGACTCCCCTCAACTCCCGGCTCAATTGGATTTTATGATCCAGGTTTTCATTTGTGGTAAGAACATTCATTGTTTTATTTTGGACAAGCGATGTTATGAAACAAACTCACAAAAAAGAAGAAAAGAGAGATTGCCGACTTAGAAATCAGCCACTTCGAGGGGAAAACCTCCTTTACATTACATAAATGAATATTTCTTGGATGATACAAATGAAGAAGCCTCCTTTCTATATATAGGAGTCCATGGGGTCACAATATAATCCTAGCCGACCTAACAATAATAATGTAAAGGCACAACAATAATAATAGTGGGCTATTATGGGGCATAATAATAACAATATGGGGAATATAGGGGTACACCAATAACAATAAGGGGGTTACACTTGTTAGTGTCAGTCTAGTCATATTGCCATCAGTGATCAAAGTTGTTCTTTTGCATTTTCATATTAGGTGTCTCATACCGAATAAATTTCACCATTCCACTAGGTCATGGATTAATTGATGGTAGTAATTTTTATCAGTTTTCCCTCATGAGGTACTTGCTGATTTTCCTCCCTATGGTCTTCAGTCATTAGTCTCTTTCATTCTCAAAATCATATCAGTAGGTCATAGGATGAGTCTCATTGGTCTCTAAGGTCTCACCATGGTCAAATTAATGAGTCAAGTGTCGAATAAAGATCATCAAGGTCATGAGGAAGTCAATAACTACAAAGTCACAGCACCAGGAAGAGAAAAGTCACAATTCCGAAATCTGTTATCTCCACAAAGTGATGTCCCTACCTTTCAAAGAAATTTTCTGCAACATGTTCAGTGCCAGATCGTCTTCAAAGCAGATCCATCAGAAAGAGCCTGGAAAGAGCTTTCCAACGGTATATTACACTCTCAAAACCGACCTCTGGATTGAATTTTATGCTTAAGTGAAGTAAAAGCCCTCTATTCCCTAAGCCCCCCATATTTCCCATGTTTCCCTTTTAAATTTATGTTCAAATCCCTTTAAAAACCCCTTATAACCCCCCCGCCATATAAACCACTTCCCCACCATGCATATAATAAAAAATTTATAATATAAAGTTTAAATTTTTATTGTTATAAGTCGCAATCGCAACGTTTTCAAATTGCAACACTTATATGGAATGCTCCGATCAGTTCATCGTGAACATGAGCGATGCGATCAATCGCGCAACTCCTCCGATCGCATCGCACATCCATTTCTCCCGATTTTGATTACTCCCTCCGATCGCATCGCACATCCATTTCTCCCGATTGCGATTACTCCCTCCGATCGCATCACACATCCATTTCTCCCGATTGCGATTACTTCCTCCGATCGCATCGCAAATCCTCCGATCGCATCGCAACTCCCCCGATCGCAAGTCCTGCACCCTCCTCCGATCGCATCGCAAATTTTTCGATTGCAATCATTCCGCTCCGCTCCCCTCCTGATTTGCGATTGCGATTATATCCTCGGGCCCACCATACGGTACTTACTCCCAATTGTAATATAAAATCCCTTTCCCCTTTGTAAGTCCAAAATCACATTTTATTATGTTTATTAAAATATTTCCCACGGTTTAATCTTATCGCATCGGAACTTTTGTATGGTCCGTTCCAAATGCGTCTCGCTCCCGATCCCGATTGCGATTTCCATATGGGTCCCGCCTCCATTTCCCTTCCCTTTTCCCATTTAAACACATTTTTCCCTTCAAAAAAGCATAAATTCAGTTTATCAGCATTCTATTAAAATCCAGAGAATGAAGAACTAAAGGAAAGTGAAACGTCAGGGACCAAGAACAAAATTGTAACAGTCACCTCTTCAGTAATTATTCAAAAAGATCCACTCTACTATGTTTCGCCTTCTCATTGGATATCCGAAAATTTCAAATGAAATAATGTAACGCAGCTCTTCTTTTACGAAGAGACTGTTGGCTTTTGGCCTTCTATCTTCAGTTGTGATTTATCCTCTTCCCATCGATTTTTATTCCTGCAAAATTTGTCTATTTATTGTAAATTCTAATTATTTGCAAAAGGGCGGAAAAATTTGAGGCCTGAAAACTCAGAAGTAAAGGAATAGTGTGGCAGTGAGCTCTGCGCTCCATTGATAGTTTGGTAGGGAATTAAATAAAGTGATGCAGATCTGATTTATGGGATTCATGTGGTATGATTTTTAGCATATGTCTCTCCTTTATGTTTCATATGTACTTTGTTATGTTTCACAATTCATTCATAAACATTTCCAGTTGAATGTTTTCAAGTAAGAAAGGTAGAATCCATTCTTATATGCTCTGCCTTCGGGAATCATTCACACTGTGTATTTTCTTCTGTCTAAAAAGGATTCATTTATTATGCCCTTTTCAGCTTTCTCAATAGTCTTTCCACTCCATTTTATTTCAATTTGATTGCTAAATCTCCTGCCTATCTTGCCCCATGAAATACCCTGTATCTCGATTTAATTCCTCATCTCATGTTGTCCTTTTGTCCCATACATCCCTGAATATTCAGTCATTTATCAAAACCCCTTTCACATTTATATATCTAGCCTAAAATCAGTTCATTATTATTTTATTGAATATCTATTCTACGGAGAGAGCCCTCTCCTGTCCTTGTAGGGCTAGCTACAAGGCTGAGTGTGGTTTAGTTGTTACCCTGATTTTCCTTTTTCATCCTGAGGTTCAGATTGGGTGCTAACAACACTAACAACAATAAGGGAATTAACTAGTAATATAGGGCCCTAACATGCCCCTCTCCTTCAAAAAAGTGTTGTCCTCAATGCTTGAGTAGTTTTGGATGCTTCTTTATAAAATTCTCATCCTCCAGTGTGGAATATTTAGTGGGTAAGTTCCTCCACTTGATGAGATAGTATGAAATTGATCGATTTCATAGCTGTCGAGTTCTTGTTTTCGTGACTGCTTCAAGTTCCAATATGATTTTTCCTTCATCATCAAGTTCTAGCAATATTGTTTGAACCAAAAGTTTTTCACCTATAACCTTCTTTAAGAATAAGACATGGAAAACTAGATGCACTTGGGAAGATGTAGGAAGCTCCAAGTTGTATGCAATAGTAATTTTGGGCCTCAAATTATTCCCATGTTTTCATTATGCAATATCACCATTCATACCCTAAAACTCTAGGTTTTTAACATGTTCTGTACCCTAATTCCATAAATTTCCATCAAATACACTCCATGGTTGGTTATCATTAGTTTTCCTATATTTTCTATGATTAAAGATGATTATGCCATGATTTACTAATAACAATTTTTCTAAGTTCATTTTTCACAAGGTTCCATTACCGAAATTCTTCACAAGTCAGTAGAGTACAGAAATGTCTAATTTGGGGCTTTGACAGTTTTGGCATGCTTCTGGAGAAACTGAGAGAGGTGAAGGAAAATGAAGAAATTTTGGCGCATAGTTTTTGGTCCCAGTATAGTAAATTTATTAAACCTCAAACAATTTTCTAAAATTCTTTATGGTTTGGGAGATATGCAAAGGTCTTTGAGTCTGATTTATAGAAAAATAAGGAAAATTCAGATTTGTAAAGTATCCCAAACAACCTTGTTTTGAATTTCTGTAATCAACAGCTAAATTTTATAATTGTACTCAAGACTATGGAGATCTATTACACTCTTCGTGACTTCAAGAGGGTCAAAAACAACAAAAAATAGCTAGATCAAGCCCGAGTTCGATGATTTCGAAGAGAAATAGCCTCCAGATTAGTGTGAAGCAAGGATATTCCAATGTTAGTATTTAGTTAGGAATGGTTATGATATGTAGAGCACAATCGTTCTCACAATCAGATTGGGAATCCTAGATTAGCCATGGTTTTATGAGTAAAATGATCCATAAATATTTTATGTATGAGATTGATGTCTATAAAGGCCAGTGCTCTAATGAGTTAGGGGGCGATGATCAGTAACAAGTTATCAATTGTTGATGTGAGCTTCAAGTTGTTGTAAGACATTTATTTTTATTAATCGAAGGACCTCTATCTTAGTGATTTAACATAAGAATGTGTTAATTCAGATCATTGCAAGTACATTTATAGTGATTTTTTAATTAGAATGCGTTAGATTTCCTTTTTAATGCAAGTTTCCTAGGCTTACACAGGTGTGGCAAGGGCCCACCACAATTTGGGATCGAGCCTCTTTGTTTGTTTGTAGGCATATATTTGTGGGATTTCATTTATCTTCTATGTGAATTTGATAACTTTATGATTGTTATTGCGTAAATATATAATTATATTTTTGTATCATCGTGTTCAGTAATTTCTCTAAGATCATATTAATATTACTACCAGATCGTGTTCGAATCCTTAACACAAATCCATGCTCCGCCTCCCATCAAAAGGTTAAGTTTATTTAAGTATTAGTGGATCATCAATTGAACATAACTTGGCTGTATGATGATTTTGTGCGATTAATCCATGAATTGCAATTAAGGTTTTTGAGTAAACCCTATTTTGTTTGTATTAGTTAAACTTGTGAATGAATGAAGTCTTGAACTGGCATCGATCATAGTTAAATTCAGAAGTGAGAACATAGTGTGTATTTCCTTGTGAATTATGTGTGGGTTGCTAAAATCATATCCAAGAGTCAAATAGCTATGGTTATGTAAGAATTCTTTTAGCAACTGTAGTTTAGAATAAGTATGACAAAGTGATTTAGATTCGGCACCTTTCAGTTGAAAAGTGTGGATTTAGTTAGCATAAAAATTTCATTTCCCCTTTCATTTTCTAGTAGTAGGTAATTAGGATCAAATTAGAGTTATATAGGATGTGTGAATTCTTTTAAAATTGCAAGTTCTTTGAAGGAAAATATGATTGAATTCTATAAATTAGTTTCATTTAAAAAGATATTCTGTGATCAAAGTTCTCATTTCTAATTTCGGAAGATTGAATTAAGCAGTGAGAGTTCTCTATATACAGTAATATTCTATTCCAGTATTAATATAGTTTAGCTAGGGTGTGTAATTCATATAAATCATTTCGATTTTACTCAAATATTTAGTGTGATGTTAGTTAATTTATGAACAGTAAGATTGTATAAATTATACAAGTTGCATGTATATTACCGGATCCTCCTGATCTAACAAATTAATCTTATGTTAAATACAGAATCCTTCCACTTAATTCTTTGTGTAAATTAAATCGCCAATTGAAAAACACATATGAAGCAAATCAATCGCACATAACAAGAATGTTTTACCGGGAAATCTTAAAGCTAAAAACCCAAACTATCATATATTATGTATATAAATGGAACATGTAACAATCTCATACAAAGATTAGTACATCAAGCTCTCAGTACAATCAACAATCTTCACACACTGTCATGCAGAAATTTGCATATCTATGCACCAATTTCTTGCCCCCTGACAGCCTGCCTCCACTATGCAATTCCTGTTGAAGAAGACCCCTGAATGAATTTTATATTGCCTTACCTTGACTTCACAATCCTTATTGGCGACTCCAATGTGTGTTGGATGCATTGAATGCATCACTATAGTTACAACAGATAGTCCATCTCCCCATTTCACATATCTCTCCACTGGGTCTCCACTAGAACTGACATGAAAGTAGTTAACTGTTGTATTTGTTCAGTTGCAAGTGAGTCATTAGTTTTGAATTAATTCAATAATTAATTCACTAAAATCTCATAGTGTATCTTTAGTTACAACTAGATACAACTAGAAAAACTGAGTTTAACTCACTTAACTGAGTTAAACTAAATAACAACTCCCATAACTACTCTTTCAACTCTGTCACAAATTGCCACTATCAGTTATAACTGAGTCCTCCATGCATGAGTCACCAACCACCCTAGGAATTGTGTAATTCCTTCAACCCACTGATTTTCCAAATCTTTTCACTAAAATAAAGTGCTCTAAGAGAATAAGTTGATGTTTATTGTCGGATTATTATTAAGGGCTAATAATAATCGACATGCATATATTTTTAGATTAGCGATCTATAAATAGACTTCGCCCAATATTCTAAAAATAGAAATTCATCCAAAGATAGAATTTTCAACCATCTAGAATCAACATCCTGCTAACTTTAGAATATGCTCACCATTCTAAAAATAGACATACACCTAAAAATAGCCTGCAGGCCCCACTTAGTGAAGGTGCTTAATTTTCACTAAGCTCATCATATTGTTGAATCTCAACACTC
This sequence comes from Pinus albicaulis, assembly GCA_034641835.2. Taxonomy (NCBI): domain Eukaryota; kingdom Viridiplantae; phylum Streptophyta; class Pinopsida; order Pinales; family Pinaceae; genus Pinus; species Pinus albicaulis. Next base: position 871,091,197 of record CM076571.1, read on the forward strand.
CCTCTCAAAAAGATAGGGATAATCCTTCACCTTGATCATGTCTCTATGATATTTGAATTTTCTCCTAGTGAGCGCCTTCATCATAATATCTGCATCCTGATATTCCGTAGGAATGTATTGAAGCAACGTGGTCTTTCGCTGCACACAATATCTGATATGATGATACCGGATATCTATATTCTTATATCTATCATGAAACACATGATTAATCAAGAGTTTAATGCAACTCTGATTATCACAATGAATCACTGAAGGATCTAACTAAGAACCAAACAAACCGACCAGGATCTTCCTCGTCTAGATAACCTAACATGCAGCTTCACTTGCTGCCATGTATTCTGCTTCCGCTGAATTGAGTGCCACAAATCTTTGTTTCTTGTTGTACCAAGAAAAAACTATAGATCCGATACTGAAAACCCCTCTTGATGTGCTCTTTCTGTCCATTGGGCGGCCTGCCCAAACTGCATCTGTGAAGCCATGCAACTTCACCTCATCCGTCTGTCTGTACCATAAGCCATACTCAGTTGTGCCCCTGAGATATCTCAGGACATACTTTACCTCCTTCCAAAAGACCTTGGTAGGCTTAACAATCTCTTAACTAAGCTGGTTCACCGCATATCATATGTCCAGTCTTGTATTAACTAAATACATGAGCAAACCCACCAACTATCGATAGACAGTAGCATCCACTACCTCTGCCGATGTAGAATCCTCTTTCCTCCAATTTCCTGGAAGAGGAGTATCCATGGGCTTACAGTACTGCATGTGAAACTTACCAAGTATCTCCCAAGCATACTTGCCTTGAGACACAAACATTTCACCTTCTCGCTACCATATTTCCAATCCAAGGAAATAATGAAGGAGGCCCAAATCCTTCATCTCAAACTCCTTTGCAAGATCCTCCTTGCATGAGTGTATCAAATGCTTATCACCCGTTAGTATTAAATCATCAACATAAAGAACAATGATTAAAATCTTACCCTCCACCACAATTTGGTATAGGTTTGCATCCGCCTCACTCTTGGTGAAGCCAAGTCCAGTGAAATAATTGTCGATACGTGTGTATCAAGCACGAGGTGCTTGCTTCAGCCCATACAATGTTCTTTTGAGTCTTCACACATGTGACTCGCTGCTGAAGATTTCAAATCCTTTAGGCTGCTAAATGTACACTTCTTCCTCAATGATCCCATTAAGGAACATTGTCTTCACATCCATCTTATGAATGTCCCAACCCATCTATGCTGAGAGGGAAAGGATGGTCCTTATGGAATAATACCGTGTGACAGGTGCAAAGGTTTCTTCATAATCAATCCCCTCAATCTGTGAGAAGCCCCAGGCAACAAATCTTGCCTTATACTTCTCAATGCTCCCATCAGAAGCTTGATTTACCTTGTAGATCCGTCTTGAACCTACCACTGATTTACCAACTAGCCTTGGAACAATCTCCCAAGCATTTTTTCTGATAATGGAGTCATACTTCTCCACCATGGCATCTACCCATGTGGGCTCCTACACTGCTTCCTTAAAGGAAGATGGCTCTGTCACGATACACTTGCTCATGAGAGCCATGTATATAGTGAATCCGTTAGGTGACTATCTCTGTCTGTGCTGTGAAGTAGAGACTCCTACATTCTGTGTTGCATCAAGCTTCAACCTATCAGCTTCTGTGGTATGCCTTTTGCATGTTCTTATGTTTGGCTCTGCGTGAATGGACTCATCCACTCCATGATCCTCCTCCTCTGGCTGATCCACATCTTGAGGCTCATCTTTGGGAACAAGAAGTTCCTCCTCTACATGCAAGTGTAGCTCCCTCTCAAGTGACAACTTCATGGCTTTCACCTCATCGAATTTTTTATCCCATCGCACCAGAGTCATTCGACTGTTTGGAAAATACACATGATAATTATGGGGTGTTTATGTGTACCCCACAAATATCCCAACTTCTACAGTCGGCTCCAGCTTCTTCCTGGCATCCTTAGTCACATGAATGTAAACATATGAGCTAAAAATATTTAAATGAGAAATATCCAGCTTCTTACCAGTAAAAGCTTCTTCAGGTGTACTCATGCCAAGTACTCTATGAGGACAACATTTTTTCACATAAACCATAGTGTTGCATGCTTCTTCCCACAAGTGCATTGCTAGGCCCTGGTCATGCAACATAGCTCATGAAACACCCACGATCGTTATGTTCTTCCTCTCCACGATCCCATTCTGCTGTGGGTTATGAGGCACTATGAGTTCTCTTTGAATTCCTTCTTTTCTACAGAAGTCTTTGACATTTGAGATATATTCACCACTTTTATCACTCCACAGAGCCTTCACTTGCTTCCCTGACTCCTTCTCCACCAATGCTTTAAAATCACAGAAATTTGAGAATGTTTGATCCTTCTTCTACATGAAGAAGATCCAGCATCTACGATAATAGTCATCAACAAAAATAACATAATACCTATGTTTTTCTATTGAAGAAACCAAGAACGGTCCACACACGTCTGTGTGAATTATGTCCAGGATCACTGAAGCATGGTTCTCCTTCTCATGAAATGTGTTCTTCACAAACTTACCCATAGTACATCCCTTACACTTATCTGACTCCGCAAGAGTACCCTTGGGAAGTCCAGTAGAAATCTTCTACAAAATCTTCAAGGCACCATGGTGAAGATGGCCCAATATTTTGTGCCATAATTCACCCTCATCTCGGCTCACCACTTCTTCTGGTTTGCCCATCATTCAAGCGCATCCATCTACCTCCAGCTTGTAGAGATTCTTAACTCGAATCCCTATCCTCTTGGTTTGACCCGTTGTTTTATGTCACAGGAAAGCTTTTCCCTCGCTGAAAACAACGTCATAACCTCTGTCTTCCAATATCACAACCGAGACCAAGTTCTTCTTCAGACCTGGAACATGCATAACATCTTCCAACAGAAATGGTTTACTTGACTCCCTCTCAAAGGTAATGGTTCCAATTCCAGTCGCACTGTATCTACCATCGTCGCCCATCTCTATATGCATTTGTAGATCTTTCTCCTCCAAGTCACTAAACAACTTCTTTTCTCCTGTCATGTGGAAGGAAGCACCATTATCAAGATACCACACGGATCCCATTGCGATTGAAACCAAGCATGCGATCAAGGAGAAATCAAGTTCAAATTGTGAGGCAAGGGCCTCACCATCTGCAGCTCCAACAATCTTCTTGTTCTTCTTTTTCAATGGGTAGTTAGTGGGGAGATGCCCATGTTCATGACAGTGAAAACACTTCACCTTGGAAAAATCCAGCTTCTTGCCTTTAGCCTCGGATTTTGGATGGGATTTTTTCCCCTTCCCCTTCCTTGCTTTGGCAGCCAAAGTGCAATTCTCTTCATCATCATTCTTTGATGAAGAGCCATCCCTGGTACTTCGCCTTATCTCCTCCTGCACTAGATCCGACCAAAGTCGCTCCCAATCTGGCAGTTTCTCCTCTCCATTGACAAAGTCTTGATAATTGTGCAAACTCTTTAGAAGCCTAAGGAGAGCTAAGCTCGCTAATTCATCATCCAAAACTATGATTCCCACACTCCCCAGCTCATCACTACATTGGACAAACTTCGTGAGATATTTTGGAATATTGTCGTCCTTCTCCATTTAGATTTTTCTGAGATTATCTTTCAACGCCAACTTCCTATGGTCGCTGCTGCTTTGGAAAATATCTGTCAAATCCATTTACATTGCAAATAGAGTGGCTTTCCCATGAAGGCTTGACACAATATGTTCTTTCACACCTTCCAATAGAATTCTTCTTGTCTTCGCTACATTCTTTGCCAGGCGCCGAGTAATGCAACATCCTACAAAGTGGGCTTACGAACATCGCTATCGATGAACTCCTTCAGTCCACTATCTTCAAGCATCACCTCCATCTTGTCCTTCCAGGCTATGTAGTTGGAGCTTCCTTCAAGTGCATACTCCAACCACAACCCATTGAAAGCCATTTCAATGTATACTCAACTATCGCACCAAGAAATTCTTGCAGCAAATTCGAATTGTCCACCAGCACAAAACTCAACACCACTTCAATATTGAAATCTCCAGTGATCAACCTAGCTTCGATACCATGTATAAATTATACAAGATGCATGTATATTACCAGATCCTCCTGATCTAACAAATCAATCTTATGTTAAATACATAATCCTTCCACTTAATTCTTTGCAGAAATTAAATCGCCAAATGAAAAACACATATGAAGCAAATCAATCGCACATAAAAATAATGTTTTACCGAGAAATATTAAAGCTAAAACCCCCAGCTATCATATATTATGTATATCAATGGAACATATAACAATATCATACAAATATTAGTACATCAAGCTCTCAGTACAATCAACAATCGTCACCAATTTCTTGCCTCCTCATAGCCTGCCTCCACTGTGCAAGCCCTACTGAAGAAGACCACTGAATGAATTCGATCTTGCCTTGCCTTATATATGCACCAATTTCTTGCCTCCTCACAGCCTGCCTCCACTGTGCAAGCCCTGCTAAAGAATACCCCTGAATGAATTCGATCTTGCCTTGCCTTTATTGTGAAATCCTTATTGGCAACTCCAATGTGTGTTGGATGCATTTAATGCATCATTAGAGTCACAACAAATAGTCCATCTCACCCTTTCACCTATCTCTCCACTGGGTTTCCACTGGAACTGAGATGCAAGTAGTTAACTATTGTATTTTTTCAGTTGCAAGTGAGTCTCTAGTTGTGAATTAATTAAATAATCAATTCACTAAACTCTCACTAGTGTATCTTCTGTTAGAACTAGATACAACTAGCAAAACTGAGTTTAACTCACTTAACTGAGTTAAAATGAATAAAAACTCCCATAAATACTCTTCCAACTCTGTCACAACTTTCCACTATTAGTTATAAGTGAGTCCTCCATGCATGAGTCACCAACCACCCTAGGAATTGTGTAATTCCTTCAGCTCACTAATTTTCCAAAGCTATTCACTGAAATAAAGTTCTCCAAGAGAATAAGTTGATGTTTATTTTCGGATTATTATTAAGGGCTAATAATAATCGACATGCATCTATTTTTAGATTAGCGATCTATAAATAGACTTCGCCCAATATTCTAAAAATAGAAATTCATCCAAATAAATATTTTTCTCAACCATATAGAATCATCATCCTCCTAACTTTAGAATATGCTCACCATTCTAAAAATGGACATACACCTAAAAATATCCTACGGGCCCCACTTAGTTAAGGTGCTTAATTTTCACTAAGATCATCATCTTGTTGAATCTCAACAAAGATTTCCTCTTTTTATAGTTTGATTTGGGTTAACTGAATTAAGTTAAGTATGGTATTGAAATTAGTGTGACTTACTTTGGTTTGTTTCCATTCAAGAATAGAGTCAATTCAATTTTATAGCATAGGGTAATTGACTTATTGATAGCATATATTTGACTCTGCAAGTTGAATGTTTTGATTTGAATTAGTTAATAATAGTTTAAATTCCATTTTAAGTACAGAATATGATTTCATAGCAGTAATTTGATTTTTTTATAAGCATAGAGAGTGTTCATACCCGGGATTTAAGTTTGTTGTTTTTCATAATGTAAAATAATTTTAGGTGTGAATTTAATTTCATATCAAAGGAATTAGTTAAAATTCATTTGGTTTTGCTTTCCTTTCATTATGAATTTCACGTTTCATCTAGATTAGGAGCCTTTAAATTGGAAGATTTTAGGGGCCTCAATGATATTCTTTTAATTCCTTAAATGAGTGTTCTTTTCAACAAATGAGTGGTAGATTAGAGCTTCCTTCTGGCAAATGAATGGTGTGTTCTTTTATAGCGAGTAACCAGTGTGTTCTTTAATAGAAACAACGATTCTATACTTAGGAATAGAATTGATTTTATACCCTAGTTTAGGTTAGATACTCTAATGTCCCTGAAGCTTATGAGTCCCGGATTGATAATTTAATGTTGGAAATAATAGAAATATATTTCCCCAAAATTTTTAGCACCATTTTTTGGGATATGTTAAAGGGATTAGAACCTAGTTTATTTCACATTTTGTTTTGTGTGATCTTAGTTGCGGGACAATCAAATGGTGGAGAGTGTACGGTAAGATGTGGGTGAAGAGACACACATCCACTATGGTTCGGTTGCTCAAAAGTTTCATTGTTTGAGTAAGCAAGTTTGGTGAGTTTTATTGCAATTATTTTTAATTCATTTAAGTTAAAATTTCAAGCTCGTTAAAGACAAAACATTTTTGGGGTGTTGTAAGAACCCCCAGGTACTAATCCATGTTGCGAGACAGGGATCATCAACCAACAATATAAATTAAAGAATGATTAAGAGCTTGAAGGATGTACCTCGAGTACTTTCTCAATTCCTAGCAATAGTTGGGATATATGCCTCTCAGAAAGAGTTCATCCTTATGACATTCAAGAAATTATATATCTCTCCACAGCCATAAAAGTATTTGGAAGCCTCCCTTGATTCCTCTTTCCTATCTACCAAGGAGATCGGTGAATAATGTACCAAATGTGATGGAGATCATCCATATGAACATGAGATCGTATAAATTTCACCATGCCCAACAATAAGACTTGTATGCATTCTGGAGACCAATTATCCATGTTTGTCTAGCGTGACCGAGGCAGACTTTCAGAGTGGTCCAAAAGAAGAAATGAGCCAATACCACCAGGATTACATTAAGCATTTCTTCTAGATCACAATCCAGTCAAAGTACCGCTCTCATATTCAAAATACTCTTTATATCAGATCTTTCAAATTTGTTGATTGTTAATGATCATATAGCTTCTAAGGTTTATATGTTAAATATGGGCATGATTATATCTTTATACCTGATCCATACATGGCTTCATTGGAAGTTTTATTTTACTTGAAGGAGGATGTATTCTCTTTGGTATAGTAGGAAATATATTATTGTAATAAATAAATGAAATAGTAAAGAGAAAAATAAGTCCTTTTGTGAAAACCATCTTTTCTGGCGCAACTAGACAGGGAATTTTCTTGAAAACTAGGAAACTGGTAGGCAAGGTTCCCAATAAAGTTTGTAAATTTGTATGAGTTATTCATATCATGTATTTTTCAATTAATTATGTTTGTACTTGAGTTGGTTGATGTGGGATTCCTTAAGGCCCACCTGCCAACTAGCCTTGTCCCATTGACATCAGCACATCATCTCGGACCAAGGTTAGGGTTATATAAGGTACCTGGGAGCCTCCATGCCTTAATGGCAGGTATCCTTGTCATCTACTAGGGAAATACATCAATTTTTCTTGGTGGATGAATTTTGCAGTCCATTCGACTTCGAAAAATCCATTCATGGCTAGTAGAATGTACCTAGTGCCTTGATTCCCATTGACATCAATGGTGGCACATATTGCATTGGTTAATGATCTCCTCAAGGGTTTGTAATCCAATGATTATTGCTTATGTTTGACATAGACACCATTTATTCACATATTCAAGACTTCACACGGGTGTGTGGTGGTTGAAGACTTTATGGTTTTGAGATCGCGACACATATTTGCAACAATTTAAATTTTTGTATCAACATTTCCATTATCATTTGCAGTGGTAATCACCTTTCCTCATTTTTTTGAGGACATACAACTCCTCAGACATGGGGGATAAGGGGACCTTCATTTCACTCTTCAGACCTTCAATTCATCCTTCATCTCTTTAGCTCATCCTTTAGCCTTCTTCAGGAGATCAGATCAGCAGTCATATCAGCTCCAGCCAATCCATCCTTCACTTCATCTTGCAGCATCGAGCACATCAATGATAAAGGTAACCTAAGGTAAAATTGGCTTAATATTATTTATTTCATTAGAAATCGAAGAAATCTTTGATGATTAACCATCACATATTCCATTTTCCATATACCCTCCATTTGAAAATTCCTCATTCATAATAGAATGCATGCTACTCTAATAAGGTCACGGTTATGAAAATAAAATATATTGGTTCATATAAGAAAAACATAAACTATAGTGCCTTCCCCTCCTACATTCGCAAATATTTTCAAATGAATGTATTCAATAAAGGATGAAGTCATTGCTGCCCTTCATAAAGGAACCATCCATAACCATTGGCCTCAAAAGAGTAGCATATGCAATCACCTCATCTCATCCACTATCTCCATCACCACCTCATCTCATCCACCATTTCCATTGTCACCTATCTTCTCATTCACCATTGCTTCCTACCATATCTGTTGCCTTATTCTCAATTTGTTTTACTCTCAAAATTAAATCTATGGCAGTCAAATAAGAATGGTGTTGCTCCACAAGAACCAACATTGTCAAATCTTCATGCAGTGTTGCTCCACAAGAACCAACCCTGTCCAAAGCCTTGATTCCATAAAAAACTATATTTGAGAAAATTATTTGTTTTCACGAGGACATGAAAAACCTCAGGAATGGGGGGATGTTGGGCCTTGAATTATGCCCATGATTTCATCATGAAATATCACCATTCATACCCTAAAACCCTAGGTTTCTAACCTGTTCTGTACCCTAATTCCATAACTTGTCGTCAAATACACTCCATGGTTGGTTATCATTAGTTTTCTTAGATTTTACATGATTAAAGATGATTATTCCATGATTTACTAATGATGGTTTTGGTAAGTTCATTTTTCATAGGGTTCCATCGTGGGAATTCTTCACAAGTCTGTAGAGTACGAAAATGTCTAATTTAGGGCTTTGACACTTTTGGCATGCTTCTGAAGAAATCGAGAGAGGTGAAGGAAGATGAAGAAATTATGGCACATCGGTTTTGGTCCCAATATATAAAACCTATTAAACCTTAAACAATTTTCTAAAATTCATTATGGTTTGGGAGATATGCAAAGGTCTTTGAGGCTGATTTATATAAAAATCAGGAAAATTCAGATTTGTAAAAGTATCCCAAATAGCCTTGTTTTGAATTTCTATACTCAACAACTAAGTTTTAGAATTGTACTCAAGAATGTGGATATTACACCCTTCGTGAATTCGATAGGGTCAAAAGCAACAACAAAGATCTAGATCAAGCCCAAGCTCGATGATTTCCAAGAGAAACATCCTCCAGATTAGCATGAAGAAAGGATATTCCAATATTAGTATTTAGTTAGGAATGGTTATGTTACGTAGAGAAAGATCTTTCTCACAATCAGATTGGGAATCATGGATTAGCCACGGTTTTATGAGTAAAACGATCCATTACTATTTTATGTATGAGATTTCTACCTATAAGGGCCAGTGTTGTAACGAGTTAGGGGGGTGTTCAGTAACAAGTTATCAGCTGTTGAAATGTGAGTTTCGAGCTGCTGTAAGACATTTTTTTATTAATTGAAAACCTTTGTTTCAGTGATTTAACATGGGAATGTGTTAATTCGGATAATTGCGAGTACAATTACATTGATTTTTTAATTCGAATGTGTTAGATTTCCTTTTTACTACAAGTTTCCTAGGCTTACCCAGGTGGGGCAAGGGCTCACCACAATCTAGGATTGAGCCTCTTTGTTAGTTTTTAGGCATATAGTTGTGGGATTTAATTTATATTCTGTGTGAATTAGATGATTTTATGATCGTTATTTTGTAAATCTAGCATCTCGTTTAGTAATCGCTCTGAGATCATATTGATATTACTACCAGATCGTGTTTGAATCCTTAACAAAGAGCCATGCTCAGCCTCCCATCAAAACGTTAAGTTTATTTATGTATCATTGGATCATCATTTGAACATAACCTGAGTGTATGACGATTTCGTGCGATTAATCCATGAATTGCAATCAAGGTTTTTCAGTAAACCCTCTTTTGTTTGTATTAGTTAAACTTTTGAATGAATGAAGTCTTGATTTGGCATCGATCATAGTTACATTTGGAAGTGAGAATGAAGTGTGTCTTGCCTTTTGAATTATGTGTGTATTTCTAAAATCATATCCAAGATTCAAATAGATACTTTTGTGTATGCGTTTTTGAGAAACTGTAGTTTAGAATAAGTATGACAGAGTCATTTAAATTTTAGAGTCGACACCTTTTAGTTGAAAAGTGTGGATTTATATAGCATAACAATTTTATTTCCCCTTTCATTTTATAGCAGTATGTAATTAGGATCAAAACAAAGTTATATAGGATGTGTTGATTCTCTTAAAATTGTGATTTATTTGAAGGAAAATATGATTGAATTCTAAAAATTAGTTTCATTTAAAAATATTTCGTGTGATCCTAGTTCTCATTTCTAGTTTCTAAAGATTGAATTAAGCAGTGAGAGTTCTTTGTATATAGTAAGATTTCATTCCAGCATTAATATAGTTTAGCTAGGGTGTGCAATTCATATCAAGCATTTCAATTTTACTCAAAGATTTAGTGTGATGTTAGTTAATTTAATAATAGTAAGATTTACTTTGTTTCCATTTTTATTTGGGTTAATTGAATTAAGTTTAGTACAATATTAAAAATAGTGTGACCTGCTTTGGTTTGTTTCCATTCAAGAATAGAGTCAATTCGATTTTATAGAATAAGGTTATTGACATAGTGATAGCATAGATTTGAATATGCAAGTTGAATGTTTTGATTTGAATTGGTTAATAAGAGTTTAAATTCCATTTTAAGTACAAAAGTTGATTTCATAGCAGTAATTTGATTTTGTTTATAAGCGCAGAGAGTGTTCATACCCGGGGTTTAATTTTATGGTTTTGCATAATTTAGAATAGTTTGAGGCATGAATTTAATTTCATAACAAACGTATTAGTTAAAATTCATTTGGTTTTGTTTTCCTTTCATTATGAATTTCATGTTTCATCTAGATTAGGAGTCTTTGAATTGGAAGCTTTTTAGGGGCTGCAATGAGATTCTTTTAATTCCTTAGATGAGTGTTCTTTTTAGAAAATGAGTCGTAGATTAGAGTTTCCTTCTGCAAAATGAATGGTGTGTTCATTTATAGCGAGTAACGAGTGTGTTCTTTCATAGAAACAACGATTTTGTACTTAGGAATTGAATTGATTTTATACCCTAGTTTAGGTTAGATACTCTAATCCTGCATTACCTACGCTTGTGCCTCAAAGCTTACAAGTCCCAGATTGATACTTTAATGTTGGAAATGATATAAATATATTTCCCCAAAAAGTAACAATATTTTGTAACACCTTGTAAGGACCATAGTAATTTGGCTGTAATTTATTATCCTTCTTAGCTTGCTTGAGGGACATTTTTTTTTATGGTTGTAGCCGTAAAAATACCCAGTCGCCTACATCAAAAATTCTCTTGTTGCAATGTCGATATGCATGTTATTTCATTCGATTTGGTGCCAAATTTAGGTTATCTATTAAGGTTTGGAGAACTTGTTGTTGAAGCTTAATTTGATCTTCCACTACTTGAACCTTTGAATTTTCTCTTAAAAATGATGTGATGGATGACGGATGATATCCATAAAGAGCCATAAATGGGGTCATTTTTGTTGCAGTGTGGAAGGAAGTGTTATACCACCATTCAGCTAGAGGTAACCAATTAATGCATTGTGCTTTTTAATCATATACAAAGAAACGAAGATATCCTTCCAAACATTTGTTCACTTTCTTAGTTTTCCCATCGGATTGAGATGATAAGATGAACTTGGGCTAGTTGAGTACCCAAACAAGAGAATAATTCTGTCCAAAAATTTCCAGTAAAAGTGGGATCTCTATTTCTTACAATAATCTTTGGGTTTCCATGTATCTTTTGAATTGTTTCTATAAATGTGGTAGCAACTGAACTTGATTTAAATGGATGATATAATGCACAAAAGTGTGCATACTTGGTAAGTATATCAACTACCACCATGATGACACTCTTTCCTTCGGACTTAGGTAAACCTGTGATAAAATCCATTGAAGCCTCCTCCCAACGTTGATTTGGAATGGATAAAGGTTGTAGCAGACTTAGGGTCTTAATTTTCTCAATTTTATTTTGCTGGAAAACCAAAAATTCTTGCACAAACTTTTGAATATCATATTTAAGTCCATCCCCAAAAAAATATTTCTTTACCCTGTGGTAAGTTTTTAAAAATCTCGAGTGTCCTCCTAAGGGAGAGGTATGCAATTCCAAAAGAATCTTTTGTTTTAGTTTGGAATTTTTACAAATATATAAGTGATTTTTGTACCATAAGGAATCATTTTTCCAACTAAATGTATCAGATGTACTGGGATCTTGCTGTAACTTTTGAATGAGTTTCCATATGTAATATTCCAAATTAGGAAAAACAAGAATATAACACATAAAACTGGAAAATGCAGTAAAATATCAATACATCAATAGGAGTAGCTCATAGAGCCATTTTATTTCACATTATAGTAGAGGAATGAGTAAAATATATTGACTAAAAATACACTCAAGCTAGGCAAAACAAGCCTCAAATGACCCAGTACATGAAATATGAAATGTTGCTACTACATAAAATGATGGAGGAAATATAACTGCACATTCCTATGGAGAATAACTGCAAGGTAAAAATGAAAAATAAATAATTGCTGATATACTGCTTAGAAAATGTCGGGATTAGAGATCTAGGCTTTCTAACACCTTTCCAAGATAACCCAGAAGGAGTTTCTGGAAATACACAAAATGAAAGTTGTAGACCAAGGGTTGAATAACACTGCAACTGGATAGAAGTTAGGAGGTGTCTGATATGATGAAAAACTAACTAATACTCCTCCCAATAGATCCTCCAGATGAAGGGCTTCTCCTCTCACTAGAAAACGAGATAACAAACTTGGGCACTAGGCCCTCCACTACAACTGCGTTGCAAAATAACACAGTTTTTGAAGGAAAATGCATTGTTGAAGATGGATAAAGCTTAACCTGATGCTGGATGGTGTAAATGAACCTCAAGGATCCTCCCAATAGGTCTTACAGATGAAGGAATTATCCCCTCACTGTAAAATAGGTTCACAAACTTGGGTACTTGACCCTTTACTGCAACTGCCCTGCAACATAACGCAATTCCTGAAGGAGATTATGTTTTTGATGATGGCTGAAGTTTGGCCTAATGTCGGATAGTGGAATAAATCTCAAAGGAACCTCTCCTGAGTGGGCACTCGAAGTCCCCTGAGGATGAGGGTGGGATTTCTGCTCAGAAACACCCTTGTGCTAAACAACACAACAGACTCTGCTAAACAGCTGAAGCATACAGAAAGTGATAAAAGACCAGACATAAACAATATTCAAACTTCCTTCTGTGGCTTCCATCTCCTTCCTTATATGTTTGGTGAGCATCCTCACCCGTGGTCCCACTCATTAAAGATGCTACTCTCATGGAGACTCCCTCCCACTAAGATTGCGCTATCCTCCAATAACTCTCCACTACCTCCATAACATCATTGTTGATTTGGTCAAAATTGACCCCATCCACATGTCTTAACCCCTATTCACACCCAAGAATGATTTATTCAACTAATACAATTATTCACATTCACATTAGAAGTGGTTTTATTCCTACTAAAGAGATTTATGGGTCTCTCTACCCTCTTATTCACCTATCTTATTGAAAAAATAAAAAATTAGTATTCCAGCTAGGTCGAAGCTAATAAGGAATATTACAGTCCTCCCCTCCCAAATGTTTCTTGTCCTCAAGAAATTGTAAGGATGAATGTTGTAAAATATCCTCTTCTTCCCTTATGGAATCCTCTTCCGATAAATTCCTCCACTGAATCAAATGTTCTCTAATCAACCTGCCCCTTAGCTACCCCTCCCAAGTGTCCAAGTTAGCCTTTGGTGATAAAACCAAATGGATCACATCATAAAGAAGTGGGAGATCGATGGTGGAAACTCCATGATGTCTAATGCCCTCATTGAGGCATGGGACATAAAAAATGTTTGAGGTCTTACTCCCAATGAGGAGCTCCAACCCATATTCTACTCCTCCAACAATATGGATCACCCTGTGTGGCCCATAGAAGAGCTTCTCAATCTCCTTATTCTGTAATATGAATGGTATGTGTGGCTAAGAATGGAGATATACCAAAGTGTACACCCCATGCCATCTCTCTCCCCATCCCTGTCTAATGCCCTTATTTAGGAAAGGGACATGAAAAATGTTGGAGGTCTTACTCCCAATGAGGAGCTCCAACCCATATTCTACTCCTCCAACAAGATGGATCACCTAGTGTGATCCATATAAGAGCTTCTCAATCTCCTTCTTCTGTAATATGAAGGGTCTGTGTGGTTGAGAATGGAGATAGAAAAAAGTGTCCACCCCACATTGTCTCTCTCCCCATCCATGATTTATGTAGAATTCCAGCTGATCTTGGGGTGTAGCAATGTTGTCCTTAAGAGACCAGAATACATCCCGTCTCTCTAGGATCCAATATTTCGTTCTAAGAACCTTTCTTACCCCAACCATAACAACCGTGACTAAAAAATCATCAACATATAGAATCAAAATAGATATGTACTGATGGCCATATAAAATGTCGGATGGTGAAAATAGCTTCCCAAGTGGAACTAGCACAGTTTAGCTCCTTGTTGCCCTAGAACACAATGTGGTAAGTAGCTTTCCAACCACTTACTTTATATCTCTATCTTCTCATTAGCCTAGGGTTAGTAACTGATGTATTGTGTCAACTGAGTACACCCCATTCAAGACAACATCTACCCATAGTCCTCTAGGAAGTGGTCATCCCCATCACTGACTATGGTCCCAAGAAGACCATGGAGTCTAAAGATAGGCTTGCCCTCTTTTGGAGAGATTCACTATAAATAAATAGAAAAGGAATGCAAATACTTTTTTATTTGATCAGTAAGTACAAAGACACAACCCTTACCATGTACTGTTGGCAAGATGGTGATGAGGTCCATAGATGGGTTCTCCCATCTCTCTCCTAGAAAAGTAAGTGGTTGTAACAACCTTGCAGGATGGTTGTTTCCCTCATCATTCTTCAAGAAAACTACACATCTCCTGATATGTTGGATCAGATCCTCCTTGAGACCCTCCCATGAGAATCTCTCCCAAATGGGCTGATATGTCCTGATGAAATCCTCGTGACCAGAAAGGAGTGAATCATGTGCTGCATGTAGAACCTCCTCCTTGAGATTAGAACCTCTAGTCAAGAAGATATGATCCTGGTAATAGATGACTCCATCCCTCAATCTATACCTCTCATTAGTCACATGTGAAGTGGTCCTTGGAATACTCCACCAATAGCCAGGACTCCCAATCTGGATCCATCCTCAACAATGTCAACGTTGTTGGCCTTTGTGATAAGGCACCTGTCACCTGACTGCTCCCCTTTTTGACATCCTCAATGCCAAAGCCACAAGTCAGAATATCACCACTCCACCTTTGATGCCCTCCTTGCAGCTTTTTTTTCTCAAGAGAAGATTGAAGTTTATGGTGGTCAATATTTTCTTGGAAGCTATTGCTCCTCTAAAAATTCCTGAGTTTGGAAAATGCATGTATGAGTGCCAACAAACCCTTACCACAAATGGAAGACTCCTTCCTATGTGGAAGCATATTCTGACTCTTAAAGGCTATGGAGTAGCCCTTTTGCACCAGATTTGTGTCGTCATCCACTCCTGAAACATCACCTCTCAGCGCAAGAGGCTTGGTGAGAGTTGGTGATACTGATACTGAAAAAATATCCATCTCCTCCTTCAGCCTATAAAATGTTCCCTGTGCTGTGCTAGGGTCACCCAAAGCTCCTTTCCCAACTAGATCTATGAATGGTGCTACTTTTTGTGAGAACTCTTTGACCAACTCTCGATCTAGGGGCCTTCCTGGTGGAATGCCTCCAAATAATATAACATCATGGTTTATAGTAAACTACATATCTGAGTGGATTGATCTATCCTTGCTCCCACTACGTAAATCATGCTCCATCTTATGTGTGGATGCTTCCTAAGGTGGATAAGTTTGCATGCCCCTGATCATTTGATGCATACCACTCTTCTTATCTACCCATTCCATCTACAAAGTCTCCCAATCTATGGTGACCTTCTCCAATGTAATCAACCATTGCACACCCAATATCACATTGGTGTCAGGGATATTGATTGCAATGAAGTGATTAGTCAAATTTTATGTCCCCAAGGTTACAGAAAATGTCAGGACATACTTCATACACTGCATGGTTCTAGCTCTTGGAACCAAAACTGAGAATCCCTCAAAATAATCAATGGGTATTTCTCTCCTCTGTACTATCTGAGAATTAATAAATTTGTGGGAATCCCCGTCGTCAATCAAAACTGATACCCACTTCTCCTGAATTGTACCTCGAACTCTCAAAGTCAAGTACTTCGGTACTCCCCGCAAATATGCAAGGGCCCCTCCAACTGGAGCACATGCCAAAATTATACCTCTTAGTGGTGGTGGATCCTCCCCTGCTATCACAATGTTTTTGTATCCCTCTGGCTCCTCTACTTCCTCCTCTTCATTATTAGAGAAAACCTCGATATAGTGTGATTTCCCTGTAACACACCGATGCCCTAGTGTCCATGTTTCTTAGCATGTGAAGCAAAGCTTCCTTGTAATATTCCCATTTTTTCAGAAGATAATTGGAATATTAAAGTTCTTAATTTTCGTAATTAATTAAGTAAATAAGAGTATGGAGGGACCCACAAACCCCATAGATGAATAAAATCCACTTTTTATGTGTGAATGTGGATATTTTATATCTATATCTACATTATCGAGTAGTGGAGCAGCTTCTTAATGTGAAAGGAGTGGAGATCATGTCTCATTAATGAGAAAGATCATGGAGGTTGAATAAGTCAACTAAGATCATGGAAGGAATCAAATGTAATATCATAGAGATGATCCAAATTTATGTAGGAACGCAACAAAATACATATGTAACCATAAATACAAATATGCAGTGGAAATAACACTTCATTTCATTAACATCAAAGAACTAAAATTTTCTTACACACAAAATGAAAATAAAATAGTGAGGGTGCTGGTAGCGAATCTCTTAGAAGAGATGTGGCAGCTATAGACCTCTGAACTATGTTACAATGAGGCTAGAGGGCCTATTTATTATTGAGAAACAATGGAGAACTCTAAACGTCCAAAAACATAACCCTAGGAGATGAAGCGCCAAAACTATGGGCCTCGTTTGGGTAAATTTGTGTTTCAACTTCCTGGGGACATAACTTTGGCATACGATCTCCGTTTAGGGCCTCAAAATGGCTTCGAAAGTTCAGGACCCAAAAAACTGCTAAAAATAGTAAGATGTGCCGAAACTGAAAAATTGAAAGAGACAATGGTGGGGCCCCAAGTGGAATAGGCAGGTGGCCACCAATATCCACCTGGATCATTCCTCCCCCCTTAGGAAGCAATGGTCCCCATTGCATTGACTTCCTTCATGAGATGAGAAAACTTCTGTTGAACTTGGTCCCTGGTGAACCACTTGCCTTGGTGTAGGAGTTGGCTAGCTTTGACAACCCAATACAGTTGGATCCTCCATTGGTGAGTGTTCTTGATTTGCATGTCCATGATACATTTTGTGGTGGCTTGTTCCATTCAGTCTAGGTTTAACTCTTTTGGTGTGAGTTCTTCTGCAATGTCAGAGGTGCCCAGTAGAGGTAGGAAGTAGGGACGAAGGTGGTCTACATTGAATACTGGGTGCAGACCAAGGAATGGTGGAATACTAAGCTCGAAGGCATTATTCCCTACAACCTTAGTGATGGTGTACGGCCCATATCAGAGTGGGCGAAGCTTGCGGTGGGGTCCAGTGAGGCACTCCTTCTACAAATGTAGCCACACTTTGTCGCCCACCTGGAAGTTGTGTGGCACCCGATGTTGATCATGTCGTTGCTTGTACTTAACATTGGCTCTATCTAATATGTCATGAACCTATTGGTAGATGTGTTTAATGCGCTCGATGAAGTTGTTTGCTTTGTCAACTTCAGACTAGACATGAGCCGAATTGGCCAAAGTAGCCGCAAATGGCATGGCTACGTCAATGGGACATAGTGGCTAGAATCCCAAGCCCACCTGAAAGGGGCTGTGGCTAGTTCAGCTATGGAGAGCTCATTTATAACTTTGTTTTACATAGGGGAGGCTCTCATCCCATGTGTGTGGATGCTTTGAATTTTACATGCGCAGAATGTGTACAAGCATCCTGTTGACAACCTCTGTTTGGCCATTAATTTGGGGATGGAAAGCTGTGGACTTGGTGAGCTTGGTGTCCAACATTGACCAAAGGCTAGACCAAAATGTGCTGAGGAACCTACTGTCACGATCTGATATGATAGACTGTGGGATCCCAAAGTGAACCCACACTCGTTCAAAGAAGAGTTTAGTAGTGGCTTCTGCTGTTATATTCTTCTTGTAGGCCACCATAATGGCTATCTTCGAGAATCTGTCGATGACCATGAAAACACATTCGTTTCCATGGTTAGTAGAAGGGAGGCCTGACATTTAATCCATGGAGATGGATTCCTAAGGTCAACTAGGGGTAGGTATCAGAGTATAGAGACATTTCTTCTTGATGGTCGGTTTGGCAATGGCGCAAGAAGTCCATGATCTAATGTACTTCTCGACATCCTGTCGAAGGTTCGGCCAATAGAAATAATTCTGCAGTACTACCACTATTTTCGCGACCCCAAAATGCCCAGCGACTCGACTGTAGTGTGCTTCCCATATCATCTTGGCATGCTTTCTTGAAGGAACACAAATGTGTCCCATGTGACATAATAGTGCATCTTGGAGGTGAAAATTTGGAACTTGTGTACCCCCCAAGAGTGCCTTGTATGTGTGGCTGAATTCTGGATCGCTCTTGTAGAGAAGCAGCCAATCAGAAGTCTCGTGCCCACAATATTTGGGAACTGTGGTTATGGCCACGATCAGTGGTCAGCTGAGGCAGTCGGTAATGTTATTGGTGCTACCCTTATTGTACTTGATGTTAAAATGAAATTGTTGCAGATATGTGGACCACTTTTGATGGTGATCGTTCTGCAACTCCCCTTGTGTCTTTATGAATTGCAGGGGTCAGTGGTCTATGTGGATGATTGTTTCCTTCCCCAACATGTAATGCTTCCATTATCGACACGCCTGCACAATGGAATACATTTCTTTGTCATAAGTGGGATATGTGCGAATAGTGTCAGATAATGTCTCACTATGATATGCCACTGGATGCCCCTGTTGAGTAAGAGCTACCCCCATATCATAGTCAGAGGTATCTGTTTTGATCTCAAATGGTTGTTGCAATTCTGGTAATGTGAGCACTGGGGTACAACAAAGGCGATGTTTCAATTCTATGAACGCCTTCTGTTGAGATTCCGACCAAAATAAATTTTCTTTCGCTCCTCCATTGGTGACTTGACTCAAGGGCCAAGTGATATGAGAGAATCCCAACATGAACCTGTGGTAGAGATTAGCAAGACCTAGGAAGTTGAGAAGCTTTGTTAGTGGTTGGGGCTGGCCAATCCTGAATGACTTGGACCTTGGCTAAGACCACATGCACCCCCCTTTCATAAATATTGTATCCCAGATATTGAACCCGGGTCATGCCAAAAGTGCACTTCTCCAAATTGGCACACAACTTGTGTTGCCATAGTGTTTGGAGGACTTCTCGGATGTGGTGGAGTTTCTCTTCCCAAGTCTGGTTGAAGATCAGAATGTCATCCAAGTACACCACTACAAATGAGTGGATTAATGGACACAAGATGTCATCCATCAACCTCATGAAGGTTGCGGGAGAATTTGTCAACCTGAAAGGCATGTCGAGCCATTCGAAAAGGCCCTCCTTGGCTTTGAAGGCAGTCTTCCACACATGAGAGGGTTCGATTGGTACCTGGTGATACCCAGAATTCAAGTCGATCTTGCTGAAATATTTTTCATCGTTGAGTTGGTCCATAAGGTCATCGATCCATGGGATCGAGTACCTATTCCAGACAGTGATCTTGTTCAGTGCTCGATAGTCAATACAGAGTCTCCAAGTCCCATCCTTCTTCTGTACCAACACAATCGAGCTCCCAAAGGGCGATGAACTTGGCCAGATGTGACCTTTCTATAGAAACTCCTAAATCTACCTCTTGATTTCATCATTCTCAAGAACAGAGCGCCTATAGATCGGTCCATTGGGTAGCGGCACACCTAGGGTCAGGTCAATGGGGTGCTTGACCTGACAGTGTAGAGGCACCCCTGTGTGTGAGATGAAGATGTCCCCGTACTCCTCCACAACCTTGTCCATTTGTTTCTATCGTGCAGAGGAGCCATGTCTAGAGGTCATGGCCACAATCTTCTTCTTGCCCTAGGGGCGGATCATCAGGAAAACAAATTTCCTAGTTTGGGAAATGAGCTTACTGCATTGTTTTGTAATAACCAAAGAGATAGTGGCAGGCTGTGGTAACTCTGGTATCCTGTACATATTATTTCCCAAATTCACAATAACAGCTCGAGGCCGGGACTCATACATAGCATGTCGCTTTCACAAGTATGGTTGGCCTAATAGTACATCAGAAACATCAATAGGAGCAATGTCACACAATACCTCATCCGTGAAGGGCTTGATGCTATAGGGAAGGTGGCACTGCTGGCTGATGCAGAGATCTCGTCCTTAGTGAAGCCACCCAATGGTGTATGGTTGTGGGTGCACTGTGGTCGGAAAGCCCAACCGATTCACGAAATCTGTTGAAATGAGGTTCTTTTGGCTCCCATTGTCGACAATGAACCATAGTGGGGAACCCTTTACCCACATTTGGGAGTGGAAGAGATTCTATGCCTCCTCTGGATCTTATGGTTCCTCCTTCTAGATCTTCGTAGTGGCAATAGTGGTGTTTGGATCCGCATCAATAATATTCTTCCCTTTTTCATTCCCCTTGTTAGGTTCTGATTCAGAGTTAGAGATTGCATCTGATTCAGAAGCCCTCATCTCGGCCACTAGCGACTGCCTGGCCCGACACTCACTTGTGTTTTGAGTGGAGCTCTTATGGAACTCACACCACTTTCCCATGTCCTTCTTTGGCTTCACGATGTTGTTCTTTGCTTGTGGCTTTGGTAGGTTTTATTGGGCCACCATGCCTTGGCTTTGTCCTTTGGTTTGTGGTTTTGAGGCATCTTTCCCTTGCTTTTGATTCATAGATCCAAAGTCTCGCTTCTTCTATTTGAATTTATACTCAATCTTGGCAGCATACTGGTATGTCATACCAAGTGAGGAGATCTAGAGGAACTCCATTTCTTCCTAGATGTATCTGTACAGACAACCACGATACTTTAGCACCAAATGTTTCTCTGAATCTTTGATACCCAAATTTGTGCGCAGGGTATGGAACAGATTCGTCAGCTCATGCACATCTTGATCCCTTTGTTGCCGCAACGTGGTCCATTGTATGTACTTGTCCTCATAGCTCCCCATGGGATAGTACTGTTCCTTGATGGCATCTCGGAAAGAATTCCAAGTGGGTATGGCTGAGAACAAAGAGGGTCTTGTCTCATCCTTTTTCTCACAGTAGGTTTCCCACAAGTCCTTGACATGGGGGGTAGCTTTGAGGAGTGAAAAAATAATCTTCTCCGGGTCAAAAAAGTCATGAACTGAGAAATATCCTTCTAATAGATTCAACCATCTATTTACGGCATCTGCATCTATTTGACCCTCAAATATGGGAATGTCAAAGTTTACTTGTACCTTAAAGGGAGTCGTTCCTTTAGAGTGGCTACTGGATGAAGAAGTGTCGTCAGTGGGCAGTCATTGAAGGATCTGGGAAAAGTTATCCATCATCACGTTCCTTTGTTTTTCGAGGGCCTCCTCAAGCAATATTTTGATAGGATCTCCTGCTTGTTGGGTATGTGTTATATTCTTTCCATGACTAAGCACGTGCGGGGGGGTAAGAGGGGGGGATGATAGCCCCCCCTTTTCACTGGGTGCAATGGGGGGGTCAAAGGGGGGGCAGTAGCCCCCCCTGTCGGGGTCCGAGGCAGCGCCCTGACGAAAATTTTTGGTCCTTAATTTCTGGTGGGTAGTCCACACCCATGGATTTGTGCATGGTTTTGCACATGGTTTTAGGGTACGATGGTTTTCGGCCCCTAGTATTTTTGTAGATCTGGTAAAGGGAACTACGGTTATGTTCTAATCCAGGGATAATGAATTGGGGTTTATGTATTCTTCAACATGTATATATATGTGTTGTAACACTAAAAGGAATATTATGAAAAATCAATTTGGTCGTCCCGATTTGAAATCCAAGGGAAAATATTTGTGTTTATCTGTTTCATGTTTTATGCTCTTGCTATTGTTTATTTTCATTTATAATATTCATGTGTAGATAATTTCTGTTCAGGGTTAAAACCTACATTTGGTATCAGAGTTGTTTCGGCTTCAAGGGGACGCCTTTGCTACAGAGGGTTTTCTGCTCGGGCCTGAGGTAGACCCTGTTCAGTGGGAGATCTGCGGGATCAATTCTTGCGATGAAAGAAGATGGCGAGCAGCGGGAAGATAAAGATCGAGAAATTTAATGGTTATATTTTTGAGTTATGGAAGCTCAAGATGGAGGATCTGCTGGTGGATAAAGATGAGTGGATCATGGTAGATCCAGGGACTAAACCAACGGCAATGTCAGATGAAGACTGGAAGAAACTAGATCGGAAGGCTAAGAGCACAATACAGTTGTGTGTCTCAGATTCAGTATTGTTGAATGTATCTGGGGAAGCTACAGCGAAGAATTTGTGGGAAAAAATTGGGATTTTGTACCAATCTAAGTCTCTTGTGAATAATTTGTTCCTACGGAAAAAGCTGTATAACCTGAGGATGAAGGATGGAGACTCGGTGACAGAGCATCTGAACGCCTTCAATACTATGGTAAGTCAATTTTCATCTGTTGATATTAAAATATCAAATGAAGATAAGTGCATTAGTTTGTTGTGTTCTCTACCAGATTCATGAGACAGTCTGGTTATTGCAATAGGTAGCAATACAACTACCTTGAATTTTGATGACACTGTCTCAACCTTGCTATCGGAGGAAATGAGACAGAGAAATATGGAGGGTTGGAATGGAGATGCCTTATCTGTACGAGGAAGGTCCAAGAACAAAAACAAGAATAAGGTTTCGAGTGGGAGATCTAAATCTCCTGGAAAGTTTGTAAAGGTGTGCTGGAAATGTGAAAAGGAAGGGCACTACAAAAAGGACTGTAGACCTAGAGCTCTTAAGAAAGGAAAGGGATCTGATGATGCTCCTTCTGCAGAGGCAAAAACCACCTCGGATGAAGGTGGGGATGTGTATTTGGCTTCTTCTTCAAATACACATGTAGATCATGAGTCATGGTTGATTGACTTAGGTGCATCCTTTCACTTCACTCCCCATAGGGAGTGGTTCTGCGAGTATGAGAAATATGATGGTGATGTCTTCCTAAGGATTGACTTAGGTGCATCCTTTCACTTCACTCCCCATAGGGAGTGGTTTTGCGAGTATGAGAAATATGATGGTGATGTCTTCCTAAGGGATGATAGGAGGGCTAGAATCATCGGACGTGGAAAGGTCAAGATGAAGCTACAAGGTGGAAGGATTAGAACACTTCCTGGTGTTCTGCATATTCCTGCAATGGCCAGAAATCTAATTTATGTAAGCAAGATGGATGATGCAGGTGTAAAAAAAATGTTCGAGAAAGATGCCTGCAAGATGGTTCGAGGAGCACTAGTATTAATGCGGGGATTTCGGACTAGAACTCTATACAAGCTACAAGGTAGCACTATTATTGATGGGTGTAACAGTTCTATGGTTCCTGAAAGTGGAGCGGAAAGCCTAGCTGTCTCTGGAGAAAAGACCATGCTATGGCATCAAAGGCTTGGACATATTGGAGAGAAGGACCTTCGAATACTGCATAGAAATGGTATGGTAGAAGGTATGTCTAATTTCTCTCTATATTTCAATTTCTGTGAACATTGTGTATATGGGAAGCAGAAACAAGTGAGTTTTCCTTTTGGTGCTAAGAGGGTGAACAAGATATTAGAACTTCTACACAGTGATGTGTTTAGACCTGTGTTAGTTCCATCACTGGGAAAGTCTGTGTACTATGTTTCATTCATAGATGACTTCTCAAGGAATACATGGATATATTTATTGAGGAAGAAATCTGAAGTCTTTGACAAATTTAAAGAATTTAAGGCTCTGGTGGAAAACCAGACAGAGAAGAAGATAAAGGCGTTGAGGACAGATAATGGTGGGGAGTTCTGCAAGAAGGAATTTGAAGAGTTATGTAAGAATTTTGGTATAGCACGACAGAAGACTACTCCATACACACCGCAGCAAAATGAAGTTGCAGAAAGAATGAACAGAACGCTGATGGAAAAGGCAAGAAGCATGCTTAGTGGTACCGGGTTAGGACAAGAATTCTGGGTAGAGGCAGTGGAGACTGCATGTTACTTAGTTAACAGATCACCTTCATCAGCGTTGGAGGATAAGACTCCACATGAGGTATGGACTAGTAAGAAACCCTCTCTTTCACATCTAAGGTTATTTTGATGTGATGCATATGTACATGTTCCAAAGGAGAAAAGGACCAAGTTGGATAACAAGTCTGAAAGGTGCATCTTTATTGGGTATAAGAATGGTTTAAAGGGTTACAAGCTTTGGAACCTAGAAACAAGGAAGGTTGTGTACAACCGAGATGTGGTGTTTAGAGAGGTGAAATATGTTGTTACACATGAAGTCCTACCAAAGTAACCTAAGAAGATAGAGTTTGAGCTAAAGGAGGATGACTCGGACTCTACAACATAAGAAGACTCAGAAGAGGAAGAGCCACAAACTCCAACTGTGAGAAGATCAGCTTGGGAAAGAAGGCAACCAGAAAGGTATAGTCCATCTACTTTCTGTTAAGGTTTTTCCTTAACTATAACTTATGATGATCCCAAAACTGTCAAGGAGGTAGTAGATTTAGAGGATGGAAAACTCTGGAAGGAGGCCATGGTTGATGAAATGGCATCCTTGCACAAAAATGAGGCATGGGATCTGGTGGAGTTGCCTGCTGGAAGGAAGCCCATCAGGAGCAAATGGGTGTTTAAGAAGAAGATGAATGTAGAAGGCAAGGTGGAGAAATACAAAGACCGGTTGGTAGCAAAAGGTTATTCCTAGGTGCCGAGAATTGATTTTGGTGATATTTTTTCTCCAGTTTCCAAAGTTACTTCTATTAGATTACTTTTATCTGTTGCTACTGAATTTTATTTTGAGATAGAACAGATGGATGTGAATACAACATTTCTTCACGGGGATCTAGAAGAGGAGATCTACATGAAGCAACCTAAAGGCTTTATGGTGAAGGGTAAGAAATAATTGGTATGCAAGTTGAAGAAGTCTTTTTATGGGTTAAAACAGTCACCAAGGATGTGGTATCAGAAATTTGATACCTATATACGAGGACTTGGCTTCACTAGAAGCAAGGCAGATCACTGTGTTTATTTTAAATTAATTGGTGACCGTGTTATTTATTTAGTCTTGTAAGTGGATGATATGTTGTTGATTGGAAATGACAAAAAAAATATCCAAGATTTGAAGACCCAACTGTTCTCCAAATTCGATATGAAGGATCTTGGTGCTGCAAACAATATTTTAGGCATGGAAATTAAGAGAGATCAGGCAAAGAGGAAGATCTAGTTAAACGAGAGGAAGTATGTAGAGACTATATTGTAGAGGTTCAATATTCAAGATAGCAAACCAATGAAAAGTTCCTATTCCTGTAGGTGTAAAGCTATCAGCTGAACAATGTCCCAAGACACAAGAAGAAGAGGAGGATATGTCCCGTGTTCCATATGCAAGTGCAGTGGGTAGCCTGATGTATGCAATGGTCTATACTAGACTATAAATTGCACATGCAGTGGGAGTATTGAGTAGGTTTATGTCAAACCCAGGAAAGGTGCATTGGACAGCAGTGAAGCGGGTTTTCAGATATTTATGTGGCACTAGTGATTATGGCTTGTGCTACCAGGGAAGACCAGGATTGGAAAGAATGTTGGACATTCGTGGTTTTGTTGATGTAGACTGGGCTGGAGATTTGGACCAAAGAAGATCTACAAGTGGGTATGTATTTAGCCTATTTGGAGGTGTAGTCAGTTGGATGAGTAAAAGACAGTCTATAGTGGAACTTTCAACTACAGAGGCAGAATACATAGCAGCCACTCATGCAAGCAAGGAAGCAGTTTGGTTGCAGAGATTGTGTTCAAGTATGGGGTTGGTACAGTAAGCTATAAGGATAGACTGTGATAACCAAAGTGCAATTTTCTTGGCTAAGAACCCTGCTTATCATTCAAAGACAAAGCACATTGATGTTCAACATCACTTTGTTAGAGATAAGGTTGAGGCTAAAAGGGTGTTGTTGGTAAAGGTGGACACTTTGAATAATGTTGCAGATGCATTTTCAAAGTCTGTGAGCACTCAAAATTTCTCTTGGTGTAGAGAAACAATGGGTGCTGAAGAATTAGGCCAATGACTAAGATCTCTTGTGGCCCCCTGTGGAAAGAAAACAACAAGTGGGAGAATGTTGGGTATGTGTTATATTCTTTCCACGACTAAGCATGCGCGGGGGGGTAATAGGGGGAGAGATAGCCCCCCCTGTCAGGGTCCGAGGCAGCGCCTCGGTGAAAATTTTTGGTCCTTAATTTCTACTGGGTAGTCCGTGCCCATGGCTTTGTGCATGGTTTTTCACATGGTTTTGGGGTACAATGGTTTTTGGCCCCTAGTATTTTGTAGATCCGGTCAAGGGAACTACGGTTATGTTCTAATCCAGGGTTGATGGATTGGGGTTTATGTATGCTTCAGCATGTATATATATATATGTGTTGTAACAATAAAATGAATATAATGAAAAATCAAGTTGGTCGTCCCAATTTGGGATCCAAGGGAAAATCTCTGTGTTTATCTGTTTTATGTTTTATGCTCTCGCTATTGTTTATTTTCTATTATAAGATTCGTGTGTAGATAATTTCTGTTCAAGGTTAAGACCTGCACTTCTCCCTCATCTTTCTTTTCTTCCCCCATGGGCGTGCGTTGGGGTTTGTGAGGCTGATCTTGCAAAGGTTCCACCAAATCGAGCCCTAACTCCTTATACCCTAACCTTGTTGGGGACATGCAAAGAAGGATCGAGAAAAATTAGACCACTCTGATACCACTGATTCGGATTTATGTAGGAACGTAACAGAATACACATATAACCATAAATATAAAGATGCAGTGAAAATAACACTTCATTTCATTAACATCAAAGAACTGAAATTTGCTTACAGACAGAATGAAAATAAACTAGCTAGGGTGCTGGTAGCGAATCTCTGAGAAGAGATGTGGTGGCTACAGACCTCTGAACTGTGTTACAATGAGGCTCAAGGGCCTATTTATTATTGAGAAACAATGGAGAACTCTAAACGTCCAAAAACATAACCCTAGGAGATGAAGCGCCAAAACAATGGGTCTCGTTTGGGTAAATAGGTGTTTCAACTTCCTGGGGATGTAACTTCGGCATATGATCTCTATTTAGGGCCTCAAAATGACTCTGGAAGTTTAGGACCTGAAAAAATGTTAAAAAAAGTAAGTTGTGCCGAAACTGAAAACTGAAAGAGACAATGGTGGGGCCCCAAGTGGAATAGGCGGGTGGCCACCAATATCCACCTGGATCAAGAGAATTAATGATGAGATTATGGAGGAATTGGTGCATTAATGCACACATGATGGAGAGGGTGACCATTACATGCATACATGATGAAGATCATGGAGAGACAACACTGTCAACATGGAGACCTATGTACACATGTATAGCGCAGTTATGAGGTGGGCCAAGGCATGGGAAGGTTCAAAAACTATATAAAGATGATGAAGGAAAAAATAGAGGAGGCTTTTGTATTATTCATTTTGATATAGATTTTTCATTTGACATTTCATGCACTCTTATGCTGTTTAGCTAAGTCTGCAGTACTGTTTAGCATAGGATTTTTCTGAGCAGAAATCCCACCCTTATACACAGGGGACTTTGAGTGCCTACTTTGAGAAGGTTTTCTATTGAGATACATTCATCATCAGGCTTTGGTGCAACAATGTTCCTACTTTTCGCAGCCCACTCATCTTCAAAAATAACGAATTTCTACATCAAGGTTTGAGAGGAGGAGGTTGTCCTTTAATATTTTAGCTGAGGAACCAGTGAAGGGTTCATCCTTTCACTTTTTTCTTCAAGATAAACCTTCCAGCACTTCAGATTTGTATTAGGCATTAGGCCAAACATATCATACCTCCATGCAGCATCAATCCCATCAAGGATTTCATAGTCCATTCTTGTAAAACCTCTGGAGGAGGGAAGTTTCTAGTATTCCAGCTAGAAATCCTGCGGAGGACCATTCCTTCACTTTGTATTCAATGTTTCCATATTTTTTGAGCTACATTGAATTATTCAGCATCAAGCTAGAGAGCCTCCGTCCTTGATAGTGTAGTTTTTGGTAGTATTTATGTAGCAGATGCTGCAATCATTAGAGAAGGATTGAGGAGCTAGATCTTGAGCTTCTAGTTTGAGGATCTAGTGAAGGGATCAAACCTTCAAGCTTAGATATTATCTTGTGACATATTGCAGCCATCTATTTGTTAGATCCAGCTTTAGATCTGCATAACCCAGCAGACCAGGGATGAAACCCCAAGAGGGTAAATTTCCAATCTCATAGATCTAGAATTTCCTTTCTGGGTTATCTTGGGTTGCCATCATAGAGCCCAAATCTAGCATATTGGCATCATTGGAGCTCCAGATTTCCATAGATCTACATTTCCCTTTTCAGCCAGGATTCATATGTACATTACCTACTAAAGGGACAGCATAGTATTACTTCCACCAGCTCTCCAGTTATGCAGTGCTTGTTGTAGCATGTTTTCAGGGTCATTCTAGCCTATGTATTTGGCTTTAGTGCATCTATTTTGTGCACTGTTGTATCTGAAATCCATCTCCAATAATAATAAAGGGCTCACCTATTTTTTATATTTTTGTGATTGTTAAATATTTATGTATACTTGTTGCAGTTACAAATATTATGTTTGTTTATTACTTCATTTTCCCTTTTGGGATATTACAGTGGTATCAGAGCATGATCTTTGGCTTAGCTTGTGGACATTATTGACAACATATGAAAAGTAGATAGTAGAGATCTACTATAATGAAGGGATTAAGTTTTTCCTCATATTTATTTAGAGCTATGAAGGATATCTCCAAAGATATCAATGAAACAAGAAGGTAAAGGCAAAGAGAAACCTCAAGAAGGTTTCAGGATGAAGAAGGTTCCATTACTTCTTATCAGCAACAAAGAAGACCTGAGAAGCAAAGAGATTCACATTATTCCACTAGATCCACTTTATTTGATGAGAAATAGGGCTGGTTTGAATATGTAGGGGACTTGGGGCATGAGACCCTAAGTAAATATCTGTCTGAATACAAAGCATAGCCTAGAGCTTTGAAGGAGAATCTCTCTCTCCAACAGTTTTTACAATTCAAAGAAGAGAGGATATCCAGAAGCAGCAATAGAAGAAAGAGGCATAGATTCTTCTTGCCTACATTTAATGGATCTGACACAAGCATATTGAGGGCTTGGAGGGAAGAATTGGCTACCTTCTTTTTGAAATATTCTATATCAGAAAGAGAAGTCGTGGAGTTTGCAGTGCTGCACCTAGATGGTGAAGCAAGATATTGGTGGTTCAATTACTTGTCACACATGAAAGTGTCTACTTATGCAGGTTTTATTCAAAGACTAAAGAAGAGGTATGGTAGGAAGAAACCAGATACATCTCACATAGTGATATCTCCCATCATCAAGGATATAGTACATGAAGATCCAAAAGAATATTTCCTCATTATCACTCAAGAGGAGGAGCCTCTACCACCACGAGCTGCAGATGTGCTTACATCAAGAGGAGTATCACTTACATATTTGAAAGATGGTCTTGAGTTCTTGACATTTGGATCCCCATGCATGATTGATGAGATGCATGATGAGGAGGAGACATATACCAATGCTGGTATAGTTGTAGATATGCAACCATCATCACTACCAACAGTTGGGGAGACTATTTCACCGGTTAGAGGAAATCTTGTGATTTTGCAAGAGGTTCCCACACATTAGTTGATCCAAGGTATGGAACCACTTTCATCTCATATTATTTCAGTACCTCTTATTGAAACTAATGAGGACATGCCATCAAGGCAAGTGCATAACCAAAGTTTATAGAAACATGTTAATTTGGAGCAACATCATATCAATACGCAGAGGAGTACCCTTGATCTAATCAAGCAGGGAATGAAGAACCATCCTAGTTTGTCATAGATGCACTACATTCAGCCCTTTCAGTTGAAATGTGGAATTTCATAAAATGGGATGAGTATGACCCTATGTACAATGGCTGGCTATGAGTTGAGCATTGTGCCTTTCTTTGAGACAACACATGTATCACCTTGAAAATCTACAACACTATTAATGAGCAGCAGTGAGAAGAAAAGTACCCATTCCTTATGGGAGAAATCAAATGGCAGCTTCATTCATGAATCAATGGAGAAGAAGATGATAGATGGTAGACATATTGAGATGGGAAATCTTTTCCCCTTTTAGGATGACTCTTTCTCAATGACCATCTCACAGCTCAAAGATAAACTTCTACCTGCAGTAGATCCAGAACCTTATTGGTTTTGGATGGCCATTGATGAGAATACAATCTCATGGAGAGATCTCATTAGAGGTGCACATCAAAATATCATGGAGTGCAAAGTTATTCAACAATTTGAGGAGGTTGGTGTCCTACAATGGGAGGATACCAATTTTTTGCACAATGAGATCCATCATCCACATTGAGATGAATGGTTGATGATATGGAGCAAGGGGTTGCAAAACCACTTGCAGATCTATGATACAGGGCAGTAAGAAGCATGGAT
The DNA here is from genome assembly GCA_034641835.2 of Pinus albicaulis. NCBI lineage: Eukaryota > Viridiplantae > Streptophyta > Pinopsida > Pinales > Pinaceae > Pinus > Pinus albicaulis. Next base: position 871,122,049 of record CM076571.1, read on the forward strand.
GCACCGGTTTATTATGGGTGAATATGGATACTACCCAACATATCACATTTCTAGGATCCATGCCATGTATATCACAGATGACATGCGGCAGTAGGAGGCATGGCTGCACTGGTTATTGATGAGAGAGTTTGGACATCACATGATATATCTTATGTCCTTTTATTTAATTTTCTTTGGGATATGTCTCATGTCTCTACATTTATTTTTGTTTGGGATGTATCTCATTTTCATGTATGTACTTGGGTTTGGGAGAAAGCATAACTCTCACATGATGTGGCATAAGGGAGATTGTTTGTATTATTCTGATGAGACATTTCAAATATCCATTACTATGTCATTGCTCCATGACTTGCATCATGATCATGTAAGGAGGTAGTAAGAATCCTTATTTCTTTGGTTACTTTTGGGAGAGTATGGACTGAATTCTTCCCATACATTGCATGACATTGTTGGAGGATGGAAACAGGTGGCCTTATAACGTTGGCTTCTGTTGAGTGATTATGGTCATTGTACATGGTATGATGATGACGTGATGGGGAATCAATATGCCTTACTACGGTGACTCCTCTTGAGAGAATATGGTCACTACATTTGGTACAATGATGATGTGGCATGGAAGCAAGAAGCATTGTTGTGGTGGCTTATTTTGAGAGAGTATGTGCAGTATCCCAAAATGGATAATGCAGTAATACTTCACACAATATAAGAACTTACAGCAAGATGGACAATAAATCTAAGTACAAATTAGAATATGTGGAAAGAGTTGAGCAATTTTATTATATTGGAGCTGATTTAGTTCCATAAGTACAATAGATAGGTAGATCTAGCCAAGAAAATGAGCTAGGATCACCCTGAAAACATGTATAAAGTAGGTACAACGTAACTATTGAGGCTCTGCAACAAATACTGTGTTCTCTCTTCAGCATGACATAAACATGGAGTTGCAGGCTGAAAAGAGAAATGAATATATACTCAAAACTAAAGCTCTAATGATGCCAAGGTTCAAGATCCAGCCAATGTGATGGATTCCCAAGATAACCCAGAAAGGATTTTCTAGATCTGCAACTTTGAAAAAATCACCTCCCCAGGGTTTGATCCTTGATCTGCTAGGAAATATAGATCTAAAGCTAGATCTGAAGAAAGGATGACTGATATTTATGCTCAGATCATATCTATGCTTGAAGGTTTGATCCCTTCCTCAGATCTATGAGCTGAGAGCTCTAAATCTAGCTTCTCAATCATCCAAAAGATGATTGCAGCTGCTACAACACAACTGCCTCTAAAAAATACGTTGTGAGGGAAAGAGAGGCCTTTTGCATACTGACATATGTTGCAATAAGCTCCAGGCTGATGGTGAGAATGATGGCAATGTGAAGGAATTATCCTCCACTAGATTTCTAGTTGAAGTACTAGCAACTTCCTTCCTCCTTTCAGATCTGCAATATGGACATCATTATTCTTGGAGAGAATACTACTGCTAGGAGGTCAATAAAATTTGTCCTGATGCCAGATCTACAATGCGGCTCTAGGAGTGTTGATCGATAAGCCCGAGTGATGGGAATAATCCCTCACCTTTTTCTCCAGCTGAAGTATTGAAGACAACTTCCACCTTCCAAACTGATCCTCAGAAAAATGCAGTTTTCTGAGTATGAATGTTCTCCATAAAGTAGAAAAAGGAAATGGAACTTAACGCCTAATGTATAATGAAGTAAAAACCTCTTCCTTAGAGATCACTCAAAGAAAGATGAGGGATTCCCGCCTGGGAACACCTTGTGCTAAACAACACCTGCAATCTTTGCTAAACAACCGAAGAATGCAGTGGAATGTCACTTGACAATTCCAGATCTAAAAGATCATACATCAAAATAATCCAAGATGCCTTTCACCTTTTCCTTCATCTCCTTTATAATTATTGAGCCATCCCAATCCTTGGCCCTAATCTCAACTATGCAGTCTCATGTGGACAATATCCTCCAAGTGGGACTGCACTGTTTGACCAAATCAACCAAACAGTCTAGGTGCAATGTACACCTCCTCCATTATGTGTGCTTCATTCCTCCACCACTTGATCATTAATGCTTAATTACCCTTTATTTGAAATCTTCAAAATCTTAGTTGACTGAATCAACCCTCCATGATCTCTCTCATTAAATGAGACATGATCTCCATTCTCATTCACATTAGTAGTTGCTCAACTACCTCTTTTTTCATATCTAGTCTAAATTAATCCACATTCACACACAAAAAGTGGATATTTATTCTTATTGAGGATTATGGGTCCCTCCACCCTTTTATTTACTTAATTCATTAAGAAAATCAAGGACTCTAATATTTCAAATGTGATGTGAAAATTTGGGAATATTACAGCCGCGCCCCCCCACCCCTGACAAAATGTAGCTTGTCCTCAAGCAACACCAAAAGTAGATGCAAGGACATGTATTCCCCTCAATATGGCATCCACATAAGGAAGTCTTCCTCCATTTGCTGCAAAAGGTTATGTATGTTTGGATCCAAGGTAGTCTTTTAAAAACATAAAGAATGACCTCCAACTATTTTGTTAGATGTCCTCCTTCCATGATGAAGTACCAAGTGACAGCCATGTGATTTCCAAGATCATCAATACATGAGAGACATAAAGTAAAGTAGCTCTTTCCACAAAGTAAAAGCTTCATCATACAATACACTCCTTCATCCCATGTTTCATAAACTACATTGAGCATTGATATGCTCCCATACTTAGTCTTGTGGGATCGAAACTCCATCATTTCAATGTTATGCAAAAGAAGAAGGGCATAAGTAATATGGGTAGACAAAGATTTCAAACCATATTCTCCTAATAATAACCACCGGAGTAAGGCCCTTTGATACCATCCTCCATCTCCTCCATGTAAGATGGTCAAGCCAAACTCCCCCATAAGAAACCAAAACAACAAGAGACCTTGCTGCCTTCTCTCCTCCTCATGTGAATCATGAAGAAAAAGCATACTAATGGACATGTGAGATGTGACATAAACTCAATACAAAGAAACATCATCAATGCACATCATGATATCATTATGCCAAATTTTACATAATACAAAACACATAGACATGGGAGATGTCATGTGGTGGCCAAACTCTCTCAAGTGAAACCAAAATGAACATGCCTTCCCTTGCTGCAATTTATCATTGAAAAACAAGGCATGATTCATAAAATGATGAGCTATTGGATAGTATCCATACTCACCCAAGAGCAGCCAGTGTAGCCATGCCTCCTTCTTCATTTCATACATGTTTTTCAAGGCATAGATTAGAAAAATAGGTGCCTTTGGAGAGTGACAAAAATCTCCTAATGGAATCCAGCATAACCAAGCATGCTAGCCCATACAAATATGCAAGTGGTTTTTAACCCTTTTCTTATCATCCTCACCCATTCACTCCCATGTGGATGATGAATGAGGTACTGCATAATCATGGCATCCTCCCTTTGTAGAATTCCATCCTTCCCAAAATTTTGAAGAACTTTGCATTTCTTGAAATGTTGAAATGCATCTCTAATTAGATCTCTTAATGAGATTCTCTCTCCATCAAAGGCCCTCAAAAACCAAAGAATTTTTGGATTTAATGCAAGTATAATTTTCTCTTTGAGCAGTGAGAGGCTCATTGAGAAAGGTTCATCTAGAAAGCAGAAAATTTTTCTCATTCCAAGATGTCTACCATTTGTCATCTTTGCTTCCATTGCTTCATGAGTGAAGCTACCTCCAGAATGCTCCAAGAATGATGAAGCCCCTTCTTTGTCATAGCTACTAAGTGAAAACGCTATGGATCTGTAGGGTGATACATACACTATCTCAAATCAAGTTACAACACTGATCTCACAATCAGTCATTGTACATAGGATAATGCTAATCCAATTTTCTGAAACTCTACATCTCAACTCAAAGTGTTGAATGTAGCTCAAAATTGATGAACAGGGATATTTTTCAATCTCCTCCTTGATTAGATGAAGGGTCCTCTGCGCTGTGAAATGTCTTTGCTTCAAATCAACATCTTGTTCTAAGCCTTGGTTATGCATTGATCTAGAAACCATATGTGATGAAATTTTATGCATACCTTTGATCAACTGATATGTGGGAACCTCTTGACAGAGAACAAGAGTTCCTCCAACTGGGACAACAATGTCTTCAACTGCTGGTAATAGTGATTGTCTCTTTTCTTCAAGTGTACCAGCATTGGTATCTTCCTCCTCCTCCTCATGCACCTCCTAATCCATGCATGGGACTCCATATGTCAAGAGCTCAGGACTACCTTGCAAAGATGCAAGTGCCTCTTCTCTAGATACAAGTAATTTTGCAGTAAGTGGTGAAAGTAGTGACCCCTCCACATCAAACCTCTTCCTCAACTTGTGAAAGAAATCTAAATACTTGGTCACCTTTGCATGCTCTAGGTGCCCAAACCACCAATGTTTTTCTTCATCTAAGATATGAAGTGCTACAATTTGAACATCCTCTTCTTCAGCCATAGGATGTAGCTTGAAAATGAATCTAACTCTCTCCTCCAAGCTTTGACAGTGCTTGAGGAAGTCCCATCAAATGTAGGCAAGTAAATCTATTATGCCTCTTCCTTCTATTGCTACTATAGGATCCTCTTTCTTCTTTGATTTTGAAGAATTGTTGGAGAGTTAGCTTCTCCTTGAAAGCTTGAGACTGTGCTTTGTACTCTTCAAGATATAGACTGAGAGTCTCATAAGTCTCAGGTTCATTCCTTCCTTCACTTCTATACCTCTCACCTTCTTCAAAGAAAGTGGGCATAGTGGATATATGAGGAGATCTAGGATTCTCCGGTCTTCTTTGTTGCTGATAGGAAGTGCTTTCCTCATCAGATCTACTCCTTGGATCTTCTTTATGTTCTTACTCCTTAATTTGATAGACCTCTTTGGAGAGATGTTGCATGGATCTAAAGAAAGGAGTGACAAATATTTCATTCTCCATGATAGATATCATCTATCTATTCTTCTTTCAATGTAAAAAGATGAAGTGTCCACAAGCTGAGCCAAAGATCATGCTCTGATACCACTGTAGTATCCCAAAAGGGAGAATGCAGTAATACTTCACACAATATAAGAAATTACAGCAAGATAGATAATAAATCTAAGTACAAATCAGAATATGCAGAAAGAGATAAGCCATTTTATTATATTGGAGATGATTCAGTTACACAAGTACAAGAGATAGGTAGATCTAGCCAAGAAAATGACCTAGGATCACCCTGAAAACATGTATAAAGCATATACATCATAACTGTTGAGGCTTTGCAGCAAATACTGCACTGTCTCTTCAGTAGGACATAAACATGGATTTGGAAGCTGAAAAAATAAATGAAGATCTACTCAAAACTGGAACTCTGATGATTCCAAGGTTCAAGATCCGACCAATGTGATGGATTCCCAAGATAACCCAGAAAGGATTTTCCAGATCTGCAACTTTGGAAAAATCACCTCCCTAGGGTTTGATCCTTGATCTATTGGGAAATACATATCTGAAGCTAGATCTGAAGAAAGGATGGCTGAAATGTATGCTTATATCAGATCTATGCCTGAAGGTTTGATCCCTTCCTCAGATCTATGAGATGAGAGCTCTAGATCTAGCTTCTCAATCCTCCAAAAGATGATTGCAGCTGCTGCAACACAACTGACTCTGAAAATTGCACTGTGAGGGAAAGAGAGGCCTTATGCCTACTGAAATACACTGCAATAAGTTGCATGCTGATGGTGAAATTGATGGCAATGTGAAGGAATGATCCTCCACTGGATTGCTAGCTGAAGTACTAGCAACTTCCTTCCTCCTTTCAGATCTGCAATATGGACAACGTTATTCTTGGAGAGAATACTACTGCTAGGAGGTCAATAAAATTTAGCTTGATTCCAGATCTTCAATGTGTCTCTGGGAGTGATGGGAATAATCCCTCACCTTGTTCTCCATCTGAAGTACTGAAGACAACTTCCACCTTCCAAACTGATCTTCAAAAAACTGCAGTTTTCTGAGTATGAATGTTCTGTAGAAAGTAGAAAAAGGAAATGGAACTTAAAGCCTGATGTATAATGAAGTACAAACCTCTTCCTTAGATATCACTCAAAGAAAGAGGAGGGATTCCCACCTGGGAACACCCTGTGCTAAACATCACCTGCAATCTTTGCTAAACAACCCAAGAATGCAGTGGAATGTCACTTGACAATTCCAGATCTAAAATATCATCCATCAAATAATCCAAGATGCCTTTCACCTTTTCCTTCATCTCCTTTATAATGATTGAGCCATCCCAAGGCTTGGCCCTAATCTCAACTGCGTAGTCTCATGTGGACAAGATCCTCCAAGTGGGACTGCACTGTTTTACCAAATCAACCAAATAGTCTAGGTGCAATGTACACCTCCTCCATCATGTGTGCTTCATTCCTCCACCACTTGATCATTAATGCTCAATGGCCCTTTTTTTGACATCTTCAAAATATTAGTTGACTGAATCAACCCTCCATGATCTCTCTCATTAAATGAGACCTGATCTCCAATCTCATTCACATTAGTAGTTGCTCAACTACCTCTTTTTGCAGATCTAGTCTAAATTAATCCAAATTCATACACGCAAAGTGGATATTTATTCTTATTGAGGATTGTGGGTCCCTCCACCCTTTTATTTACTAAATTCATTAAGAAAATCAAAGACTCTAATATTCCAAATGTGATGTGAAAATTTGGGAATATTACAGTATGACTCTCTTAAATGTTTTCATGATGATCTAGCATGGCAGTAGAAGGCTTTGCTACATTGGTTGTTATTGGGAGAGTATGGTTTGACATTTTTCATGTTCATCCATATGTCTCTACTTCTTGTTTCTCACTATGTTGAAGTTATGTTTGATTCCTACATGGCCAACAATGCTAATTATGAGGACATTGATAGATGCAATCTACTGTATGTATCACGGGTTGAAGAGATAGTTTATGAGTTAGAACTTTCCACTTTGGTAATGAACCAATTAATTTTATGTATCTCATGTATAGAGGAGATATTTGTACATCATATAGTTGCCACTTGGAATTTCATTGATGATGAAGGTTATCTAACTTTTCAGTTCAAGGCCATTCTAGACATTCTAGAGAGGCAGCTTTGGAGTTGGACATGCATGACACATTGTGACAGATGGGAAGGCCTTCCATATGAGGATGACATTTGGAGGGAGGATGTTTGATGTAGCATCCACTTTTTCATTTTCTTGAGGACAAGAAACATTTTTCTGGGGAGGACTGTAATATTCCCAATTTTTCACAAGATAATTGGTATATTAAAGTTCTTAATTTTCATAATTAATTAAGTAAATGAGAGGGTGGAGGATGCCCCAACACCCAATGAGCTACAACTCACCCTAGCACCACCCTACCACCCTATAGAAGAATAAAATAAGAATGGACTCCCGTACCAGGGAAAATGGTCCACTTTACAATGATATAGAATGATGCAGAAGAAGAAGATATACTAGACCATAAACCCAACTTTGACAAAACCACCTAATGATGACCTTAGACCTCCCAACAATGCCTCTTCAACCCTTGGCAGATAGACACTACTACAATTTTTACAATAATGTATTTACAATGACTAAGTACAATGATACCTTTATAATGATTGTATGCAGTGCTACCCACTTGAAGACTTCATATGATGAACTTCTTGCTACTGTTATGCACCTTGGTTGCTGCTCTTGTCATGCTACCCTCTACTGCACCTTGCTTTGCTTTGCTACTATTAGCCCCCCTATGAAATTCTTGACAAGCAAGCTGGGGGCTTGAGTGTTTTGGAGCCTTCAAGGGATGCCTTTTCCCTGAAAACCCATCACCCTTGAAGTCTCTAGGTGCTATGCCTAAAATAGTTTCCCCCTGCTGATCCATTTCTCAAAGGACCTGATTTCCCCCTTGTGTCCCTGCAAATGCCCACATCTTAATCCCTTGCCCCCTTTGTCAAATTCCCCTTGTTTCCTCTATTTCTCCTGTCAATCCCCCCATTAACCCCCCAAATCCCCTTCATTCACCTATCGTTCCCCTTTGATGGTGTCAGATTGCATTAAAAACGAATTAAAATGATATATTTCATATATTTGGGTCCTAACCCCTTCGGCCATAGCCCCGCACTCCTTTACCGTCCACAGGACCCAGCACCAGAACCACCCGCCAGAGCAAAGGGCGCTTATTCCCCTTTTCCTATCGGGCACATCTTCATCCGTTGATCGTGGTTGATCGGACGGTGAGCGTTAAAACCCAATGCCCCCCTATTTCTCCGTTCACTTCCCCCAGATCGCGCCATCATCGTCCAAATACATTGCAATCTGACGGTTCGGAACCTATCCGCCCAGTGGACCCCGCCGCGCACTGTTCCAAACCCGCCGGTTTCTATCACACCGCTTTTGCGTGGTAGGCGGTTTTCCCCCGTTGCCCAGCGATTCCATACACCTTTCGCCACGCATCCTCCTGTACGATCTCAAAACCGCTCGCCATCGCGCATTAACTTCCGACTCAGGATGCTACGTGAAATCATCGTAAGCCATTAGATATGGGATAGCCTATCCAACGGTTGTCATCTCTCAATGCTGCGCACTGTTTAACTATCGATCATCGTACCCTTGGCCCACCGTCATCGCTCCACGCTGCATTGTCAGTCGTTGATTTCCTTTGAAATCAACGATCCACGTCTATTCTCCCGTGTTCAATATTCCACCCTTGCCTAGTCCATCCACGTTGTCATTCCACGTGCGTTCATCTTATAGTCGACCACTCTGTTGCATATATTGGTTTATCTTTGTGTTCTTTAAGGTTTTCATTCGTATTTTTCTCCGCAGACCTCCAACCTTCACTAGAGCATCCTTTCACCATTTCTCTGCGAGTTGTTCCCTCCATCTCATCGTCTCCACAATCATGCTCATTATCCACATCATCCGCCACCCCATCCATTGTTTTCTTCACAGTTTTCGTGTTTTGCAGGGTTTTAAATGATAAAAGACTGCCATAATGCACAGCCTCTATTACAGTGACAGTGAAATCAAAGAAGATCATTTACAGGGGTAGAATTTATGAAAAATGACCCGGGAAGGTGAAGACAGGACGTTCATTAAAGGAACAGGGTTCGGAATTTGTGGAAAAGCTCCCGAAACCATTAAAGCTCGAGCTAACCTGACATAAGAAGAGATGAAGCGGCAGAGTGTTCCAGTACAAAGCAAAGGAGATTAGGGCACGCTCATGAAGATATTGAGCCTTAAATCAGTGGTTAAGAAGCAAAGCACCGGTTTGAAGACCCTGAGGATCGATCAAAGGTCCTGAGCACTAGTAAAAGGTAACATCAGGGTTTATTCGTCAGCAGTATGTTTTTCTTCATTAATTACAGGGAGTCCATACAGATTTTACTATGCACCGTGTCCCTGAAGGAATTTCCACCCTAACAGCAGTTCAAAGCAATTAGAACATTTATGTAGCAGACATCTCAGTGGTTCATTTGCCTTTTGTTTATTCACCACAAGTACAGCACTGCAGCCAAAATATGTCAAAATCATATCCGGAGAAGATCACTCTTTCACAAAAGGGCTGAAAGAAATTAAATACCTAGCGTTCAAACAGAATGGGCTTCGTCCCTCTTCTTTCCTAAAATTTACTACAACATTTAGTTTTCCACCTACCTCTTCTGCTTCTCTTCATCTATGAAGCTCATGAGAAAATATTGTAATGGTTGTTGATCATTTATCAGATAATTGCAGGTTGTTTCTCTTGAGATAAGTCTCTGTGTAAAATAGTAAGATAGGCTGAGATTTGATGTATTCAGACTGAATGTTCAAGCTGTGGGCAATGATGTACCTGATTGGTGTTGTTTTTAATATGACAAGCACATTTCTTTGGATCCTGATAAAAAGTAGCTGGTGATGTTTTCTTATCTCTGTGTTTGATTTCACTTCATTCCATTTCTACTGGCTTGCATCAGAAGTTTGGCATAAGATTTACCCTTGATAGGTACCTTATGTTGCTGCTCTCCCAGCCTTTTATGTTTTCTGCTTATATGTGTATCTGAATATTGATTTCAATTGATTTAACCAGTGTAGTGGATGATATTTCCTGCTCTCTGATGTATGAATCAATGAAATCTATGTTTAGATGTTCTTGTTAGGATATAGTTGGATGAGTTGAGAACACTGGGAGGTCTAGAACCCTGTCTCTGCCTCACTAAGATCTTTCCATCTCAATTAAGCCTTTCTAAGATTCCTTGTATTGCCTTTGATTTTTTCCAAGCAGGTCTGGAGTTAAATGACCTCTGACCTGATCTATAGACAAAATTTGATGGTTCTCCTTCATTCATTTTCAGTCCTTAATGTTCCATTTCACCAATCATCCTTTAAGATCCAAATGCTCTAGATGACTAGCCCAACTGAAAGCTTGCACATTGATTATAGGTAAATCCTTTCTTGACTCCATTGCCCAATGGCCTTGATGTTCTCTGAGTTATCTATCTTGGCCTAATTCCCTCTTTGCTCATCCTTGTCTTATAGTGGACCCTTCTTTCCTGATTCCCAACAACCAAACAGACAATCAAACAGAAAAACCCTATGCTTCATACCTGGCCTAATACCTTATTGTGAGCTTCAAAGATGAACACCTTTGACAATCATAGAGAGATCCCTCTCTGGACCTAGGAGGGCTAGATCCTAAGGTCTGAAAGTGGTTCTATGTTGTCTCATCTTTTGGTCTTTTCAACCTGGCCAAGACATGGAACCCCAACATAATGGCGACTCCACTGGGGAACTGAGTGCATTTCACCTTAAACATTTTTAAAAAACTCAGAAAATTAGAACTTTGGTTAGGTTGGCAGTAAGTCACTCCTTTATTGAATCGACCTCCATTTTTGAGTGTCCATCATACTCTTAGATAGAGCCTGGAAAGGGCCAGGTAGCCTCCGGATCTCACCCTCTTCGGAGGTGACATATCTGGTAAATGCCCTCCCAGTCAATCTCTGGTTGGATTTTGCTGTTTTTGAGGAGATTCTTGAAAGGTGATAGTGCCTGACCACTATGGTGGATAGTGTAACCCCTTAGATATACCCTAAAACCATCCACCTGGCAACTCCAATGTTCCTAAATGAAAAGACTCCACTGGTGATCAGTAGACCCGCTGATTTACTTGGTTCACAGTAGACTCCACTGGGAGACCAGCCTCTGAGACAACATCAACCACAGTAGAAGTAACAAGTAGGGTTAAGATTCTTGGCTAGGAAACAACATTCTGGCTTTTAGAACCATTCACACAAGAGCTTATCCCAACCCTGACCCACCTGAAATAGCTGACAATCCAGAGAGTATCCTCAAGGGAGCTCCTACACCTAAAAGACCAACTATTTCCATTCACATTCATAGAGCTAATTCTGCACCAGAAGACCTAGCAGCTCTATCACATTTTCTCCCTGACCTAGACCTACCTAATGGGCTACCAAGAACTAGGTCATTCAATCATACAGACTAGCCAGACCCTGAGCTTCACAGTCCACCATCCAATAGGGGTCAACACACTAGGGACAGAGGAACCCCTCCATCTACACCACCTGATATCCACTTCATTCAAAACTTGGGGCTCTCCCACCCTAGATCTGCTCAGCAGACTCCTGCTGGTCCTAATATCCCTATTATCCATATTCCAGCTGCTCAAGCCAACCCTATACCTCATAAGAACATTATCATGGCAGCTTGGTATGCACCTCTAGTTTTACCTCAGCCCTTGTTACCCTTACCCAAAGATTATCAATAAAAAATCCCACACTTCGCTGCTAAAGAATCCATCACAGCTCAGCAACATGTAGATAAGATGGAGGATTCTTTTGACTACATGGAAATTGATGATGAAACAATCAAAATGAGAATCTTTGCCCAAAGCTTAGGGGGTGATGTAAAGAAATGGTTTAAAAGCTTACCTCCTGGCAGTATCCAAGATCTCCCTGCATTATATCAGACCTTCATAAACAAATGGGAAACTAGGGAAAACCCTCACCAACTCCTAGCAGAATACATGAGCCTTAAGAGAAATGTGGGAGAGAGTGTCCATGATTACACCACTAGATTCAACAGCATTTACAATTCTCTTCCTCCACACATGAAACCTCCACAAGGTATGGCCCTGGCCAAATACCCTGATGGGTTTGACGCTGACATGGCCTATGAGCTTAGAGATAAAGAGTACAACACATTGGAGGACATGCAGAAAGGAGCACTGAACATAGAGGCAAATCTGATTGACAAAAGAGCAAGACTAAGAGCTGAGAAAAGGGTAACATATAGAGACGAAACTGTAGCTTCCACATCAGACCCAAACTATGATAGACTATCTCAAAATGTGGATAAGATGAAACAAATGATGGATAAAATGGCTGTCATGGTCAGTAACCAAAATAGAAACCAAAACCAGAACCAGAACTTTAGAAGGAACATCAATTCTCCCAACAGACAAAAAGAATCAGATCAACAAGTTATTCCCCAATTCCAAAACTTTCTTGATGAAGATTAGGGAATCATAGAAGAGTCTGAAGGGAATAAAATCAACATGTTTGAAACAGAAGACTCAGTCCTTAATTGTGATTCAGGGGAAGATAAGCCCTCACCTTCATACTGGGATGAGGAACGGTTAGAAACTGAAGATTACAGGTCGGGATTTGAGAATTCCATGATGCAGGTCAGAGAACAATATGAACTTAGGAGCAAAAAGAACCAAGAAAATTCCAAAACTGAGACTCCTGAGGTTACCATCAAGAAAAGACCTGATAAAACTTCTAAAGCATCTGTTGTAAATAGCAAACCAGCAGCCGAAAGTTCTGGGAGAAACAAAGAAAAAGACAACCAGAAGAATGAAAAACAAGGTGAGCCCACTAGCAGTACTAACACTTCAGTTAGTACTCTTGATACAATTTTTTCTAACCCTCTACATAATGAGAAATTACAAACTGATTCGGTCACCAAGGTGGCTAATAAAACAAAGTCGAGCATTTCCAAGAGTCAGTCCACTTTCAATTTGGAAAGTGAGATTGTAAAAATTAAAATCTCTGTCCTACTCTCTGAGCTGTCCACTCTCTGTCCCACTCTCTGAGCTGTCCACTCAGAATGTATATAAAGGCCAGATTTTGAAAGCATTAAATTTAGGTGAGAACAGTGACACTGTAAATTTGAGTGATGATCAACCTGCCCTTCTGTTCGGTCCAAAGATCGAGGGAAAGTTTCAGGAGGGGGTAGTCCCACCTTTCTATATCAGTCTCAACATTCATGACAAGATTCTGCATAATGCCGTGCACGATTCTAGAGCATCACACAATCTGATGCCTAAGGTAGTGATGGAGAAATTAGGCCTAGAGATAACATGACCTTACAAAGATCTATATTCGTTTGACTCTAGCAGAGTAAAATGCCTAGGCCTAATCAAAGACTTATGTGTAAGCCTTACCCAAATCCCAGCTAAGTGTATGGTCATGGATGTTGTGGTAGCAGATGTGCCACCCAAGTATGGCATGCTATTGTCAAGATCATGGGGAGCCAAAATGCAAGGAACGATGCAGATGGATGGCTCATATGCCATTATCCCCATATTTGACCAACTTAGAAGACTGTATAGAGAGTCTCAGATGAAATTCCTAGTCAGTAGCCCCGAGAAACCTGAAAATTCACCATTATACTCTGTACACACAGACCTGGATTCTTTCATTCTTTATAATGAACCATCCTTAGGAGAGCCAGTGTCAGAAAACAGAAATACAAACAATAACATAGAGCCCATGGACTTTAACATAATGGCTACCCTAGAAGAATACGATGAAGAAAACCATGGGCAGGAAACTAAAAACGAAACTATGAGTGAACCAGAAACAAAAACAGAACATAAACAACAAGATAGCCAACTCTCTGAACTCCACACATGTCATGAAGAACAAAACAACCCGCAGCCTAGTACAGACCCCACAACGCAATATAATGGCGAACCCAGCTGTAGAGAAGGAAAGAATGATGAAACAGAAAATGAACCCCTGTGGGAAATTAATTTCGATGGATCTTGTACTAGGAAAACCGCTAGAGCAGGGGTGTGGGTACGTAACACAGAGAGTGATTATGCGGAGAGCCACGCTGTCAATCTGCACTTCAAATGCACAAATAATATTGCAGAGTATGAGGCTCTTATCCTGGGCTTAAATATGTTGAAAAAATTAGGAGCCCATAGGGTAACTATGCTATGGGAATCTAAGTTAGTTATCAAACAAGTGAATGGTGAATACGCAGCAAAAAAACCTAGACTGAGAGCATACAGGAATGATGCAATGGATCTATTGAAAACCTTTGTAGAATATGATTTGGTGTTTGTCCCTAGGGGCCTGAATGCAATTGAAAATGGATTAGCTTGTCTGGCTATTTCATACCCTAAGACTTCCCCTGACCAACAAATCATCATTCAGACCAAGTTCAGACCTACGGTGCCAGACAACGAAAAATATTGGCAGGTCTTTGAAGGAGACAAACAGATTGAATATTTTTTGGTGGGCAGAAATGAGTTTGAATTTTCTGATTCCAACTTGAAATCTGATGACAGCTGCCCAAGTGAGGATCCTCCATATGAACAAGCAACACCCTGTAACATAGAGATAAAGACCCTGAATGAAGAAACTGGGAATCCAACCGAAAAATGTGAAAACGTAGACAGCGAAGAGATAGAGGTGCTGCAGGCCAAAGACAAGAATTTACCCAGAGGCCTAGCACCCTTGGAGGACCTTTTTGACTTTGATGATGTAGCAAAAGAGCCCACTATAGAACATGCAGACTCGGATATAGAAGAATGCAACATAGGCACTGAAGATAGACCCAAAATGATCAAACTGGCTAAGTCTATACCTGTAAACATGAAGAACAAATACATTGACCTATTCAAGGAATTAATTGATGTGTTTTCATGGAGTTACGAAGAATTAAAGGCCTATGACACGAGCATAATACAACACAAAATACCCTTGAAGGAAGATCAGAAGCCTTTTAGAAAAAAGCTCCATAGAATCAATCCGAAACAATTTCCTGCAATGGAAAAAGAGATTAAAAAGATGTATGATGCAGGCATAATAGTTCCTGTAAGGTTCTCTGATTGGGTATCAAACTTAGTGGCTGTGAGGAAGAAAACAGGGGAGATCAGATTGTGTATAGATTTCTGAAATCTCAACAGAGCCTCTCTAAAAGACAATTACCCTTTTCCTAGAATGGAACATATCCTACAAAAGGTATTGGGCTCTAAGAGAATCTCCATGCTTGATGGTTTTTCAGGATATAACCAAGTCCTATTACTCCCAGAAGATCAACTCAAAACAACTTTTACCACTCCATGGGGCACCTTCATGTATGTGAATCCCTTTGGACTGATGAATGTCGGGGCCACCTTCCAGAGAGCGATGGATATAGCTTTCTCATATGAGATAGGACACTTCATTGTTATCTACTTGGATGACTTAACTGTCTATTCTAAAACTGAATAAGAACACTTGAAACATCTAAGGACAATTTTTGAAAAATGTAGAAGGTATGGTCTGTCACTAAACCCTAAGAAAACTGTTTTTGGGCTGCAAGAAGGTAAACTTCTTGGTCACATTATATCTGAGAAAGGGATTAGGATAGACCCACAAAGAGTTGAGGGGATACTTCAAATTACACACCCGAGAAACATCAAAGAATTACAGTCCATTGGGAAGATCAATTTACTCAGGAGATTCATTCCCAACCTAGCTGAGCACCTTAGGAAAATGACTAACATGCTAAATAAAGGTGCGGGAATTAAGTGGACTGTTGAAGCCAAGAAATATTTTGAGTTAGTAAAACTTGCACTCACACAGGCCCCTGTCCTGATCAGCCCAGATTTCTCAAAATATTTTCTGATCTTTTCATTCGCCTCCTAGCATACCGTGGCAGCAGTCTTACGGTAGAAAAATTCAGAAGGTAATTAACAGCCAATTGCCTTTTACAGCAAAGCCCTACGAGATGCACCCTTGAAGTACAACATTATGGAAAAGCAGGCCTATGCCCTGGTAAAGGCCTTAAAATACTTTAGGGTGTACATTCTGCATTCTCACACCATTGCTTATGTGCCAAATATAGTGTTCAAAGATATCTTGTCCCAAGAACCTGATGGGAAAAGGGGCAAATGGATTGCTACTATCTTAGAATATGACCTTGAGATAAAGCCCACCAAACTGATCAAAGGTCAAGGCATGGCCCAATTGATGGTTGAATCTAACCTGCAGGCCCTTGATATTAACATGGTAAATGCCTTAGATGAGCAGGAAGGATCGCCCCACCCAACTGTTGAGGAGAAGTTTCAGAACTCTCCTGGGTATTCCGATATCCTTTACGTGCTCACGAATCTCAATGCCCCTCCAGAACTGTCCAAAACTAAGGCCAGATTCATAAAACTGAAAGCTAGAAACTACTACATTTGGAATGAAAAATTATATTGGAAAAACCCGAACAACCTATTGCTGAAATGTTTGCCTAAACCTGAAGCTGAAAGAATTAAACAGGAATTCCATGCTGGGGAGTGTGGAGGCCACCTAAGTTGGAAAGCCAACACAGGCAGGTCTCAGGCCTAGGATATTGTTGTACTCTTTAATGATGTCCATATTGGTTCTTTACTATGTCGTTCAAATCTTTGAAGGAAGAAGAAAGCTCCTCCTCCTCCCTTTACAACCTATCACTGTAGAAGGTCCCTTCATGCAATGGGGCCTAGACTTCATTGGAGAAATTCACCCCTCTTCTTCTGGGAAACACAAATGGATCTTAACAGCCACAGACTACTTCACTAAGTGGATAGAGGCCATACCTACTAGGAATGCCACAGATTCAGTCATCATTAGGTTCCTAGAAGGTCATATTCTCTCTCGATTTGGCTGCCCAAGGAAAATAATCACTGATAATGCTGCTGCTTTTGGGTCCAATAAAATGGTCAATTTTTGTCACAGGTATGGAGTAACCCTCAGTCATTCAACTGCCTATTACCCTCAAGATAATGGATTAGCTTAATCATCTAAAAAAATCCTAGTGAACATCATCAAGAAGCTGTTGGAAGAAAAAAAAAGGTCCTGGCATAACAAGTTGGTACATGCTCTGTGGGCTGACAGGCTTACAACGAAAAAATCTATTGGCATGCCATAATTCCAGCTGGTCTATGGAGCGGAAGCGGTTTTCCCTACCAGCCTTGGGGTTCCAGTAATCAAACTTTTCCAAGAGATCTAGACAGAAGAAGATAGCATGATGAGGAGAATAAATCAAACAATTCATCTTCAGCAAAAGAGAGAAGAGGTCTACAACAGAGCAGTGAAAGTTCAGGAAAACATAAAGAAGTTGTTTGACAAAAGAACCAAAGCTGCTGATTTCAAAATTGGAGATACAGTTTTGAAATGGGATTCAAGAAGAGAGGACAAAGGTAAGCATGGAAATTTTGACAGTTTGTGGCAGGGTCCATACATCATTCAAGCCACTGTGGGTCCCAATGCCTTTTTTCTACAAGAACTTGATGGTACAGAGCTGTTTGGGGGTCCTGTCAATGGCAGGATGCTTAAACACTACTTCTGCTAATTTCCGGTTTTCAGTTTCCATTTCCATTGTACATACCATTGCAGTTTTACTTTCAAGAAAACAGAGAAAAATGTTTCAAAAAACAGAGAGAAAGGAGAGGTTCAGACACGCTCAAAACATGAACCTCTGAGGCACAAAATATTGGCTCTGATAAGCCCCTACATTTTCCTGAGTAAGAGCCTACTCCAAACCAATTGGACGAGCAAGATATGTACGATGAACTTGGTCTAGAGTTTTCTCTTGCTCATAAAAATTCTCAAGATGGGGCTCACGAAGATATCCCACCTCAGTATCAGTCCATACAGGAAGTAAAGAAGCTGGTCCTAACACGCTCAAAACCTGGACCAGCAAAGGAAAAAGAAGAATCAGCTCTAACATGCCTAAAACCAGAGCTGAAAGGCGAAAGAAGTGACTCTAACAAGCTCAAAACTTGAGTCACAAAAAGAAGAAGGATGCTGCAAGTTTCATATTTTAAGCCTTCACAGTTTTGTGTTCTGCAAAATTTCGTCCATGTGCAATTGTTTTTATGTCGTGGATCCACAGCAAGTCAGAGAGTCTAATCCTGGCTTGGCTAATTTTCAATTCTTGTCTTAGAATGTAGAGAAGAAATCTGCTGGACAGTTTAAGCCCAGCAGATATTAGAATAGGTAGAGAAACATATGAGACCAATAGTCTAATCTGGTCTCATGGAGCAATAAGGGTAGAAGTAGAATAGGTTTGTTTTCTGTTTCAAAAATAAATGATGTAAAGGGTCTGCTAGCTCAAATGCACCCAAAGGGAAAATATTAGGACTGTAGTTGGGTAGGTAGATTGGTTGGGAAAATGTTTCTGCTGATTTGTGTATGTAACATATTGTGGCAGCTGAAAATTGAAGAAAGAAAGGGATGTGCCAAGCAGCAGGCATGTGGCTTACTCCAAAGATTATTTCTGGTTTCTTGACTCCTTCAAGAAGAAGCCATCCCCATGTGGAGCCACTGTTAGCCCCCCTATGAAATTCTTGACAAGCAAGCTGGGGGCTGGAGTGTTTTGGAGCCTTCAAGGGATGCCTTTTCCCTAAAAACCCATCACCCTTGAAGTCTCTAGGTGTTATGCCTAAAACAATTTCCCCCTGCTGATCCATTTCTCAAAGGGCCTAATTTCCCCCTTGTGTCCCTACAAATGCCCACGTCTTAATCACTTGCCCCATTTTTCAAAGTCCCCTTGTTTCCTCTATTTCTCCTGTCAATCCCCCCATTAACCCCCCAAATCCCCTTCATTCATGTGTCGTTCCCCTTTGTTGGTGTCAGATTGCATTAAAAACGAATTAAAATGATATATTTCATATATTTGGGTCCTAGCCCCTTCAGCCATAGCCCCGCACTCCTTTACCGTCCACAGGACCCAGCACCAGAACCACCCGCCAGAGCAAAGGGCGCTTATTCCCCATTTCCTATCGAGCACGTCTTCATCCGTTGATCGTGGTTGATCGGACGGTGAGCATTAAAACCCGATGCCCCCCTGTTTCTCCGTTCACTTCCCCTAGATTGCGCCATCGTCGTCCAAATACATTGCAATCTGACGGTTCGAAACCTATCCGCCCAGTGGACCCCGCCGCGCACTGTTCCAAACCCACCGGTTTCTATCACACCGCTTTTGCGCGGTAGGCGGTTTTCCCCCGTTGCCCAGCGATTCCATACACCTTTCGCCATGCGTCCTCCTGTACGATCTTAAAACCGCTCGCCATTGCGCATTAACTTCCGACTTAGGATGCCACGCGAAATCGTTGTAAGCCGTTAGATCTAGGATAGCCTATCCAACGATTGTCGTCTCTCAATGCTGCACACTATTTAACTGCCGATCATCGTACCCTTGGCCCACCATCATCGCCCCACGCTGCATTGTCAGTCGTTGATTTCCTTTGAAATCAACGGTCCACGTCTGTTCTCCCGTGTTGAATATTCCACCCTTGCCCGGTCCATCCACGTTGTCATTCCACGTGCGTTCATCTTATAGTCGACCACTCCATTTCATATATTGGTTTATCTTCGTGTTCTTTAAGGTTTTCATTCGTATTTTGCTCCGCAGACTGCCAACCTCCACCAGAGCATCCTTTCACCATTTCTCTACGAGTTTTTCCCTCCATCTCATCGTCTGCACAATCATGCTCATTATCCACATCATCTGCCACCCCATCCATTGTTTTCTTCGCAGTTTTTTTGTTTTGCAGTGTTTTAAAAGATAAAAGACTGCCATAATGCGCAGCCTCTATTACAGTAACAGTGAAATAAAAGAAGATCATTTACAGGGGCAGAATTTATGAAAAATGACCCGGGAAGGTGAAGACAGGACGTTCATTAAAGGAACAGGGTTCGGACTTTGTGGAAAAGCTCCCGGCACCATTAAAGCTCGAGCTAACTTGACAGAACCAGAGATGAAGCGGCAGAGTGTTCCAGTACAAAGAAAAGGAGATTAGGGCACGCTAATGAATATCTTGAGCCTTAAATCAGTGGTTAAGAAGCAAAGCACCAGTTTGAAGACCCCGAGGATCGATCAAAGGTCCTGAGCACTAGTAAAAGGTAACATCAGGGTTTATTCGTCAGCAGTATGTTTTTCTTCATTAAGTACAGGGCGTCCATACAGATTTTACTATGCACCGTGTCCCTGAAGGAATTTCCACCCTAACAGCAGTTCAAAGCAATCAGAACATTTATGTAGCAGACTTCTCAGTGGTTCATTGCCTTTTTTTTATTCACCACAAGTACGGCACCGTAGCCGAAATATGTCAAAATCATATCTGGAGAAGATCACTCTTTCACAAAAGGGCTGACAGAAATTAAATACCCAGCATTCAAACATAATGGGCTTCGTCCCTCTTCTTTCCTAAAATTTACTACAGCATTTAGTTTTCCACCTACCTCTTCTACTTCTCTTCAGCTATAAATCTCATGAGAAAATATTGTAATGGTTGTTGATCAGTTATTAGAGAAATGCAGGCTGTTTCTCTTGAGATAAGTCTCTGTGTAAAATAGTAAGATAGGCTGAGATTTGATGTATTCAGACTGAATGATGAAGCTGTGGGAAATGATGTACCTGATTGGTGTTGTTTTTAATATGACAAGCACATTTCTTTGGATCCTGATCTAAAGCAGCTGGCGATGTTTTCCTATCTCTATGTTTGATTTCACTTCATTCCATTTCTACTGGCTCGCATCAGAATTTTGGCATAAGATTTACCCTTGATACGTACCTTATGTTGCTGCTCTCCCAGCCTTTTATGTTTTCTGCTTATATGTGTATCCGAATATTGATTTAAATTGATTTAACTAGTGTAGTGGATGATATTGCCTGCTCTCTGATGTATGAATCAATTAAATCTATGTTTAGATGTTCTTGTTAGGATCTAGTTGGATGAGTTGATAACACTGGGAGGTCTATAACCCTGTCTCTGCCTCACTAGGATCTTTCCATCTCAATTAAGCCTTTCTAATATCCCTTGTATTGCCTCTGATTTTGTCCAAGCAGGTTTGGAGTTAAATGACCTCTGACCTGATCTATAGACATAATTGGATGGTTCTCCTTTATTCATTTTCAGTCCTTAATGTTCCATTTCACCAATCATCCTTTAAGATCCAAATGCTATAGATGACTAGCCCAACTGAAAGCTTGCACATTGATTACAGGTAAATCCTTTCTTGACTCCATTGTCCAATGGCCTTGATGTTCTCTGAGTTATATATCTTGGCCTAATTCCCTCTTTTCTCATCCTTGTCTTATAGTGGACCCTTCTTTCCTGATTCCCAACAACCAAACAAACAATCAAACAGACAAACCCTATGCTTCATACCTAGCCTAATACCTTATTGTGAGCTTCAAAGAAAAACACCTTTGAAAATCATAGAGAGATCCCTCTCTGGACCTAGGAGGGCTAGATCCTAAGGTCTGAAAGTGGTTCTATGTTGTCTCATCTTTTGGTCTTGTCAACCTGGCCAAGACATGGGAACCCCAACATATTCCACCATGGTTAGCTTGATATTATGGTACTTTCTAGAGAAATTTATAGTTCCTCCATTTTCCACCATCACTTGATACTCTGGCATTGGGTACAGGAAGAAATTCAATTCCTCAAGGCTACCTTACAATGAATAAAATTATGGGTACTACCCGAAATAATAAGCACAATTACATTTTCTTCTTGATATGTCCTTCTATATTGAGATTTTGAGGGGTGCTAATTCATGGCAATGCATTACAGGATATGTTTGGATTTATTACTTCTTCCTATAGGGTTGGTTCTTGGTGTATATCCTCTTATTTTGAAATTTCCTACTCCTTTTCTTACTCTTCTTCACAATCTATGTAAAATAATTTCTTCTTCGCACACTTATGACCTTTAGTATATTTACTATCACAACTATTGCAAAGCCCTTTTTCTTTTTTTTCTTCCAATTGTTGTGGTGTCAACCTTGTAGGCTATGGAAGTCTAGGAGTAGCAACACTTCCATCTTTATAGTTGTGAGTGGTAGGCTTCGATGTCGCCATAATTTTTCTTTCAATTTTTCTTGCCAACTTGAACGCCTTCTCCAATGTTTCAAGTTCCCAAAGGTGAACCTCATGTGGTATGTTATCCTTTAGAGTCCCTCATTAGAGAATTTTTTACATTTAAAATGGGGCCCCTATGAAAAATTTACAATCCAAATAATCTTTATAAGAACTAATAATATTCAAGATGATGATGTCAACAATGGGGGATGATTCACCATTTTTGGGGTAAAAAAGTAAAAAGATTAAAAAAATAATAAAATAATAAAACTACTTTTTCAACTTGTATTTTCAACTTATCTCGCTAAGTTTTTACTCAAATTTCGAGCGGGAGTACTCGTCGGATGAAAAATTTAATTCCTCATCCAAGGAGTACCCATGTTGCACACTTTCGATGGACCCTGCTACATGAAAAATCAGAAGTACATGAAAAAATGTTATTGCAATCACGTTTTTCATGTATTTCTCATTTTTCGTGTAGCGGCGTCCATCTAAAGTATGAAACATGGGTACTCATTGGATGAGGAATCAACTTATGGATACAACGAGCATTCTTGCTCAAAATTTGAGTAAACCCATAGGGCGATAAATTGAAAATACAAGTTGAAAAAGTAGTTTTTTATTTTTTCCCTCTAAAATCTGATGATGTAATCTAATATTATTTTATTATTTCCATTATTATTTTATAATTTCCTTAGGAGGCCCATTTTAGACCTCAAAACTCCTCTAATTTATGAAGACATCAATTGTATGTTCCTCTGGAATATTACTTATCCTCATATTCAATTTTTGGAAGTCGTCAATGTGCTCCATCATTGAACCATTTTTTTGAGATTTATCAATTGGATAAAGAAGGTGTTTCTCTTTGTATCCTCATAATATGCTATCATTTCTTCCATAAAAATTGACCAAGTGACCAGTATTTTACGAGAACAAATCCATCGATACCATTAAAACTAATTTTTTTCTAAATATAAAGTTGCAATGCATACCTTTTGTCTGTTTTGCGTATTATGGAGCTCAAAGTATGGCTCCATTTGTAGTATTCAAGTTATCGGATCCTTGCCATCAAACTTCATCATATCTATATTTGGAATATGGTGGATCTTAAATCCAACATTAGAGTCTATGAAATCATGATGAAGATTTCTTTTGTTCTCATCATGAGTTTCCTCTACTACCTTTTCGCCATTAGGAAGTTTTTCCTGTAGAAAATTTGCCAAACCTTCCTTCAAACCTTCCTTGTATTTGTTTAAATCTTCCATGTTTCCTTCTATAGCATCCATCTTAACTTCCATGCCATCCATCTTAGCTTCCATTCCATTATTCAAACCATCCATGTTAGCTTCCATGCCTTTCTTCAAACCATCCACCTTAGATTCCATGCCTTTCTTCAAACCATCCATCTTAGCTTCTATGTTTCCTTCTATACCATCCATCTTAGCTTCCACACCATAAATATTAGCTTCCATTCCATTATTCAAACCATCCATCTTAGCTTCCACACATTTATTCAAACCATCCATCTTAGCTTCCACGCCTTTCTTCAAACTTTCCATTTTAGTTTTTGTTACTCTTTGTCAGAGTGAAATTTGATGCACTTCGTCTTGTAATTTTGATACATGATGTTTCACTTCTTCCTATTCATGATTCATAGTAGAGCCTTATGAGGGCTTAATGGGTGTTGAATTCTTTTTAGGGGGAATTTTAGAACCCAATAATGATATCTACTCTACAATATGCCCTTCGAATCACTTCAAACAAATTTTTCAAACAAGACTTTTGCAATTTTTTTTAAAAATACACATATTTTTCTTGCTTTTGAGGAGCTCGAAATTAAAATTGATGTATCTCTATAATTTAGAATCACCGAGATCTTAAATTTAGTTCTATAGTATCCCTCTGAGTCCTCTTTCCAATGCCATAGGTCTGACTGGATTTTGATTCTTCAAGACAAAGTTAAGCCCAATCTCTCACAATGACCTAATTATGGACTCGTTTAGTAGAGGGAAGTTGTACGGTGTGCCACATTTCAGTGTTAGCTCCTTTAGCTATGAAATCGATATATGGGAAACTACAGTCCGTGTAATTTTAGACATTTTTTAAGAAATTCCAATCTAATGCACAAAGAAATATTTATGACGATTTTCCCAAGGTCGCCTCTTTGAGATGAAATTTGAGAGCCTACAAAAACCCTAACTTCCATAGATCATATCTCCAAAAATATTTTGAACCAAGATGTGAAATTTATACACTAATTTCTTGAGGATTTCTTCACAAATATTTTTTTTTAGCATCTGAAAATTCATAGAAAAAAAGTTATAGTGAAAATTCCACGATGACTTGTTTGAAGCAGAAAAACCCTAGAATCCAAAGCTCTGATACCAAATGTTATGAAACCAGCTCACAAAATAGAAGAAAAGAAAGATCAGCGACTTAGAAATTAGCCACTTCAAGGGTAAAAACTCCTTTACATTACATAAATGAACAATTCTTGGATGATACAAATGAGAAAACCTCCTTTCTATATATAGGAGTCCATGGTGTCACAATATAATCCTAGTGGACTTAAAAATAATAATGTAAGGGCACAACAATAATAATAGTGGTCTATTATGGGGCCTAATAATAAAAATATGGGGTCTACAGGGGTACAAAAAAAACAATAATGGGGCTACACCAACAACAATAAGGGAATTCACTAGTAATATAGGGCCCTAACAAGTGAGCCTCCACCTATATCATGTATTTGTCTTACTGGATGGAAAATGGTTCTCCCCAACAGAGTCAGCCACCTACCACATTGAAATATTTTTATGGTCGAATGTATCCACCATACGATATTTTTAAGGTAGTGTTGTAGCTCATTTGCATTTACCTTTGAAATATTTTTCAAAACACAAAAAAATCATATAGGATATAAAATGTAAAAAAATTTGTGTCGTAGAAGAATTTTGATTTATATTTTGGTACATTAACATTACGTGATGAGATGTGAAGGCGGGTCGAGTCAGACTCATTCATGTGCATAACAGTTCAAGAGCCAGATTGATGGGCATGTTCAAAACATTGCACACCGGACAAGGTCAAGTTGGGCTCATTCGCAAGCTTAGGCAGGACTAGCGTAGTAGAACACCAGATAAGCTCAGGAGTGTTACACCATGGAGCAAACAAAATAATTTCCTGAAGGCAAAGAAATGGTGCATTTCCCTTAAAATCTTAAGAGTTTTGGAGGAGGTGCACAGGGAAAAATAGATGGTTAAGATCAAAGCGTAGAATAGAAGTGGAGAGATGGATGTCAGAGATTAAATCGCACACCAAAAATCACAAGTTTCAAAGGATAGGCACGGTAGGTAAATGTTAAAATCGTCAAATTGCGATATGCGATGCAGTGGGGCCCAATCGCAAATCACAAATCGTTAGTTTTAAAGAATAAGTGTGGAGGTAAATTTTAAATCCGTCGAAGTGTGATATGAGTTGACATGGAAAATGATGTGGCCCTGGCTCGCATACCGCACATCGCAAGTTTTAAAAGTTAAGTGAAAATATTAAGTGTTACAATCACCGAAGTGAGATGTGTGATGCGGTGGGGCCCGATCATAAATCGCTAATCACAATTTTTAAATGATAACCGTGGGAGGTAAGTGATAAAGTTGCCGAAGTGAGATGTGCGATGTGGTGGGGCCTGATCACAAATCAAAACTTTTAAAGGATAACCACGGGAGGTAGGTGATAAATTCGCCGAAGTGCAATGTGCGATGTTAGGTGGGACCCGATCACATAGTGCACATCGCAAATTTTAAAAGATAAGTGCTAAGGAAATGTTAAATACGGTGAAATGCGAAGTGCAATGTTGGAATGGATCGATGTGGTCATAAGATGAAATCTAAAGGATTTCACGTCCGAGCTTATGATGTTTGTGCACCATTTTATGAAGAAATAGGAAAAACACGGCAGAGAGAGTTAGGTAAGTGACTTGACATAGAGAAAAGTAGAAGAGAAGACTAAACACGGCAGGCATGCGCAGAAGAGGAAGAGTTGGGTACCAGATGACATGATGACAATGTTCCAAACGAAAAATTCATAGGCAGAGCCAGGAAGAAGATCATATAGTGGCACTGTAGGAAGCACGACAACTGGGTCAAGTCGGGAATTAAGGCGTTGTTACAGAACTGTGCAGCTACTGCATCATAACCAGGAAGGAGACCTCAACACTTCTAGGGGATGCATCAACAACATTAGATTCAACAAAAAAAATGATATTTCCAGTTTCAATTTGTTTTCTTGGTATGATTGCATAAGTAACCTTAACATTTTAGGTAGTCAAGTAGTTTCAAGAATTTCAACAGTTACAAAATAATTTGATGTATTTAAGTAGATAGCAATAAAGAAAAGAGGTTCTAACCTTTGGACCTCTGGATTACTATTACTTTGGTACTAACTTTTCCGAGAAATAAATGAAAGAATATCAAGTTTCCTACACCTGTTGATTTTGATAAGTCTTTCTAGTTTCACTCTGTGTTTATTCCTCTTTGAATGTAGTGAACTAATGTAGTCGTAGGTATATTTTTATATTTGTAAGTAAGATTTAAACAATCCTTAATGTATGCTCCTTCACTCCAAATTTTCCGTTCACTTAAAATTCTCCTGAAATTTGAAGTGGTAGATTCTGTTTCTCAGCATATCATTTTGAGCTTCCCTTACAGTTCTTCTTTTCATTCCATTCAATATCAGCAGTTTATGGCATCATGAAGGCTTTCATTATATTAGATTATAGAGGGTATTAAATAATTATACTCCAAAGGTGTTAAACAAAGGCCATTTGATATTGTAATTTCGACATACATGTATAAAATGTCTTAAGCACTAATTCCTTACCAAAACCAAGAGATTGTTTCTTGAGATACAACATTTTCTGGTATCGTTGCCAGGGATGAAGAGACGAATTTTATTTTTCCTAGGGTTTTTCACATTATTTCCTCTGGTCATTCAGTGAGGAGGAAATATTAGGATTTGTTCGCTATTTTCAAAATTCTGGCTTTCAAAAGGCCTCACACGAGATCAGATACCTCACAGCAAATAGTCCATGATTTTCCAGATCCAGAAATATTGTTTCTAAAAAGGCTCAAAAACCTGAAACCCCTTCAACACCCGATCCTACATTGTCTGATCCTAGCAGCAGTTCTCATAACCCTTTGTTTGAAGATATTTCCAAGGAACTCTCTTTCTTGGAACAAGATTCTCCTTCCACACCCATTCATTTTCAAGAACCTAAGTTAGAAGAACATTCTTTCGAGCTTTTTTCCTTTACCTTCACTCAAGCTCAACCAAATATAGTTGTTGGTCCTTCTGTCATTGTTCATCAACCCACTCCCATATTAGTATTCTCACCACCTTCATTCACTTTCACAACAGGTTCATCAACCTCAACCACCCAAGGAACAACTAACCAAGGTGTAAATATGGCAACACCAGCCTTTTTTTTTAACAGATATGCTCCACTAAATCTTTCACAACCAATGAATGCCATGCCTCAAGAATACCTCAAATTACTTCCTCGCTTCACTAGAGAATATGAAGTAGCTGCAAAACAACATTTACCGTTGTTTTTCACTTTTGCAGAGAATTTAAATGTAGAACATCTTGATGTTATGATGAGACCATTTGTGAAGTCTCTAGATGGAGAGGCTAGGAAATGGTTCAAAGGTTTACCAAATGGTTAAATAAATAACTGGGAAGATTTAGAAACTCAATTCACTTAGAGATGGGGAGAAAAGAGAGATCATGGGTACTCATTGAGAGATTTTAATGAAATTAAAAGAAGGCCTAATGAAATCATTTATGAGTTTTTAAAAGGATTCAACAAATTGTACAATAGTTTACCTATAGAGATGAAGCCCCCGCCCCACCCCCCCCCCCTGTAGGAGAAAAGGTAGTTTTTTATGTGGCTTTTGAAGCTGATTTTAGCTTTACATTGAAAGAGAGAAAAGCCCCTATTCTTGAGAAAATACAGACAGAGGCTTTAGAGATCAAAACTAATATGACTACAACTAGAAAGGCGAAATGGAAACAACCAATCCAAGAGAAGGGGAAAGAAAAAGAAGAATCATCACAAGATCTAAGAATTGAATATATGACAAAGGTGATGAAAATTTTGAAAAATAAGCTAGCTAATATGGAATTGGAAAATATAAACTCCCAAAGATAAGTACAAAAAAACTGAGGGAGATTTAACCCTCAATTCCGAAGACATCCCCTGCAAATTTTATAGAGGGAAAGAAGAGATCAAGACTAGGTTCAAGCACCATTGTATATAGAATCAACACCCATAGAGCCAAAAAAATATGACCAAAGGGAGGTCGAGGATCGGGTATATGCTATGTATACAATAGAAGAGGATGAAGAGGAAGATTTTGAGGGAGAATATGTTGAAGCTGAAGTATATTTTGATCAAGATGAAATGGATTAATGTTGTAGGTAATAACCAGATTTCATGCAAGCTGAGTTACATAAAAATTGTGATTTAAGGTCTAGAAATAGATCTAGAGTGCAGGATAATGAAGGTGAACAACAAGGTTCAATTCCTCCTCCAATGGTGACTCCACAACAAAAGGACCCTATGAAACAGGTCAGTAAGGGGGAAAAACCTGTAAATTCACTCAATAGAACCAATGTGCAGCAGGGTGAATCTTTCGAGAACAAATCAATTAACACTAATATTTTGGAGAGAGTTGTTCCTGTACCTAAACAAGAGGCAAATTTTAGAAAGACTAAAGAAGAACCTGAAAAGAATGTTAAGAAAACCCATGCTTTCAATTTGGAAAAATAGTTGGAGAAGGTTAAAATTTAGGTACCTCTTCTAGAATTAGCTAAAATACCATCTTACAAGAAATAAATTTCAGAATTTGTTAGTCTCACATTGATGGAAGATATAAGTGACACAGTGAACTTACAAGATGAAAAGCCAGTGGTCACCTTTGGTCCTCATGTAGAAGAAGTAGATCCTTCTGTTCCACCCTTCTATATTTCTCTATTGCTTCATGATTTTACTCTACATAATTGCATGTTGGACTCAGGAGCGTCCGATAATCTCACGCCATTGTCTGTTATGAAGCAACTTAACTTGAAGATTACCAAACCTTATAGGGATCTATATTCATTTTATTCCAAAAGGGTTAAATGTGTTGGGTTGATTAAATATGTAGTAGTTTTGTTGGAACAAATCCCAGAAAAGAGTATAGTCATGGATGTAGTGGTTGCTGACATGCCAGCTAGGTTTGGAATGCTCCTGTCAAGATCTTCAGGAGAAAAGTTGGGAGGTGTTGTAAAATTAGATTTCACTTATGCTATCATTATGGTTTTTAATTGGGAAGAAAGGAGATTGTATAGGGAAACAACGTTTGTGAAGACCACATCCAAGAAATATGCAGGAAATTCCCCCATTTATAGTCAAGAAATAGAAGATCTTTCTTTTTTCATGCTACATGAACATGCAGAATTTACTGAAGACACTGGGAAGAAACTCTCTTCAGCAGCTATAAATAATGAGCTGCACTCAAGGAATATTTGGAAGTGCTACTTTGATGGTGCCTACACCAAGGAAGGCACATGTGCTGGATTCTTGCTGATATCACCAGAAGGTAACCTCATGCCTTTCTCTTTTAAAATAGAATTTGATTCAATAAACAATGTGGCTGAGTATGAGGCCTTAATCTCAAGCCTTCAAGTTTCTAAAAAGATGGGAGTTCAATGTATTTCAATTTTTGGTGACTTTGAATTGAAAATAAGGCAGATTAAAAATCATTGTCAAACCAAGCATCCAATATTAAGATCATATAGGAATGAAGTTTGGGATCGGATAGAAAACTATTTTGAAGCCTTCAGTATATTTTGAGGGAGGTGAATAGATTGACCAATTATTTAGCAGTTGCAGCCAGCACCTTCAAACCTCCAATAAATCCAAGGCTAAGGTATGAAATTGAAATTAGACATAGACATTATATCCCTGACAATGTGAAACATTGACAGGTGTTTGATGATGATGAACACATAAATATGTTCTTGACAATGATTGGAAACTTTGAAGATGATGAGATAGACCAAGAGGAAGAAAAAACAGAGAATAAAGCAGAAATAAGAAACCTTAAGTAGTCAATAGGTGAACATAAGATTATCCAATTGAAATATAATGTGCTCCCTAAAGAGTTGGTTTCCCCTTAAAGATTATTCGATTGTAATGATGTTTTCATTGATTCAAATAAAACACATCAAGAAGAAGAGATTTAAGATTGTAATTTGGGAACTCAGCAGGAACCCAAAATAGTGAAAATTTTCAAAGATGTTCCCAAAAACTATAAAGAAAGATACATTGATACTTTTAGGAAATATATGGATGTCTTTGCCTGGTCATATGAAGACCTGAAACCATATGAAAAAAGAATAATTCAGAATAAGATTCTATTGAAAGAAGGACTCAAACCACATAGATAGAAGCTTAGACAGATCAATCCATTGTGCCTCAGTTATGAAAAATAAATAGAAATTATTAGTGAAAATTGTAGTCTCCAGATGTTGAGCTGGGTTTCTGTGTCGGGTCACATAAGAAAAAGAACAGTGGAGAGATAAATATTGTAGACTTCAAGAATTTGAACGGAGCATCTCTAAAAGATAATTATCCTTTGCAAAAAATGGATTATGTCTTACATAAGGTGACATGAGCTCACATGTTGTCTATGGTTGACGGATTTTTTGGGTATAATCAGGTAGCAATAGAAAAAGAAGATCAGAAGAATAGTGCTTTCACGATGCCCTAGGGCACCTTCATGTATGCAAGGATGCAATTTTACCTTATGAACGCAAGTGAAATATTTCAGAGGGCCATGGAAATAGCCTTTGTTGGTCACATGTTTGTTGTTATATATCTGGATGATGTAACTATTTTCTTAGGGTCAGATGATGAACACTTGGAGCATTTGCAAGAAACTTTTCAAAAGTGCAGAAAGTTTGGTCTGTCATTTAATCCCAAGAAATATTTATTTACCTTAAAAGAAGGTCAATTATTGGGTCACATAGTTTCTAAACAAGGAGTAAATATTGACCCAACAAGGGTGGAAGCCATTTAGATGATTCCTATACCCATAAGCAAGAAATATATCTAGAGATTCTTGGGAAAAATAAAATTTCTGACGAGATTTGTGCCCAATTATGCTGAGATCGTGAGAAGTATAAAAAATATGTTGAAGAAAAATGCATAAGTGAAATGGGATAAGGAAGCAAGAGATTCATTTTCTAGAATAAAGGAATAACTGCAAGAAGCTCCAGTTCTGATTAGTCCAGACTATCAAAAAGTAATTCAGGTATTCTGATTTGAATCCCCCACTACTATTATTGTTGTGTTGTTTCAGAAAAATGAATATAGTAAGGAGCATTTTTCAGTAAAGTTCTCAGAGATGCAGAGCTCAAATACAATATTATGGAGAAACAAGTATATGCTTTGGTCAAAGCACTGAAAGCCTTTAGGAATTATGTGTTGCAGTCCAAAATAACAACTTATGTTCCTAATTCTGCTGTGAAAGACGTGCTGGTCCAAAGTGATGTTGAAGGAAAAAGGGGGAAGTGGATAGCAAAAATCCAAAAGTATGATATGGACATCAAACCCACCAAGTTGGTCAAGGGATAGTGGTTGGTAAATTTTTTTATAGAGACAAATTTTCAAGCTTTGGGAATAAATCTATTGGTACCAGTGGATGGAGCCGCTAATGAAGAAGGTTGAAGCAAGTCTGAAACAGGTATTCAATACAATTTTTTGTGATCTGATTGGTATAAATATATTATGCATTACCTGTGTTTATTTTCCTATCGAACTTCACTAAATAGAACAAAATACAGAGCTCTTAAGCTCAAGACTCAACCATATGTTATCATATAAGTAAAGCTATACTGGAAATATCCTGCTGGTATTTTGCTATTATGTTTGACCAAAGGAGAATCTATTGAAGTCACCAAAAAATATCATGAAAGTCTATGTGGAGGACATTATAGCTGGAAGTTCACTGTTCATAAAATTATCAAGTTATGCTTCTATTAGCCAAACTAATTTGCAGATGTGTATAGACTGGTCAGAGGTTGTCAAAAGTGTCATTTGTTTGCTGTAAAGAAAAAAATTCCTCCATTACCTCTCATCCTAGTATTTATTGAAGAACCTCTCATGCAGTGGGGATTGGATTTTATTGGAGATATTAATCCACCATCAAGTGGAAATTTCAAGTGGATTCTAACTGCCATTGATTATTTTACAAAATGGGTTGAAGAAATACCCTCTAAGAAGGCAAATCACCAAGTAGTGTTGAATTTTCTAGAGGAAAACATTTTCAGCAGATTCGGATGTCCAATCAAAATTGTGACTGATAATGCTCAGGTATTCAAATCTTCACGTTTCATTAATTTCTGTCAAACATATAATGTAATTTTATCACATTCTACATCATATCATCCCCAAGGGAATGAATTGGCAGAGTCCTCAAATAAGACATTGGTCAGAATCTTGAAGAAGACAATCACCGAGAATCAAAATGATTGGGATATGAAGTTGAAGTATTCCCTCTGGGCAGTCCGAGTCGCTACCAAGAGATATACTAGGAAGTCTCCCTATGAACTAGTTTATGGAACTCAAGCAATATTTCCTAGTCAGCTGGCCAAACCAGTGATTTCTTTCCTTGAAGAAGCTCATGAAGAACCTAATTCTCTAGTAAGAAGATTGAACAAAATAATTGAATCAAGTGAAAATAGAAACAAAGTCAGGGATAACATGATTACTTATCAGGAAAATAGGAAGTCTATATTTGATAGAAAAGAAAAAGAAGTTCTCTTTCAAGCAGGAGATTTGGTACTAAGATGGGACACCAGATGAGAAGAAAATGGGAAGCATGGTAAATTTGACCCTCTTTGGTATGGTCCATACAAAATCTCTAAGGCAAGGTCAAATAACACATTCATTTTGGAAGATCTAGATGGAGAGTCAGTACAACTGCCTATGAACGGGCAGTATCTGAAGCATTATTTCCAACATTAAAAGTTAGCACTCCAACATTGTATATACTGGATTGCTCATTTTTTATATGTCACCAAGAAATATTTGACTCCATGCCCTATTGATAAGGCACTAATCTTCGATTCTTAGGCTTCTGTGGAAAACATCACTATCCCCAGGTGGATCCAGATGTTGTGGTTCATTTGCCCTTACCTTTGAAATATTTTTCAAAACACCAAAAACCATATATGATAGAAAATGTAAAATTTGTTGTGTCGTAGAATAATTTTTATTTATATGTTGGTACATTAATATTATGTGATGAGATATGAAGGTGGGTTGAGTCGGACTCATTCACGTGTAGAACAGTTCAACAACCAGACCAATGGGCACGTTCAAAACATTACACACTGGACAGGGTTGAGTCAGGCTCATTCGAAAGCTTAGGAGGGAATAGCATGGTAGAACACCAGATAAGCTCAGGAGGGTTACACCGTGGAGAAAACAAACTAATTTCCCAAAGGTGGAGAAATGGCGCATCTCCCTTAGAAAATTAAGAGTTTTGGAGGAGGCGCAAAGGGAAAAACGGATGGTCAGGATCCAAGCATAGAATTGAAGTGAAGAGATGGATGGTGGAGATTAAATAACAAACTAAAAATCACAAGTTTCAAAGGATAGGCGCAAGAGGTAAATGTTAAAATCACCGAAGTGCAATATGCGATGCGGTGGGGCCCGATCGAAAATCACAAATTGCAAGTTTTAAAAAATAAGTGTGGAGGTAAATGTTAAATCCACCGAAGTGTGATATGAGCTGACATGGCAAATGACATGGCCCTGGCCTGCATACTACACATCGCAAGCTTCAAAATTTAAGTGCAAAGGGTAATTGTTATAATCGCTGAAGTGCGAAGTGTGATGTGGTGGGGCCCGATCGCAAACCGCAAATCGCAAGTTTTAAAGGATAACCACGGGAGGTAAGTGATAAATTTTCCAAAGCGTGATGTACGATGTGGTGGGGCCCGATCATAAATCAAAAATTTTAAAATATAACCATGGGAGGTAAGCGATAAAGTAGCCGAAGTTCGATGTTCGATGCCAGGTGGGACTCGATCGCATAGCGCACATCGCAAGTTTCAAAAGATAAGTGCTAAGGAAAAGTTAAAGATGCCAAAATGTGAAGTGCAATGTTGGCATGGATGCAATGTGGTTCTAAGATGAAATATAAAGGATTTCAAGTCCAATCTTATGAGGTTTGTGCGCCATATTATGAAGAAATAGGAAAAACATGGAAAAGAGACTCAGGTAAGTGACCCGACGCAGAGCAAAGGAGAAGAGAAGACTAAACATAGCAGGCACACACAGAAGAGGAAGAATTGGGTAGCAGGTGACATGATGACAGTGTTTGAAATGCTAAAGGCATAGGAAGAGTAAGGCAGAAGATCATATAGTGGCACTGTGGGAAGCACGACAACTGGGTCAAGTCAGGAACTGAGGCGTTATTACATAACTGTGCAGCTACAACATCATAACTAGGAAGGACACCTCAGAACTTCGAGGGGACGCATCAACAACATCAGATTCAACAAAATGAATGATATTTACAGTTTCAATTTGTTTTCTTTTTATGATTACATAAGTAATCTTAATAGTTTAGGTAGTCGAGTAGTTTCAAGAAGTTCAACATCTACAAACTTCTTTGATGTGTTTAAGTAGCTAGAAATAAAGAAAAGCGGTTCCGAGTTTTGGACCTCTAGATGAGTGTTAATTTGGTACTAAATTTTCTAAAAAATAAATGAAATAAGATCAAGTTTCCTACACATGTTGATGTTGATAAGTATTTCTAGTTTCTCTCTGTGTTTATTCCTCTTTGAATGTGGTCAAGTAATGTAGTTGTGGGTCTCTTTTTACATCTCTAGGTAAGAATTAAACAATCCTAAAATGTGCACTCCTTCACTCCAACTTTTCTATTCACATAAATTCTCTTGAAATTTGAAGTGATAGATTTTGTTTCTCAACATATCGTTTTGAGTTTCCCGTATAGTTCTTCTTTTCATTCCATTCAATATCAGCAGTTTCTCGCATTGTGAAGGCTTTCATTGTATGAGATTATAGAGGGTATTAAGTAATTATATTCCAAAGGTGTTAAACATAGGTCATTTGATATTTTAATTTTGACATACATGTATAAATTGTCTTAATCATTGATTCCTTACCACAACCAAGGGATTGTTTCTTGAGATACAACACACAGTACAAGTGGAATTGGGGGGAAAGACTGTATCCATAGAATTGAATTCATTGATGAACCTCTTGATTATAATACTCTATTGGGTCACATGTGGGTTACACCATAGCCACTATCATTTTGACCTATTTCTGTATGATTTATTTTCGTTATAAGGGAGAAATTTTGGCCACTTAATAAATCACCTTCTTCGCCTTTGAGTCTGATGTGGAAGGAAGTGTCCCTCTTGTAGGGGGAACTCTACAATCTAATTATCATGTCAGGGTAGGATTGGTTCATGATTCCTCGCTTATGGGAACCTATTCGCTTCCTCCTCCTTCATTTCCTTACATCTCACCTTCGATTGCTTATATCAATATGATATCGTCTTATCCTATTCTAGTCGATTTGTGGCTAGTACCAAATGAATATAACATCAATAGTTTGGGAAAATTAATGCCACTTAGCCCCATCAACTTGATTACGAATCCATCTATTCATATTAGGCGGTTTTTTCTGATTCCTTCTCTTTGATTGATTGGTTTGATCATTCACTATATTATGGCTCATCTTATGATCTATTCCCTCATGTATTCCTTACTGATGAGAGCATCATGGAGATCATGCTACCAGACAATGTGTTGTGGGATGGTCATCACCATCGTTCCTCATCATATTTCATTGAGTATAATCTTAGCTATTTTTACCACCCAATATCGTCGACTCTTCTATGAGTTCTGTCTCTATTCACGGAGCCACTTCTGAAAAGAACCTCTCAAATATCGAAGAGATGATACCTCTTGATATCTCTATTAAATAAGTTATTGTCGAAAATGTACATATTGGTGTGTCTTTTTCTCTAGATGAGATTCAGACCTATAAAGCCCTATTTCAGGAGTTTCGAGATGAATTTTCGTGGACTTATGAAGGAATGTGAGGCATCGACACAAATAAAGTGGTGCAGGAGATTAAAACGTATCCCGATGATAAACCAGTCTGACAACGCCTTTGTCTGTTCCATCCCAAGAAGGATGTCGAGATTAAAGATAAGGTTTAAAAACTTCTTTGTGTTGGTTTCATCTATCACGTTCCTTTGAACGATTGGGTTTCAAATTTCATCCTTGTCATGAAAAAACAGGGGACATCCTTGTATGCATTGATTATCAAGATATAAACCGTGCTTGTCCAAAGGAAAATTATCTAAACTCATTTATCGATCAAATTTTTGATGGCTATGTTAGTTGTGGGATATATTCGTTCATGGATGGTTTCTCTGGCTATAATAAAATCAACATTCTCCCAGTGGATTAACCTAATACTGCATTTATTTTTCCCTGGGTACTTTTGCTTACCAAAAACTCCCTTTTGTTTTAAAGAATGTTGGGGCTACCTTTCAAAAGTCCATGGATTATGTTTTTCATGAAATTAAACATACCATGAAACCTTATTTGGAGGATCTCCCTGCTCATTCTAAACATCAGAATGATCACCCGATGCATCTTAGGGTCGTTTTCCTACACAATAGACACTATAATGTTATTCGACTTAATCCACACAAATGTGTGTTTTTTTTAGTTTTGGCTGACTTGGTTTTTTCATTTCAAAACATGTCATTTGTATTGATCCTCTAAAATTTCAGGAAATCAACGACTTTCCTGTGCCTTCTTCTCTTATTCAGCTTCAACAACTCCAAGGGAAGGATAAATTTCTACAGAGGTTTGTCCCTAATTATGTTCAGTTTACCAAAGGATTCAATCACCTGCTTAGGAAATGGATTTCGTTCCATTGGGATGATGATTCTCAAAAAGAGTTTGATGCCTTGAAAGATTTATTGGTTCAGGCATCTCTCTTATATCCCCCTGACTATCATCGTGACTATTTCCCGTATCTTGTTGCTGCCATTACTACTATAGCAATGTTATTGGTACAAGAAGATGATCTAGGGACTGAACATCCCATCTATTATTTGATTTAGAATCTCAATGATAATAAAATCTAGTATAACAATGTGGAAAAGTTAGCTTTGGTGATTGTTCAAGCCGTCCAAAGATTTCGACATTATATCTTTCTCTGGAAAACTACGATCATTGTAGATTGCAACCCTATGACATACATTTTGTAATGTAAATTGTTGGGGAGGGGAATACTCTAAATGTAAAGTTATTGTGCAAGATTTTGATTTGGAGTTCATCAAATCCAAATCAAAGAAATCCTTTTTTTTTTGAGCTCATATGTGACTTTCACTCTGCTAATTTCAAATAAACATATGAGGATTCCATTTTGGATGAGTCATTGCTTATGATATCATCATCTGACCCTTGGTATGGAGACATTCTTATCATTAGGGGAATTTTGAGGTCTAAAATGGGCCTCCTAAGAAAATTGTACAACAAAAATAAACTTTGTAAGAACCAATAGGATTAAATATGATGATGTCAACCATGGGGGATGATTCACCATTTTTGGAGTAAAAAAGTGAAAATATTAAGAAATAATAAAATAATAAAACTACATTTTCAACTCGTATTTTCACCTTATCTCCCTTATGTTTTACTCAAATTTAGAATAGGAGTACTCGTTGGATGCAAAATTTAATTCCTCATCCAAGGAGTACCCATGTTGCATATTTTGGATGGACCCTACTATACGAAAATGAGAAATAGATGAAAAAATGTGTTTAGAATCACTCTTTTCATGTATTTCTGATTTCGCATGTAGTAGGGACCATCAAAAGTATGCAACATAGGTACTCCTTGGATGTGAAATCAAATTATGCATCCAACAAGTGTTTCCGCTCGAAATTTGAGTAATCCCATATGGAGATAAGTTGAAAATACAAGTTGAAAAAAAATATTTTTTCCTTTATTTTCCCTCTAAAATTTGATGTTGTAATCAAATATTGTTTTATTATTTCCACTATTATTTTATAATTTCCTTAGGAGGCCCATTTTAGACCTCAAATTTACCCTAATTATATCTCCATACCTAGACTTTCTGACTCGAAACCTCTCGCTCTGAGTAGCAACGTATTCGATACCGATATAAGAACTACATCATTGCCGATGACACCCTTTATCATATTATTATTGATAAAATTTTCTAAAGGTACCTCACACATGAGGAGGCCGAGAAAGTCCTCAATGAATGACACTCAGGGGCATGTGGCAATCATTTTTCTGGATACGCTACCACACAAAAGATCCTATGTGGTTGTTACTTTTGGCCCACCATATTTTGTGATTGTATTATCATTGTAAAAAAGTGTCATGCATGTTAGATATATGATCGCAAGGCCTGTGCTCTGCCAAATCCATTACAAATTTTTATCATTGTAGCTCCTTTTATGAAATGGTTTGAGGTGATACCTACATTTAACAATACTGGAGGAATGACTACTCATTTTTTATTCAACCATGTCATTACATGGTTTGGTGTTGCACAATATATAGTTACAAATCATGGGAAGCACTTTCCCAATCAAATGATGACCAAACTTACTGCCAAGCAGGGAGTTCCTCATGAAATTTACACTCCCTACTACCCTTGGGATAATGGACAGGTTAAGGCCATTAAAAATGTTCCCAAAATGACGCTTCAACATGTGATAGGGGTCCATAAATATGACTGCCATTTTCTTCTTTATGTTGCCTTGTGGGCATACCAAACCTATACATTTACTCATTTCCAATTGGTTTATGGTCTTGAAGAAATCCTCTTAATCGAATATGATATTCCATCACTAAAATTGGCTATAGAAATTCTTCCTGCCACTTTTGTAGAAGAGGAACATCTCTTACATTTGACATGTTTAGATGAGACTCAGCAAGCTTCTTCCATGGCTAATGAAGCATATAATAAATGTGTCAAGGAGCAGTATGAAAAAAGTGTCAAGCCTCGTGTCTTCTTAGAATGATACCTTATCCTTATATATGACCAAGTGCTTGACAAATTAGGATCAGGGAAGTTTCAACCTATGTGGTTAGGTCAATATATTGTTAAGTGTGCTCTCCCTAAAGGGATCTATGAGTTAGTCAATTTTGATGAAGTCCCACTGATGCAGCCTAGGAATGGGTTATCCCTTAAGAAATACTATGATTGATCTCATGCATATTACATTGCGTACATATTTTTTATAGGTATTTTGAGTGTCTTTGCAGTGTGTATCTTTAGAGTTTCCTATGATTTTTGTTGATCCCATTTACATTTGTTTTGAATATTTCATCATCCCTTGAACCATATGTTTATTATTTTGGTGGTGTTATTCATAGTGCACATATTCTATCCTCCACAACGTGGGATATATTTGCTCCAAATGGCGAGTTAGTGAGTCTACGAGGGATTTGTATCGATCACTCTACCAAAAACATCGTTGAGTATAGCACAGTGGAAAAGCTATTTTCTGATGATATTTAGTATGGTATTCGTCGTTTAGTCATAATAATTGACTCACAGCTTGTGGTACTAAAATTGGCTAATGTCTATTTATTCATAAGTTCTACCATCCTTCACATGTTCTTAAGGGTTCGCCTTCTAGAAATACATTTTGATTTCATCCAATATCAACATATTTCTAGAAATATAAATACATTGAGAGATGCACTAGCTAATCATGTTTTAGATAGAAATTTGCAATGAATGTAAATAGGTTTAAATACACATCACATCCATTGAAAAAAACAATAGGAAAATTGAAATAATGAATATAGATAGATATATATAAAGTTTTGTTTTTACAAAATTTGTTCCCGAGACACATATGGCCACATGAACCATATCAAAAAATATATGCAGATACGATTATGAAACCCAGTAGACTAATCATAGTTCTCATGATAACATGCCACTGCACGAGCTATATTGCGAAGTAGCTGACCAATATGGCTAGGAACTCAAATGGTTTATCTCTAAAGCCGCATAGCGATCTAATTGGCCACAATTTCACCTATCCCATGTGTCAACACCTCCATGTGTCACTCCACCTATGCTAGGGTCTCGATTACATTGAGATCTCATACTACATGAAGTCCTAGTACAAAAACCTATATTGGTGCTACTACCTGTTGTGCATCTCCTATACGAAAGAGATATGAAGCACCTATGGGATGAATAGGCCAAAAATCTGCATGAGCAAAACAATATTTTAGTCTAAGAAACACGAAAAAATGGGAAAACTCTATAAAAAATTTGTGGTTAAAATATCTTACCCATAGAACCCCATTTCTCACCCTTATGAAGTACGAGCTTAGGGTGATTGTTGGGTATGTGTTATATTCTTTCCATGAATAATCATACGTGAGGGGGTCACAGGGGGGGGCGAGAGCCCCCCCTGTATGTTGTGTTGAGCACAACAGCCCACCTATTTGGAGTTCGGGGCAATGCCCCGGGAAAAAAAATTTGGACCTTGTTTTTCGGTGGGTGGACCCGCCCATGGTTTTTTGCATGGGTTTGCACATGGTTTTGGGGCATGATGGTTTTCGGCCCCTCGTATTTTGTAGATCTGGTCAAGGGAACTACAGTTATGTTCTAATCTAGGGTTAATGGATTGGGGTTGATGTATGCTTCAGAATGTATGTATATGTGTTGTAACACTAAAAGGAATATAATGAAAAATCAAGTTGGTCGTCTCGATTTGGGATCCAGGGGAAAATCTCTGTGTTTATCTATTTTATGTTTTATGCTCTCGCTATTGTTTATTTTCTATTTTTAAGAGTCGTTTGAAGATAATTTCTATACAGGGTTAAAACCTAAATTTGGTTTCAGATCTATTTCGACTTCAAGGGGATGCCTTTGCAGCTGAGGGGATTCTTGCTCGGGCCTATGGTAGACCCTGTTCAATGGGAGATTTTTAGGATCAATTCTTGCGGTGAAAGAAGATGGCGAGCGGCGGGAAGATAGAGATCGAGAAATTTAATGGTCATAGTTTTGAGTTTTTGAAGCTCAAGATGGAGGATATGTTAGTGGATAAAGATCAGTGGATCGTGGTAGATCTGGGTACTAAACCAACGACAATGTTAGATGAAGACTAGAAGAAGCTGGATCAGAAGGCAAAGAGCACAATACGGTTGTGTGTCTCAGATTAATTATTGTTTAATGTATCTTGGGAAGCTACGATGAAGACCTTGTGGGATAAGCTAGGGAATTTGTACCAATCTAAGTCTCTGGTGAGTAAATTGTTCCTACGGAAAAAGCTGTATAACCTGAGGATGAAGGATGGAGACTCAGTGACACAACATCTGAATACCTTCAATACTGTGGTAAGCCAGCTATCATCTATTGATATTAAAATCTCAGATGAAGATAAGTGCATCAGTTTTTTTTGTTCTCTACCAGATTCGTGGGACAGTCTGGTTATTGCAATAGGTAGCAATACAACTACCTTGAATTTTGATGACATTGTCTCAGCCTTGTTGTCGAAGGAAATGAGATAGAGAAATATGGAGGGTTAGAATGGAGATGCCTTATCTGTACAAGGAAGGTCCCGAAATAGAAACAAGAATAAGGTTTCAAGTGGGATATATAAATCTAGAGGGAGATCTAAATCTCTTGGAAAGTTTGTAAAGGTGTGCTGGAAATGCAGAAAGGAATGGCACTACACAAAG
This sequence comes from Pinus albicaulis, assembly GCA_034641835.2. NCBI lineage: Eukaryota > Viridiplantae > Streptophyta > Pinopsida > Pinales > Pinaceae > Pinus > Pinus albicaulis. The sequence continues at coordinate 871,164,060 of CM076571.1, forward strand.
GACTGCAAAATTGAAGCTCCTGAGAAAGGAAAGGGATCTGATGATGCTCCTTCTGCAGAGGAGAAAACCACCTCGGATGAAGGTGGGGATGTTTATTTGGCTTCTTCATCAAATACACATGTAGATCATGAGTCATGGTTGATTGATTCGGGTGCATCCTTTCACGTCACTCCCCATAGGGAGTGTTTCTGCGAGTATGAGAAATATTATGGTAGTGATGTCTTCTTAGGTGATGATAGAGAGGCCAGAATCGTCAGACGTGGAAAATTCAAGTTGAAGCTACAAGGTGGAAGGATTAGAACACTTCCTAGTGTTCTACACATTCCTGCATTGGCTAGAAATCTGATTTCTATAAGCAAGATGGATGATGCAGGTGTAAAAACAATGTTCGAGAAAGATATCTAATGCGGGGAGTTCAAATTGGAACTTTGTACAAGCTTCAGGGCAGCACTATTATTGATGGGTGCAATAGTTCTGTGGTTCCCAAAAGTGGAGTGGAAAGCCTAACAATCTCTGGAGAAAAGACCATGCTATGGCATCAAAGGCTTGCACATATTGGAGAGAAGGGCCCTCAGATACTACATGAAAATGGTATGGTAGAAGGTATGTCTAATAGCTCTCTGGATTTCGATTTCTATGAACATTGTGTATATGGGAAGAAGAATTAGGTGATTTTTCCTTCTAGTGCTAAGAGGGCGAACAAGATATTAGAGCTTGTGCATAGTGATGTGTTTGGACCTGTGTCGGTTCCATCACTCGGTAAGTCTATGTACTATGTTTCATTCATAGATGAATTCTCAAGGAATACATGGATATATATCTTGAGGAAGAAATATGAATTCTTTGACAGATTTAAATAATTTAAGGCTCTGGTGGAAAACCAGACAAAGAAGAAGATAAAGGTGTTGAGGACAGATAATGGTGGGGAGTTCTACAAGAAGGAATTTGAAGAGTTCTATAAGAAGTGTGTTATAGCACAGCATAAGAATACTCCATACACACCTCATCAAAATGGAGTTGTAGAAAGAATGAACAAAACGCTGACGGAAAAGGCAAGAAGCATGCTCAGTGGTACCAGGTTAGGACAAGAATTCTAGGAAAATGCAGTGGAGACTACATGTTACTTGGTTAACATATCACCTTCATCAGCGTTGGAGGATAAGACTCCACATGAGGTATGGACTGGTAAGAAACCCTCTCTTTCACATCTAAGGGTATTTGGATGTGATGCATATGTACATGTTCCAAAGGAGAAAAGGAGAAAGTTGGATAATAAATCTGAAAGGTGCATCTTTATTGGGTATAAGGATGGTTTAAAGGGTTACAAGCTTTGAAACTCGGAAACAAGGAAGGTTGTGTACAACTGAGATGTGGTGTTTAGAGAGGTGAAAAATGTTGTTAAACATGAAGTCCTACCAAAGGAACCTGAGAAAATAGAGATTGAGCTAAAGGAGGATGAATCAGACTCTACAACAGAAGAAGACTCAAAAGAAGAAGAGCCACAAACTCCAGCTATGAGAAGATCAGTTCGGGAAAGAATACAACCAGAAAGGTATAGTCCATCTGCTTTCTGTTCAAATTTTTCTTTAACTATAACCGATGTGATCCCAGAACCGTCAGGGAGGCAGTAGATTTAGAGGATGGAAAACTCTGGAAGGAGGCCATGGTTGATGAAATGGCATCCTTGCATAAAAATGAGACATGGGATCTGGTGGAGTTGCCAGCTAGAAGGAAGCCCATCAAGAGAAAATAGGTGTTTAAGAAGAAGATGAATTTAGAAGGCAAGTTGGAGAAATACAAAGCTTGGTTGGTAGCAAAAGGTTATTCCTAGGTGTTGGGAATTGTTTTTGGTGATATTTTTTCTCCTGTTGCCAAAGTTACTTCTATTAGATTACTTTATATGTTGCTACTGCATTTGATTTTGAGGTAGAAAAGATGGATGTGAAGAGATAATTTCTTCATGGGGATTTGGAAGAGGAGATATACATGAAACAACATAAAGGATTTATGATGAAGGGGAAGAAAGAACTGGTATGAAAGTTAAAGAAGTCTCTATATGGGTTAAAACAGTCACCAAGGATGTGGTATCAGAAATTTGATACCTATATACGGGGACTTGGCTTCACCAGAAGCAAGGAGGATCACTATGTTTATTTTAAATTAATTGGTGACTGTGTTATTTATTTGGTATTTTATGTGGATGATATGTTGTTGATTATAAATGACAAAGAAATTATCCAAGATTTGAAGACCCAGCTATTCTCCAAATTCGACATGAAGGATCTTGGTGCTACAAACTATATTTTAGGCATGGAAATTAAGAGATATTGGGCAAGGAGGAAGCTCTAGTTAAACCAGAGGAAGTATGTTGAGACTATATTGCAGAGGTTCAATATGCAGGATAGTAAACTAGTGAATGTCCCGATTCCTCTAGGTGTAAAGTTGTCTGTTGAACAGTGTCCCAAGACACAAGAAGAAGAGGAGGATATGTCCTGTGTTCCATATGCAAGTGCAGTGGGTAGCCTAATGTATGCAATGGTATGTACTAGACCAGACATTGCACATGTAGTGGGAGTATTGATCAGTTTTATGTCAAACCCAGGGAAGGAGCATTGGACAACAGTGAAGCAGGTTTTCAGATATTTGTGTGGCACTAGTGATTATGGCTGGTGCTACCAGGGAAGACCAAGATTGGAAAGAGTGTTGGAAATTCGTGGTTTTTTGATGTAGACTGGGCTAGAGATCTAGACCAAAGAAGATATACAAGTGGGCATGTGTTTAGCCTATTTTGAGGTGCAGTCAGTTGAACAAGTAAAAGACAGTCTGTAGTGGCTCTTTCGACTACAAAGGAAGAATACATGGAAGCCACTCATGCAAGAAAGGAAGCATTTTGGTTGCAGATATTGTGTTCAAGTATGGGGTTAGTGTAACAACCTATAAGGATAGACTGTGATAGCCAAAGTGAAATTTTCTTGGCTAAGAACCCTACTTATCATTCAAAGATAAAGCACATTGATGTCCAATATCACTTTGTGAGATATATGGTTGAGGCTAAAAGGGTGTTGCTAGTAAAGGTGGACACTTTGAAGAATGTTGCAGATGCATTGACGAAGTTTATGAGCACTCAAAAGTTATCTTGGTGCAGAGAAACAATGGGTGTTGCAAAGCTGGGCTAATGACTCAGCTCTCCTGTGGCCCCCTACGAAAATAAAACAACAAGTGGGAGAATGTTGGGTATGTGTTATATTCTTTCCACGACTAGTCATGCACGGGAGGGTCACAAGGGGGGTGAGAGCCCCCGCTATTCGGGGTTCGGGGTAGCGCCCTGGGAAAAATATTTTTGGACCTTATTTTTCGGTGGGCAGACCCGCCCATGGTTTTGTGCATGAGTTTTCACATGGTTTTGGGGCATGATGGTTTTCGGCCCCTGGTATTTGTAGATCCGGTCAAGGGAATGATGGTTATGTTCTAATCCAGGGTTAATGGATTGGGGTTTATGTATGCTTCGACATGTATATATATGTGTTGTAGCACTAAAAAGAATATAATGAAAAATCAAGTTGGTCATCCCGATTTTGGATCCAGGGGAAAATCTTTGTATTTATCTGTTTTATGTTTTATGCTCTCGCTATTATTTATTTTCTATTTTTAAGATTTATTTGTAGATAATTTCTATACAAGGTTAAAACCTACAGTTATCACAGAAATCCACCCTAGAATTTGGATAATCATCTACCATAATGAACTGTCTACGTAGCCACCTGAAAAAGGCTAGTGAGAGATTGACTACTGATGGACCTGCATGTACGAACATAAGTTCTATCCACCTCCTCGTGCATGGAACCCTCATATCGATGGGCTCGGGAATGATATGATGAGTTTATAATAGTGGAATCTTCTCTAGGGAAAAATAACCAAAATTGATCTATAACCAAAGTTTTTCAGTTTCCCTTCTTTTTCTTTAGATAGTTTTTCTTTCATATTGACCAACACCCCCTCTCCCCAATCGAGTATTGTTGGCTCCAAACACTCTAAACCATACCGTATGTATGATATGCTAGCTACATGAAATTTTGCACTACAAGGAAATCTAGCAATGATGAATAAGATTCTTCTCAGAGTAAAACATGTCACATCTTTAATGTTGATCTTTCCATCTCTATTTGGTTAGGCTCAAGGTCTTCAATAAGTGGAAATATAGGCTTTCACTATTTATCCACCCCTTTCTCCCACCTAGGAAATAGATGGGGGCACCTCTCATGGATAATATGTCATAAAAAATATGTCTTCCACTTTTATTTCACATAGATGTTACCCTAAACTGATGTTTGTGCTTGCACATCCCATGAAAAATCAAGGAATTCAAGTAATTCCATTTGTTGCCTCATGCCACGTAACCAGAAAAAATTCAATAATCCACATTTTTTAAGTGCCCAAATGATGGAAGGATAATTTTCTACATTCAAGTCTTATTCTCTGTGTTCTCTTTCTCTCCATAAAAGGCCATTTTGTGATAATGAAGACTCGAAACATCAAAAAGAGATTCATTAGGATCAATTTCATAAAAGTTTGGACAAATTTTGAGAGAAACTGCTAAATTTAACTTTGGATTTGCACCCAACACAACCCTGTGAGGGAGGAAAGTTTCTTTCACCTCTCCTTGCAGTGAATTTACACCTATATGCAATTCTACTTTTGACTTGAGGAGAATGTGTTGGTCCAAGGGCGTGTTTTTCAAACCCCAGTGCCCTCAAAAATTCAGAAAACTTGCATGAAAACACAAAATGAAACCATGAAATGAAAGAGAAAGGTTTTGACTCCTACCTAAAAGTGACAACACTTGAAATGATCCATGATATTGGATGCAATTAGCTACAAAATATTGAGGGAAAAAAGAACTCAAAGCTCTCACTATTGAAGGTAAATGTGAAATGGTAAAAAATGAATAGTAATTTTGATTACTTGTGGTCGTTTTTTTCATTATTTTATCATATTTAATGCTTTGACCTAGTAATGGTTCATTTTATATCGTGAAACTGGTATTTTTAATCCTTTTTTGGTGTTCTTAATAGGTTGACTGTTGTTTAACGGATTTTGTTGTTTTTTAATAGATCAATTTAACCAAGGAGTATACTTCTATCACTTTTTAGGACTCTATAAATTTACGAAAATGGAACCCCTTGGAGTTATCTTTCAGCTCTTTTCATACTCCTAAAATATGAAAAGATTGTTGAGCACTTTTCTTTTATCGACTTTTACCTTCAAACATGATGAGATTGAGCCACTCCTTCTTAGGGTTCATTAAAAATCCTTGGAGGGATTCATACGAAGGATGAACTTAAATATCAAGAATATGTTATCCTCCTCAACCCTGTTAAAAAATAAAGAGGTAATTACTAGTATGGTTGGGGAAATTGGGAAAACCAAGTACTCCACTTGTCAATGTAGGCAGCGAGTCGCTCTTCAACACGACACTCTTCCACTTCATCTCCATGGATGTTGGGTTGAGAAATCTTCTTGTATTTTGGTTCATTGTACCTTTTCAAAGCCTTCAATTTCAGTTCTGGGTCAATTCTTCCAACTCCATTCAGTATCATCATTGTGTTTAAGAGAATTCATTTAGGAAATATCTGCTACAATACTCTTAAGCCTTCATTCCATGTCTTTCGTTGCTGATCTATTTTTGTATCAATGTCATTATGTCTTGAATCACTTTACTCGTTTCATGTCATTAATGGGGGATACATCAAGCCCCTCGTGTGACGGGCCTCTTCCTATCCATATCAACTCATTATCCGAGAAGTTGACTTAGAAACAACCATTCGGTACCATGGTGCTTGCATACATCAATGGAAATTTTCCTCACTCTCGATGACAACTTTACATCATTGGCCTTCAACCAAAAGATTTTGTGTGGTGTTCAATTTAAACTCATTCATTCACAACATATGACTTTTAATGTAGTACCTTGAGAGCCACTAACATCATTGATGGTTTCTCTAGCATATGTTAATGATTCACATCATTGGTCAGTAATCAAATGGTGTTTACCATGTTTTCCTGCAGCTCATTAATTGACATAGTTAGACTCATAAATTGGAAAATCATGTGAACTATATAGAAGACCTCGGATCTAGTTTCATCCATCAAGGTTGTGATTTCAGGATTATTACAAGATTACAACGTATGATGGATATGATCACTCAGACAGTCATCCAGTCATCGGTTGACCATTTTTCATCATTGGACATGTCTTTTGATCATTTTACATGTAATTTTAGCTCATGTGATGAGTATGGGTATCCATCCCTCAGAAAATATGTCATGATATAAGTGCATTGTAACATAAGATGATCTCGTCGGTTGTTATTGATCTTAACTTATCACAAAGTAAATCACTTCAGTCATCAGTCACCACTTCTGACTTTGTGCTTTAGGGGGAAATATTTTATAGGAATTTTTTTCACATATGGTCAATATACCTACAAACTGGATCAATCAACATCCTTTAACCCCTTGACATATTTAGTGCATAAAGCCTTAAGAATGTCTCTCCTTATCCAAGATTTTATTCCTGAAACTACCTCAAATCAATCATTTTAAGAACCAACACAGTTTGTAAGCCTACGGGCCTATGTTCACTAGCAATTTTCTCCATGCTAGGCATGATTGATCACCAATAGGTTTCCCTATGTTGGGGTGCGTTGATTCTAGAAAGTTGGGAAAAATAAAAATATTTTTGAAGCTTCCTCTTCTAGAAGCTTCTAAGAGTTGTTACAATTATTTACCTTAGATAAAAATATTGAATCCTATCCTATCCTACGTTATAGCTTCCATTCCTTATCCTTTGATCCCATCCTCCCATCAAGAGTAGATATCAAAGCCTAGATTGGTAAATGGATAAGTACTCCCAACTTACCATCCTATTATAAATATATATATATATATATTTGTGGCCATCCACAAGCTAGGGGTTGGATTTTGGAGATAGATTCTACCCTCATGTTGCTACTTTGAAGAGTCATTATTCCATGCATTAGGGTGATTAGAGGTGCACTTATGGAAAAAATGGAACAATTCAACTTGGAGGATCTCTTCTACAAGATCAAATCTTATATTTGGTTGTAACTTAGTCGATTTATATTATTTATTTTCCTATATATGATGTTATTATTTCATGTGCTTCAATGCCATGTTGATCCATTGAATGAAGTGATTTGCTGATGCTACATAGATGTCATAGATCCTTGTGTTTTTTTATTCTGCAAGTTATAATTATAGTGATTGGAGCTAATATTGGAGTATTCAATCCAGGATAGGAGTGAAGCATACTACGGATCACAAGTAGGCTTCATCCCATTATCTATTTACTTCAAGGGAAACCTTAGCTTATTTTTCTTTATCTTCTTCTAGTTTAGGCTACCCAGTCTAGGGAAGATACTTATGTTCGCAGTTGTAGATTTCATATAACAGTAGTAGGGACCACGATTATGTAGAATGAATTAATGAATCATGTATTGAACATATAAATGCCAAATTTGATCTAAATTACACGTGATTAAGAATTAAATGAAGAATGGCTAAGTGGAGAGGCTCTAATTATAGAGCTCGAGAACTGCACCTTTAGTAAGCTATGATCTCTGTGGGAAATTTAGAAGGATGGAGAGCATTTTTGTAGCACTCAGTCTGAACTAAGAATTAATTACCAACATGGAGAAATGGTGACATGCCCATTCCATGATTTAATGTAGTTGGAGTGGTTGAGTGAACAAAGCCCATTCTCATAGATTAATTAAGTTGCAGTGGAAAATAAATTTGATGGAACGACAAAATGGAGAGCCTTGTTGTAGTTATGAGATTAAACAGGAAGACATTTCCTACAAAATATGGGTAGCCATAATGGTGCATGCCCTTGGGAATGTGGATGTCAGCAGAGAACACATCATTCATTGTGTTACAATGAAACACAATCTAGGATTGTTGTTGTGTTGAATGGGGATGTAGAGTTGTTGTGTGCAACACTATTGGGAGTGAGGCGTTGAATGTGAGTGTGTGAGATAAAGGGTAACATGTGCTGAGAGTTAAAAGTTGTACAAAGCTAGTTGATCAGTAAATATTGTAGTGCAAAGAATAATTTCATATCAGAGAGGAAATTTTTGTATGGAGTAGTTGATCAGGTTTATATTTCTAAGCATTTGTATAGGAATTTTTTATTTTTTATTTTCAATTTGAAAATTGCATGAAAATTAGAACAATTGACGAGAGAAGGTGGTTTCTTGCATTCATAAGAGGTTTTATCCTACTGGAAAGTTGTGACTTGCTATCTTAAAGGGATTTTGGGACATTATGTGAGTTTTTTCTCACAAAAAAACTAATTCAATTAGCTAGGAAATTAAAAATACATCATAAAACAAACAGATTGGTGGTTTTATCCTTTTGGGTTTTCACATAAAAATACATGTGTCAATATGTGCACGTTTCTCTATTGATGGATTCTGTATTCATATGATGTTTTAAATTGCTACTTAAATATTATTTTGATAGTGTTCACATAAGTAACTACAAAGAGTGAAAGGAACTTGATAATTGAGTTAAGAATTGAAAAATACCATTGATTACTGATTCAACCCCCTCTCTGAGTAATTCCTTATTCCAGCACCACACACTGAGACAATAGTGGATAAAATCTTTGAGGTAGTGTTACATTCCCAAGGTCACTGCGAACCCCCTCACAATTAGATGTACGTCCCAATCCGGGTCCATAATAATGAGGTTTAGTATAAGTGTAATTTGGCCTTATATCCAACAAAAACTCTACACACACACACACACACACACACACACACACACACACACACACACACACACATATATATATATATGCTTGGAAAAATAAAAGGGATCTGGTCATGATGGGGGAACTGACCACAATCTCCAATGAATCGATTATACACAAAAGGGGTTGCATCAACATTCTTAAAATATGTGAGTGGAATCATACCTTTGTGTCTAGAAGGCTGATATAGAGGGATGCCAAAAAACTCTCCACGAACATCAATGTTCTTAGTGGTCTCTTTCACCACCTCAGAAGTATGTGGGCCTCTAACTTCATGCCTCCTAATCCTCTGTATGGAATGTAGGAGGTGGCTCTGTGGGACCAACCTTTGGTATGTCTCGATCAACCTACTGATGCTTTCCAACATCAAAGAGAAACTACACCTAGTAGGTGAAATGGAAGGGATGTTACACAACTCTCTTGTGATCCACGTATGTTGGGTCATGAAATCCTCCAATGTGATAATAGTTGCAGCATCATCCCACATATAGATCAACACTGCACTTTGATCCTCAGCTTCTCCCTGTTGCAGGTCTGCAAAACATAAACATAATTTAACATATATATTAAAAAAAAATATAAGAATAATAACATATACATTAAATGCAAAGACATTAGTTTAAAATGATTTAAAAATTAAAGACAATTTAAAGACATAAACACATAAAGTTTTAAGAATATTTAAAAATGTAGGAGTTGTACCTGAAATAGGTGAAGAAGTTCCACTATCAGTAGCATGATCATTAGTAGAGACATAAACATTATCTCTAACACTCCAAATGGCATCGGAGGCAGAATCTATGAGTGGACCATGCACTCTGAGTGGGTTACGTGATCCCCCCACACTCCAACGGCCTGTAGTTGGGGGGCATATAGGATATTTCTCTACATATTTCATATAATACATATAAAATTATCCAAGAAAAAAATGTTGACTTGGAAATAATGTTGACCAAAAAACCATTACTAAACTCAAGCATAATAATCTAGCCTAAAGTCCTAAACTTTTGAGTCCATTTTTTTTATAATTTACCAACCAAAGTATTGAGTTCCATGTAAACAGAATCAAAAGAAGTGATCAAATATACCTTCACACTTTTTCTCATTTTGAAATAATGCATTTTATTCATAGGGCATAGATATGTAAATATATATGAAAAAAATTGAAATAAGCCTATTTGCAAAACTAATAAAATTCCATGTTAATCAAATACTCCAATAAAATTTAAGTTCTTATCATGTTTGACTTTGACATATGACATGTACTAGGTGCAAGAAAATGAAAGCAATGTGTCTTTTACAACACTCTACATGATGAACAATATGGTACAAATTAGAAAAGAGTCAAAATGTTTGTATTCACTGTTAGTATGAATCTTTCGTTGAAAAAGACCACTTTAGCTACGCATAAAAAATAGCCCTAACATCAATTATGGTTGCCAATATCTTTAAGTCTACAGTTAGTTGATCCAAATAATGCTACACAAATCCAGATCTAAGAATAAAAGACATTAAGAAGAAAAAATAAAATGTGGCTCCATGCATCCAATAGACAAGACAAGAACAATGTATTTGAAAGAAATTTTTATATTAAAAGGGGGCACCTGAGAGGAAAAAAAGAAAGGTGTTTCTGATTCTCCTCAATGGGATGGGTTCTTGAAAGTCCTCAGCATTTCAAATCTAAAATTTCTCTCTCTTGTTGGTGTAGAAAACCCAGACAAACATAGAACTCAAAGGGAGCTCACAAGGAAAAAATAGAGAATCTGACCAAGTATAGATCTAGAGTGATCTAATGCAATGAAAGGTGACTAATGAATGGGGAAAACCCTTCTGTTTATAACAAAATATTAGGGCTGTCTAGAACTTGGTGCATGAATAAAATATTATTAATCAAATTCTAGAACCACCCTTTAGGAATATTTTATTATATTTGTTGGAGGGAAAAGGATTTTTGACTTGGGTCAAATCCTTTATTTATAAATAATAAATAAATAAATGATTTATTTATTATTTTAAGGAAATGGTGGGAATATAATCAAATAAATAATGATTTATTTAATTATTTATAAATGATTTAGTCAAATTTAACTAGGAATATTATTTAAATAAGGATTTAAATAACTTATTCCTAGGAAATGATCAAATAAATAAGGATTTATTTAATTGATTTCCTTGTTTTGGGTTAAATATGACTAGGAAATATAAACAAATATAGATTTGTTTATTATTTCCTTTTGGAGGTTCCTGTTTAGACCATAAACAACTTAATAAAGGTGTTTTACTAGTTATTTCACATAGTGAAAGCAATTTTACTTGGGTAAAATTGGTCTTACATGGTGTACTTGGATTTATCTAATGATAATAGGTTAGATTACCAAAAAATGGTGTAACATTCACTTTAAATGCACTTTTCATAATTGATTCAATGTATCTATCAATGATGCATTGTTGAAACTTGAAAACACACACACACACACACACACATAGTTATCTAATTATAATTTGCACCAGGAGGTAAAAGGAGCACGCCAAAATCATTTTTGTGGTTTTTTACATTTCAAAAAATATATATTCTGTCAACGTAATTATCATAAAACTAGAAACCAAAAATAAATAACACCTAAGAAAAACATCTAAGGATTTCTTATCATAGCCTTCTAATGGCCTAAGGACTCTCTGTATGGACATAATTTTCATTAGCTGTAATGAATAGTATTATTGATAGATGTAATGTAAAAAAATATAATTTCAAAAACAATTTTCATTAACTGCAATGATTAGTATTATTTATAGATGCAATGTAAAAAAATATAAGTTCACTCAAATCAAACTGTAAACATTCACTGAGAAAATTACATAGAAGAGAAACATCAATGCCCAAAAGCCCAAAAAATACCAAGCAGATCCCAAAATTCAAACTTATACAAATCAACTTTGGGAATAATGTTGAATTATATCTTAAGTCTATGAATTTTTCTCTTAAAATAATAACCCCGAAGCTCCCCATCACTGGGATGGAGCCTAAAACCTAGAGAAAATGAAACATGTGTCATTCTGTAAAAAAATCTCCAAAAAGACTCTAGAATGGAATATATAATACATGAATGGAAGAATTGATGGAATAAACCCCACCATCAATAATGGAATTTATATATGTAAAACCAAGTGACCACAAAAAAAAAAGTTGGAAAATATAAATTGAGATGGAAAACAAAATGAAAGTGAAGAGTAAAATTTGTTACACCCCATTCATACAAGACAAAAATATCCATTTCTTAGATATAATGTTTCAAGATGTTATTTTGTGTTAGCCTCTTTCATAAAGGCAATTATAAATCAAAAAATACATAAATTAAATAATGTAAATTTAGGATAAATATATTTATTAAATTATAATATTTAATAAATATTAGAGATACTTAGAAATAGTATTTTGTTAGTAAAAATAGGACTCTAGAATAGAGTCGTTTCCTAGGCTCTAAAATAGGAATAAAGTTAGTAGAATGGTTAGAAAGTCATTTATTGTAAATGGACACTTGTTGGTTTTCAAGTGATCCATAACTAAATTAAGTTAGAACATAGAGCTTATAAATAGGTTAGTTTCCTAATTTCATTGAAGTGAGAGTTTACGTTTGTAAACTCCTGCAATTTGTAATGTAATATCTTTTCATGATCAATAAAGTTATGTGTCTGAGGACACTTCTGAATCTACATGTGGTATCAGAGCTACGGTAATGCTATGAGGAGGAGATTCTAGCTCTACCAATTCTTGGAAAACTCCATTGAATTGATCAGAAAATGATTGGTATGGAATTTGTCAATTTTTTTGTTTAAAACAAACAGAAATTTTATTATTGATTTTAGATTTGTAAATTCTAAAATCATTTTTATTATCAAGAACAAATGCAAAATCTGTGTGAATTTTGTTCATGTTCATAATGAGTCAACATTGAGATCTCATGCAGACCGCTCAATGCCATTTTGGAGACAATTTTTTGATTTGCTATTTCAAATTGTTGAGGTGACTGTGTTTGTAAGAGTGTTGTAACAAAGCGCGTCTTTCTCCATTGGCTTGATTCTAGTACATGGATTTTTTGGCTTGTCTAATTGCTATTTTCTAGAATGTGCTCAAGCTTTTGAGCTCCTCAATTTGAACCACTTCAAATCACGTATCAAGCCAAATCCTGTTTCCATTAACCCTAATCGAGAATATCCAATTTTACATGAGATAATTTGTGCTCTTGTGCAATTCCATTCAGCAAATTCTCCTCTGGATGGTAAGCAGTAGTAATGCTAGCTACATGTGTACCATGAGGAGAACAATCTGTGACAATAATAAGGATGCTAACATCATTATAGATATTTACTGAAAGACTACAAGCATCCAATTTTCTAAACACACCATACTTCCGCTCGATCCTGTAATTTGTTAGAGGAGTGAAATTTGCAAGTTTTCCATGTTCCGGATCCTCCTCAAGGTCTTGTGTGTCAAGTGCTACTCTCCATACACTGTTGTCATACCATACGATAGCATCTATTATTGGGCCCTTATCTTCATAGCAATTCGCTTGTTTCTAAAGATAATCAACTCTGCTTTAAAGATCTTCACGCTCTTTTTTCAATGCGCTACTGCCAGGTTCAAGGTGTTTCTAATCAAATGTCGTGAGCTTACTTAAAGCCTCTAGTGTGGCTTCCGCATGTTTTTCTTCCCATTTTTTCTTTCGTTCTTTCTTTAAGTGGGCAGTCAATGTCTCTGTAAAAAGATCATATACCAATTTATAGCCTACTTGCCACTCTCCAAAGGGATTCTTCCAAGACTTATTTACCATCAACGGTGCCCCTGACGCCCCAACAATGAAACCATTACTGTCAGCTTTAACTAATTTTGAAGTGTCAATATCACCATTTCCAGTACATTCAATAATATCTAAAATTTAAGGTTTGCCATATGATGTCACCTGTAACCCAGCAGCAATTGGGTCTACACTAGAATCAAGTATTGCAATAATCATCCCTCTCCCATCTTAAGTAGGGTGTGTCTCGAGAAATTTCTGTGCACCGATCTCCTGCTTCAGCATCAAGCTGTCAATGAAGGTGGACTCACTCATCTTAAATGAGGGTAGAGCTCGATAATCATAGGCTATTGTGCTAGCACAAGGCATGGTCCTCCTGATGTATTGAAGTCGCTCTGTAACCTGTGAGACCCTTTTACTCTGTTGCTGCCTCTTGACACTGTTGTTGTAGGTCAGAAAAAGAAAGGGAACCAGCACCAGCCAGCCAGCATCAACCAAAGAAAGAAGAAGCCTCTACATTTCAATGGCATTCATTGGCAATGATTATGAAATCTACAGTTTTTTTGTAATTAAAATTGTAATTGGGTTCATAAGGTGAGTTATGAAAGTATTTTTTAAAAAGCTCTGTAATATTTGTAGTGATAAAGTTATTGGAGTGATAAGAAAATTTTGAAATTTTGGAGCGATAAGTATTTTTGGAGTAATAAGGTGCATATTTTGTAAATTTGGAGTGATAAGGGAAATTCATTGTTGTGATTCCAAGTACCATTTTTCTTTTAGAGAAATTGAGTCAGTGAATATCCAGATTTTGAAGACAAATTGCTTCCAAGGGCTGTGAGCTTGGAATTTTAATTACTTGAAGGTGGAGATTTCTTATGTACTCAATACTTAATAAAGATATCATTTTTTGTTGATGTGTCCTAGATCCGCCCGAAATTGAATAAGGGGATCTTAGGTACACCATGTGTGTTTGTGATGGTGCATGTTTTTTATGGCTTCATGTTGTTGCTTTTTGATTTGTGGCTAGTCGTGACAAATCAATACTTTCATTTAATATCGCATACATAAAGTTCAATATCATCAAGCACAACACATAGTTGCAAGCTCAACACATGCATTTGTGTAACTACAACATATAATCAACAATTGTCTCCATCAACATTCTACATCAAAAAACAAATTCACTTAGTCAAGTTAATGCATTTCAAAGCAAAGTCTACATCAGCATTCTTGCAAATCCATTTCAGAACTTGTAATCAAATTCATTGATTTAAGTGAATCATTAAAAAATAATTGTTAATGAATTTTTAAGAGGACAAGTGAATTAATTGTTTTAAGTGAATCATTAAAATCATTGTAAGCTTTCTTGGGTGCATTATCGACAGTGTTCGACACCCTTCCTTTACACAAAATCAAGTGAGTGCATGAATTTTTAAAGCAAACAAGCAACAAATTCACATCTACTGCAAGCGAGCGTGAGTATTCATTCAAGAAATTTTCATCAAGTTAGTACCAAGATTAAACTATCCATTAAGCGAGCCAGCATGAAGTTCATTGCAGCAACCATCAAAGCAACCAAACAAGTTAAAACAATCAAGCAAGTTGAGATCGACATCAAGCGAGCGTGGCTATTCATTCAAGTGAGTGTGAAGTCATCAAGTAAGTCAAGTGAGCACTTAAACAAACCTGATCGTCATCAAGAGAGTGTGAATTCCAGAGTTTAAGCAAGAAAATTCTACAATTCTAGAAATTTTTCTCAGCAAGCGCAATGAGAAAAAAACAAATCAAGTGAGCGTGCCATTCAAGTCACATAGCAAGTGAGCCTATCATTGAAGTACCAAAATCAAGTGAAACAGTTCAAAGTACGACATCTACAACAAGAGAGCCTGATTTCACTTGTGCAAGTTCATATGGCGCAACATATTCAGTTGTTAAACATTCTTCACAGTTTGATCATCTCCAGTGATGAAGACATGGTGCACATCAGCAAAGAAACTCTTGCTGATCTTTCACGGCATCTACAACAAACAAAAGAAACTATTGAGTTTCTTCAACTCGAGTCGCAACTTCAAAGGATTGAATTGCAAGAAAAAAGTGATACTTTCAAGTCTTTAAACCATCCAGATGATAAGTCATTCATTCAAACAGCTTCAAGTGTCGAAGTTGTTCCAGTTCCAATTTCTTCCAAGCCCATCATCAAGCCCTGGGAAGAAATTCACAATAACAAGAATCGACGAGGCTTAGGATATGTCAATGATGACACCAACTTAAGTATCCCAGATTATTCCAAGCCAATTAAGTTCATCAGTGTAGGATTTCTTGCACCACTCACCTCAACAAGTTCTGAGAAAGTTACAGACAACCAACAATGCACACAACCCAAAGTTGCCAACAAACCGAATTGCAAGCAACCTAAAGTTGACATCCAACCGAAATATTCTCATTGTAAAAGAACCAGTCATATGGAAGATCAGTGTTTTGATCTCCATCCTTGTCTCCATTGTGGCAAGCCCAATAATTCCTCAGCAAAATGTCGCAACCAACAACAAAAATCAGCCAGATTGCAGATACATTATGAATGGATCGACCATTGGAAATGGTCATCCACAGTCAAACGATTGTCTCAGTTTTACAATCGAATCCAATCACACATAGTGCAGCCAACAGTGAAAATATGACGGTACTCTAATGCAGTTGAGCTGGGGAGTACACTAGTGTAAAACTCCTACACCTAAAGGGGGGGGGAGTTCAGTAATACTTTCCAAGAGAAGTGTCTATCCTTTCAGTTGACAAAGGGGGGAAAGTGTCAATGAGATTGACAGTGGTTGTTAGACTAAAATTTTCGACAAAAACAGTAAAAGCAGCCAATGGGCATCTTCAATAGCCAGTGGGCATCAACAAATTTTCTAGTGTGCATCAACAAATTTGCCAGTGGGCAGTCGACAACAAAAGCAACAGTGAGTTGTTTTTGACATCATCAGCCAGTGGGCTTTGGTGCTGATTTCATGCAAAGGATAGATGGATCCTTTTGCAACTTGGCACTTGATGGAGTTGTCAAGAAACATTCAGAGATGAATCAGACATACAACTGACTCATGGTCTCTTGAGATTGAAGATTTTTTCAGCATCAACTTGAGAACTTGGAAGATGGTTCCTCGTTCTTCTTTTGGATTTATCCTTGAAGGGGGGAATGTTAGCCTCTTTCATAAAATAAATCCAAAAATACATAAATTAAATAATTTAAAGTTAGGATAAATATATTTATTAAATTATAATATTTAATAAATATTAGAGATACTTAGAAATAGTATTTTGTTAATAAAAATAGGACTCTAGAATAGAGTCGTTTCCTAGGCTCTAAAATAGGAATAAAGTTAGTAGAATGGTTAGGAAGTCATTTATTATAAATGGACACTTGTTGGTTTTCAAGTGATCCATAACTAAATCAAGTTAGAACATAGAGCTTATAAATAGGTTAGTTTCCTAATTTCATCGAAGTGAGAGTTTATGTTTGTAAACTCCTGCAATTTGTAATGTAATCTCTTTTCATGATCAATAAAGTTATGTGTCTGAGGACACTTATGAATCTACATTTTGACCATATTATATCTAATCTTTCAAGATGTTATTTTAACCATATTAGATGTTATTTTGAACATATTCATCACATGTACAATTATTGTTCATCAGATGTAAAGCTCTCTTTATTTTCAATTTGTTGATTTACGAAATTAATTCAAAACCGCAAGAAAGAGAATGTTGGGGGTATATTTTCCTCTACATTATCTTCTTGGCCCTTGACCTTCAGTTCTTTATAAATTTAAATTAGAAACTGGCGTGGTTTCTTAGAGAAATAATCAAAATTTCTCTTTTATTTTAATTTTTCTTTTAGAATTTACTAGAAAATCTGATAAAAAATTAAAAGCTAAGTAGTTTGATTGATATGGTGGTGGTGTTTTCAAAACTCAAATGAAACCACGCAAGTGGCGTCCTAGCGATTAGGATATCATTCAATTTTTAATATTTTTTATTTATCTCATACCACAAGTATAAACGTTGCATCTAGAAACCTACAATTGTTTTGCATGTGGTTTGCATGGATCTTACTTGTGCATTAGCTCGCATGCATCTCAATCATGACCTAATTTTGATCACTACTCCTTTCATCATTTATGGTGGTCCAATTCTGGATCTTTGAACCATTATGTCTTGGCATTAATGGGTTCCATAGTTTGATTAAATGTTCATATAAGTCCAATATTTTTTTGCTTAGGAAGTCAAGTTGTGGGTGTGGACCATCCGTTTTGTAGCTAACAACCATATCAATCCGATACAATAATTATATTCATTACATTCCCATAACCCTCACTTTATTCCATCGGCTATTTCTTGATCATTCTAGATCAGTTAGATAGGGAGAAGTGAAAAGCTATTGTGGTTTTAGTTTCACAATTGTCTCGATCATTCCAGATCGGTCATCTAGCGAGAAGTGAAAAGCTATTGTGGTTTTAGTTTCATAATTTTTTTAGTTTCAGGTTTCACAACTTTTTCCCTTTCAGGTTCTACCCAAATTCTCAAGTACAAAAATTTTGTCCTTCTAGAATCCAAGTTGCATTTGTGGATCATGGGTTCAGTAGCTAACAAGCATATCAATATGCGGCAATAACTCCATCCGTTACATTTTCGTAATCATCACTTCATTATACTATGGGGATTTCTTGAGAAATATAAATGACATCAACCACGTAGTACTCATCATCCTGTATTCCTCCAAGGACGATGTAGATTAATGGATCGTCAAGAATTCTTAGGGTGCAAATTAGGGAGTGGATGGATAATTTTACATAGAGAGAAACAAAAACCTGGAATATGGCATCTACAACATCAATACAATGGCCTCATATCACACCAAGGAGGAAACCTCGGCCAGTCCCAAGCCCTTCCCTACCTCGACACGACCACCATCACCACTACCGCCTTCTCTACCACAGCCACCACCACTACCAAGCCCCTTTCCCGTCAAGTGTTGAGGATAATCTTGTTTTTCATCAGATGAGACATGCTGTTGTATATTTTAATTATTGGATTATTGTCTCATTTATGGAAGTTGCAAGCTCGAGAATGTCGTTTGATGCACAGGTTCCATCTATTGTTTCCCAGAGAATTATCCCATCTCTGATATTCAAGACAACCTTTGTCTCAAGAGTGTTGATGATATTTTGGAAGTGGAGGCCAAGAAGTGTAAGCATGCACATCACAAGATGCCGTGGAATAATAATTGCATTGAAGAAACCCATGTAGATTACCATCCATATCTCAGATGGCACATGCATGCAGTGGAGTAGATGGTGATGGGGGAGAAGGGGAAGTAGAATCTATTATATAATAGGGAGATTTTATATACCTATATCATTATTTTGATGTGGGGAATTTCATTTTTTTCTCAATTGTGAGAAGTTTGATGCAATTTTATTATTATGATAATACTGGTATTGTTTTGAAAAAAACCTCACTTCATTCCATCAGCCAGTTCTCGATCATTTGAAATCAGTCATCTAGGGAGAAGTGAAAAGCTCTATGGTTTTTAGTTTCACATATTTTTCAGTTTCAGGTTCTACCCAACAGCAAATCAAGGTAAAAATTATCTTTGTTATTTGAGATTTGATTTTTAATAACAAGTTACATCAAAAGGGTTTTGTTTCAAATATATATATATGAGCTCTAATAGTCTCATGAAATATGAGCGCGTGTTGGTAGGTTTCTTAGGTCCACCGGTGTGACCCACTTGTGTGATCAAGTCGAAGCATGAGGTAATATTCTAGATTCTTCGCTCAAGAAGCAAGAACTGGGTCTCTAGCTCCTATTGGAGAGATCCCAGGTTACCAACTCTGTTTGAAGAGACACTTAGGATGGGCCATTTTTCTTTCGAAGAAAAAACATGATCGATCTATAATGCATGCATTCTAGGAGAATTAGATTTTACCGCATCTGGTTGACGTTGAATCAAGAAGCCAAGGCCAAGGATATAAGTAGCACATAAAGCAAGCCAAAGAGATAAGTATAAGTAACTCAATACTTTTATATTTAGGTATACTCTTAATATAATATACTTCGGCAAAGAAAAGAAACCATTGACATCCATATCATAACGTCACTTATTCCACCTTAACCCTAGATTTATTGTCAGGTATGGTAACTAAGGCCTTGAATAACTAAATGAATTAGCCTGAAAGTAGTCCAAATATTGATAATTTAATAAATCACACTTCTTCCCTATTTTATTAATTATGATTGGTACTAGAATATTCCGGCCAAGCTCCCAATAAAATTTAGTAATTTGAATCGGCTAGGAAGAATCTTATTTCACTTTTTGTTTTCTTAGGAAATGTTGTTCCTTCCGCGGTTATTTCTGTATCGACCACCTCACCTTTGGGTGAAGCCAGGCTCGCCTCCCCCTCCAGTGGGATCGAAAAAAGTTGTATTAAAGCTTTGATCACTTGATAACATGGTAATTACTTTTTCTTTCAAAGAAAACACATGATTAAGCCACGACTAAACCATATGTCAGTAGCATATTGTCCAAATCTCTACCGGGCAAGATGACGAATATCCATAGTGTCACTGAGAAGAACCTCATAATAGAAAAACGACTTTGGTGTAAATATCATATTTTTTAAAATTTATCTGTTTGTCGTCCAAATTTCGATAGATCTTTTTTCCTTACACGGAATATCATATTTTATTTAAATTTTCGGTTTAATAGCTGTAAAATTTTGCTGAACCTTGACCATAACATTTTTCAAAATATCATATTTTAAGGATTTATTTTTTATTTATATCTCAGGTATTCGTCCAAATTTTCTTTTATCTTGATATATCTAGTGATTGAGTCTTCAAAACTTCAAGTCGCAAAATTATTATCTTGCAGGGCTCTTGCAAAAAAATATGAATTATATATGGTCAAACGAAAACTTTTACAATTTTTCTTTCTAGTACTACATCCCGACAATTTAGTTCATAAAATCTCCATATTTTAATGTGGTTGTGCTTTTCATAGAACACATTAAAACCAAAATGATATATGCACCTACCGACATTCTAGGATCTATTCAAAGAATATAGCGAAATTGTTACACCATTGTTTGGTCATCTAACCATTTACAATTATATGGATCGAAGTACACCATGTAAGACTAATCTTACCACAGTTAAATTGCTTTCACTATAAGAAATAATTTAATAAATCATATTTTATTAAGTTATTTTTGGTTCAAATAGGAAATCTCGTGAGGAATAATTAAACAAGTCATTATTTATTTGATTTTCCTCTAGGAATAAATAACTAAACCATTATTTAAATAATATTCCTGGTGATATTTAACCCAATTATGAGAAATAATTAGATAAATCATTATTTTTCTTATTTTTCTCTAAAAATAATTAATTAAATCATTATTTAGTTATTATTCCTTGTTAAATTTGACTAAATCACCTAGAAATAATTAAACAAATCATTATTTGTTAAATCATTCCTTAACCCCAATCTTGAAATGATAAATAAATCATTTATTTGTTTATTATTTCTAAATAAAGGGATTTAACCAATTTAAATTCATTTTCCCTCCAACAAAATATAATAAAATATTCCAAGCAGTTATCTTGGCTAATAATATTTTATTATTTTCCATTATCAAGGATAAATCAATATTTTGTTATAAATAGGAGGGTTTTCCATTCATTCCTTCTTTGATCACTTTCATTGTCATGCATTCATAATTCTCATTGCTGCTACTATTTCTCTTCTTGAGCTCTCATAGAGTTCAACACATCTTGGGTTTTCTACACCATTGAGAGAGAGAAATTTCTGGATCTAAGGTGTTGGGGACTGTTTAGCCAATTTGCTGTCCTAAATTTTTCAACAAATTATCAACCGAGGTTTGTAATCTGATGAAGTGTGGTGCACTATATGTGCTTATTTAACCTTCTTCTTACTCCGTTGTATGTATTTTTATGTTGTTTTGGGGTATTTTGTTCTTTATGTCTAAATGTTAATTTTAAGAAATGCAAACTATGAAATGAATCAAATGAATCTAATGTGTAAAACTAACTTTGAAAGAAGAAATAAAATGAATTGTTCTTGAACTAATCTAATTTGCATAAAAATGAATCAAACTTTTAAATGGTTAGAATCTGATCTAAAAAACAGAATACCTATTCTAATGATTTTGAAAATTAAAGTTAATCCTACTCCACGGATTAAAATACGAACCTTATGACTAAAAAATTGAAATTGCAATATTATTCTAGATGAAAACAGATTCAAAGGAAAAATCAACTAATGTATGTTCAATTACCCCAGCATTCAATATGGAAGTGTGGCATAGTATGATCAATTACCCCATCATTCAATATGGAAGTGTGACATAGTCACCCTCTTGACATGACGTACAAGCAATCAATTACACTTTAGTTTTGAAAATTTAATCTAAGAAAACATTTAAAGTAACATGTAAGGAAAAATAATCAATTACTGTATAGGTTAAACACTCAAGCATCCAATTTGGAAGTATAACAGAGTTACCTTCTTGGAATGATTTACAATCATTCAATTATACATTTAACTGAGGATCTTAATCTAGTAAATTAGTTTAAAAGCATGTAAAGGAAAACTCAATTATTGCATAGGTTAAACACTAAAACACCCAATTTGGAAGTATGACAAGTCACCTTCTTGGCTTGATCTTTAGGAGCATCCAATTATACAATCAAATGAGGATTTGATCTAAAAAAGAAGTCTAATAACACGAAAGGAAACTAAACAATTGTGAGCTTTATTTCCTCAAACATAATCCAATTGGAAAATAGATGAATCTACCTTCTTGAGATGTTCTTGGAAAGCAAAGATTACACAATCTTTCTAACATTGATGCTAAGAAAAACATTCATAATTTGAATCTATGATATTGATCTAAAAGCTGCAACACAATATTAATCTACTTTTGAATTGACAAAACAGAAGAAATAATTAAACTAAAATAACTAATGAAAAACCTCCTCCTGTGCAGGGGCCCTCTGCGACAGAATAGGTCAAAACTTTAGCTGAATATATACGCATTAAGAAGAAACTGGAACCACGAAGACGATCCTTGTATTACGAAAAATAACAGAGTTTAAAGCATACAAAGTGCTTTCAGAAAATTAAGACTATCTTCGGTCTTTGCATAACCGGTATTTAAAAAAAATAAAATGTAACTATGAGGAGCTAATTACGCCTACAGATGGAAATTACAACTAAAAAATAGAAGTAAATTCTAACTGGTTAACTCTTGATTTTCTACGTCAGAGCAAATCAAGAGTTCTTCACTCTCGGCTTACGTCCTTTGACCGGACTTTGACCACGTTCACAGGCACCCTTTTCTATTGATTTCGACCAAGTGGATAGGACGAAATCCATATGTGGATCAGTTTGGAGATTCCCATGTGGCTCGTTCCTTTATTTTCTCCTCAGAACCTATCAAACCATAAAATTAGATGCGAAAACAACAATTAGCTGCAGAATAAGTTGCATTCAATAGCTGAGTTATGAAAATTAATTCAAATAACAATAATACCAAAATATAACATAGAAATCATTCAAATGCATTCCCTGAGATAAGAGATGACATTTATCTTTGATTGGAGTGTATGGACTTATGAAAAGGTAAGGAAAAGTGATAATAAAGGATGTCAGAGAAAGGACAATTCTGAAGTTCAACATACCCCGACTAAGAAGTCATTGCATGTCCTCATGCAATTCAAAAATGTGAAATTCCTTTTTCTATTGCATTTGTTTAGACACTTCTGCTAATACATCCAATTTTCTCCTCTTACTTTTTTTTGTAGTGACTACCATCTTGGGCTTTGTTGCACTGAAAATTGTCATCTTGGCATTCTGCTATCTGTATGAGCTCATTATCACTCATACTTCCTTCTTTTCAAGTCTAACACATCAGTTCCTCATGTCAAGCCTTGAAAATAAGAGAAAAATTCTAAAAAATCTCTTTAACTCTGGTATCGCACTTTCTCTTTGTCTTGCTTGCAATCCCGCACCTAATTTTCATGACTCCTATGTACTTGAACGCACTTTCTCTATGTTAAGGGTGCAGACCCCTGTAAAATATTAAAAAGGCACAAGTAAACTAAAAAAACTCACTTTCAGTAATTTCTAGAAGCCTGTAGAAAGAATCTTGCGGTGGCCGAACCGCTCCTTTGAGGTTCATGTATCCCTTGCCTTAGGGAGCTAACCCCTTGATGTGAGGAGCTTATCCCTTTGAAGGAGGATTCTATCCCTTCATAGTTGGAATTGAAACCTCCTGTTTTGCACTATAAAAAGAGGCCTTGGGTAGCCTCAATGGGAGTTCAAGATTTAGAATTCTTTGAGGTAAAGTGCTGTTGGGATTCAGACTCATTTAACTAAGATTTTGTGAGGAAAGATCACATACCTCTATCTGTCTGGGTTGGAAGAGTGCAAGGCTTGCCAAAGTAGATGAGATTCCTGCTTCGGACCTCGGGAAGGCCTGTTCAACATCAAGGCTAAGGTTGTAAGGTTTTCTTTATTCAAAGTTAATACAAATGAATTCATTTTTCTCAATAAGCTGTTAATTAACTGTTTATTTCATGGATTCCTTGATCACCATGATAGGCATGATTTATAATATTTACTATACTGGTGCTATTTAATGTTTTCTTGTTTGTGACTGCAGGTCTTTAAAGATAACTCCTTCAAGTGACCGAAGGACAACTACTTCGAACAAGCATTGGATCTACGGTAAGACCTTAACACCTTTATAGTATTCTTTTGTAAATCGCATATGTCTAGAGAAAGATAGGTTTGTTTGGCTGTTTGTTGCTAGATTACCTTTTGGTACTAGGGAGATTGATGTTGTCCACAAGATTGATTTATCTAGTCAACAAATTGGTGACTCCGCTGGGGAAGGATTCTTGTTTTTGGTTTTCCTTTGTTTTGATTTGAGAAAATGATTTTTCTGGTTTTTGATTGATGGATACTCATCTGGGTAGCTTAGGTTTACTTTGCTTTGAAAATTTTTGAAGTTTTTTGTGTTTTTCTTGAACTTTTCTAGGGACCGCACTTTGTTTTGTTGCACAGTGTGGGCAATTTCACACTTTCCTTAAGTAAACCGTGCTTGACTGCACCTGTTACTTCTGGGGCCTACGGACCCTGTTAAAATTTTTGAAAAAATTCAGATTTATTCGTCCAGTTTATGTTTAATTTGATTTAGGATTCTTAGCATCTACCCAGATCTGTATTTTTCTATCAAAAAGCCTTGTTTATGAGTTTCTTTCAGCGAATTTTTCATCTCATCAATCTTCGTTAAGTTAATTGGGTGTTTTGAGTCTCTTTTTTGAGAAATTCTTAATTTGATTTCCTTTGGTCATTTCTTGGAGGTTTGTCTTAGTCTTTTCACAATTTTGCATCTTTTTGGGGGGCTAAATTGTGTATGAGTGTTAATCGCCTTTGAGTGTTTTTTTTCTTTTATCTTTGGAACTCAAACCCAATTTTATTTACTTGCACTTGAATGGTTCTTAGATTACATTAGAATCATCTTGTGTTTGTGAATTCTCTTGCATAGATCACATTTTCATAATTAGAATTCTCATTTTCAGAATATGAGTTAATTGTGCATAGATTACAACTGCATAGTTTACATTCTAAAAAATGAATCGTAGATTTAGATCAGTTTTCTTTGATTTGAATTTAGATGTTTTTATGCTTGTTTTAAAAAAACAAAAATAAAAAAATTGTTTTGGAATTGATTTGCATTAGTTTTTCTTGATGAAATTAGTGCATTAGAGAATTTGTTATATTTTCTCTTAGTGATCAATTTTTTGCATTGTTGGAAGTGAATGGAAACTCTCTCCTTAATTTAGTTGGGATTCATCGAATTGAAAATATTACATTATCATATTCAATTGCATTCAGTTTTGGGTCGGATCATAACACCATTGGTTTCATATCCATTTACCCTTTTGAGTAATAACAGCCTAAATAACATAGCGCTTAATTAAAATTCATCTAGTAATTTTTTACATTTTTAGGGCTCTTTCCACCAATCTAGCTCAGGATTAGTGCTTTGGAATAGGTTGTAGTTAACTTTCCAAAGCAACTAAAACAAACAAGTAGATAAATCTTGCGGTAGGAAATAAATCCAATTGTAACTGGTACATTCTGGGAAGCTTCTCTTAAAGGAGTTAATCACGAGATCATGTCCAAACCTTTGAGACAATTAATTCTATTTCATCAGGGAAGATAGAAGATCTCCGCGCATTACAAATGGTAAACCTCAGATTAACCATTACTGAGGAGCCTAGGTTCATTTGTTGGTAAACCTTGGATTGACCATGTTGAGGAGCCTTCAAGGGGATTGAGCTTTGTTACTGTGCCCTTGCACGTGGAATCAGATCATAGACTGTTCCCCCAGTTGTATTTTTTACTATTGGTAACCTTAGTGTCCTTAAGCTTAAGATTATTTCCTAAGCTGACGGTGAAGGAAATATCTCACTGTACCTGGAGCAGACGTCAACTAGACTCACTTGGACTCTCTCGGGGGTTCTCTTCACTCGAAATGGTTTTGTGAAGAAACTTGTTCTCTTCACTCGAGATGGTCTTGTGAAGAAACTTGTGCCAGTCTGTTTCATTAAGCAGGTTGTCGGGGTAACTGTTCCAACTGCCATTTCTACATTAAAATTCTACGATGTTGGATTTCATCACCAACTAGTGTTTTTAGTGCGGGAATCTACTGTTTTTGTGTGGTTTGACTCCTACATTTGATAGTGGGTGTTAATTTTTTTGTTTTTACTTTTAGAGACCA
The DNA here is from genome assembly GCA_034641835.2 of Pinus albicaulis. Classification (NCBI taxonomy): domain Eukaryota; kingdom Viridiplantae; phylum Streptophyta; class Pinopsida; order Pinales; family Pinaceae; genus Pinus; species Pinus albicaulis. Next base: position 871,190,558 of record CM076571.1, read on the forward strand.
TAGGTGTGAATTTTGAATTTTAATTGTTAGGTGTGAATTGTGAATTGTGAATTTTAGTTTTAAATTGTTAATAAAATTCACTAAAGTTGAATATAACGGAAACTGTTTTGAAATTTACCAACCAAGGAATCCCTCTTAATGAGAATCCTAGTACTTTTCCTTGCTTTGGAAATTTTGGTCTTCCTTATATGGCTACTTTGTCATTACCTGGATTTACAATAGGTTTATCGAAATGGTTATTTTCAACTTCGTTGGCCCCAAATACTCCAATTGTTCCACCTCAACCGGATGCTTCACCTCAACAGAGTTCATCATCTCAACATCACCAACCTTTTTTTGACCCTTTATCTTCTTCGCCTAATATTTCTTCCTCCATTTCTTCCTCTTCGCTTGGTAAAAGCCTTGACGCTAATAACCAGGTGGCTAAGAAGAAGAAGAAAAGGAGGAAGAAGAAGAAGAAGAAGCAAAATAAGAAAGAAGTCAACCATTCAAACATAGTTGTAAGTGTTAGTTGTGTTGAGGAAACCTCTAACATGCATCGTAAACCCAAATACCCTTGCAGGCTTTGTAAGGGTGACCACTTCCTTATTAATTTTCCCGGTTTTCCAAAGGTCTTGGAAGTATGGTCAGAAAAATCTCATCAACTTTTCGTTGATCCATCAACCAGTGATAGTCAGGTTCCTGGGAAAAAGGGTAAAGTTAGGTTTCCTTGTAAGTCATACAAAGGGAGTCATCAAACTCACATTTTCCCTCACATGGATGAAGCCTCAAAATTATTGTAAAACCTTACTGTTCCACAGCAATAATTTCCAACTGGTTACCATAAAATTTCTCCCAACCTACCGTCAACTGATGGAGTGATTGATCTAATTTCAAGTACATTCGATCCCACTCTTCCATTGGAGAGTGAAACTCATATCACTCAGGTTGATGATCCATTAGCTGATCAAGTGGTCGATTCGATTTCACATTTGGTCGATCCCATTCTCCCTGTAGAGAGTGAACTTCATACCGCTCAGGTTCTTCTTGTTACATCAGATTCTTCTACGCTAGGGGGCATTTCACCTGTTTCGACAGAACCCTCTCCAAGTATTGAGGTCTTTTCCTTTGATTGGAATAGACTGACATAACCTCATCTGCCTTCCTCCATCCCTTTCCAAATGATTGTGAAGTTTGGTGGTAGGGACATATACCGCACACAGGTAGATGAAGGTGCTTATGTTAGTATTTTATCCTCAACTACTTGGAAAGCTTTGGGTTCCCCTCAACTTGTTCCTATTACGCAGAATCTGAAAGATTTTAACATAACCATTAGTGAACCTTTAGGGATCCTTCCTAAGCTTTCTATTACTTTGGAAGGTAAAATTATCTGTATTGATCTTATGGTAGTTCGAGGCCCCTTGGATTTCAATTTACTCCTTGGGCGAGACTATGTCTATGCAATGAAAGTTGTAGTATCAACACTCTTTCGCGTGATGTCTTTCCCTCACAATGGAAATATTGTGACTATAGACTAGCTTTCGTTCCCTAGTCTTGTTTCGACTACCAATAATATGAGACCCCTAAATGTTCATGATTCTAAAGTGGTATCTACCCTGCCACGGGTTAATTATGTGGTAACTAGTCCCATGTTTTCAATTACCAATGTAAGTGAGCCTCTCACTGTTTTCTTGTCTTCCTTTGACGTAGATCCGGTAATTGACATGGAAAACTCTATGGGATTATTTGAAAGTGATGTTATTATCCCTTTTGAGTCCCTTAACATGTGTTCCTTCCAGAGAACTATTCTTCCTTCTGATGAAGACCTCTTGGAATCCATGATCAAGGTGTGTCCATTGACATGTGTTTCTTCCAGTTGGAAGCCATGATCAAGTTTATGAGGAAAGTTCCTTTTACTGTGTCAACCTCGTTAAAAAATGAATCAGTGAGTGTGAGGATAGTTCCTTTTACTGTGTCAACCTCGTTAAAAAGTGAATCAGTGAGTGTGAGGATAGTTCCTTTTACTGTGTCAACCTCATTAAAAAATGAATCAGTTAGTCGAGAGCATAGTTCATTTTCTTGTGTCAAGCTTGTTAAAAAAATGAAACAAGCTTCCAAGAGGAAAGTTCTTTTCCTGTGTCAACCTCATTAAAAAATGAATCAGTTCTGAGGACAGTTCTTTTCCTCTATCAACCTCATCAAAAAATGAATCAGTAGGTCGATTGTAGAGAGTAGAGTAATAGACTAGAAATAAGTAGTTTTTGAGGATGGTTCCTGTTACTGAGTCAACCTCATAAAAAAATGAATCATGTATGAGGAAAGGTCCTTTTACTATGTCAACCTCATTAAAAATGAATCAGTTTATCAAGAGGAAAGTTCCTTTTACTGTGTCAACCTCGTTAAAAAATGAAACACCTTGCCATGAGCATAGTTCTTTTCCTGTGTCAAGCTCGTTAAAAAATGAAACAAATCCTCCCCTAATTGAGTCGAGTCTTTGATTAGATCTCGTAAATGTTAAGTCATATATTTAGGTTAGTTACTTCAGTTTTTGCATAATTTTCACGCTTTTGGGGGCTCTGGTCTTTCATATGATCTCGTAAATGAACCTTCATTCCATCCAGCTATTAATTACCAGCAGTGTACTTAGTTGAATGAAATGAAGCTGGGGGGGCATGCGCTCTAGCAGTTATGCTTAGGCGGGCATCAAGCACAATTTTCTCTCTGTTTCAAGCTTGTGTAAAAATGAAACCACTCTGAAGCATATTTTTTCTCTGTTTCAAGCTTTTATAAAAATGAAACCTATCTTGAGTCAATTTTAGTTTTTTTCAAGACTCGTTAAACTCATGAAAATCCTGAGATTATTTTGCTATCTTTCATTCTTGTAAAACACATGAAAATGCCAATTTTTTTCCGCCTTTTCCTGCTCATAAATTAAATTGAAAGTTGACCACAGGAGTACATTTTTATCCATTTTTTGAACTCGTTAAAACTTACGAAAAAAGAGAAAACCATGAGTACATTTTTATCCCTTTTTTCAAACTCCTTAAAACTTACGAAAAAGTGAAATCTTGAGTTCTCTTTTAAGCCCTTTTCAAACTCTTTAAAAATGAAAATATTGTCGAGTACTTGACTATTTGAACTTGTTAATGTAAATGAATGATCATCCCTTCAGTATAAGTTTACCCCTTTTACGGACTGAAATGGAATATTTACGAAAAAGGTATACATTGACTAATTACGGTCAATAGAGTTCTCTCCTGCATTAATTTATCCTTTTTTGGGCTCATGAGACTAAATTTACAAAAAAGCACATCCATGGAGTTTCCTTAAGTTTTTTCTTCTGACTCCCTAAAATTGAAAAACACTGAGTTTCTCCTATACTGGACTCGTTAAAATGTAACAGTAAAGGACCTGTTCAATTTTAAGAAGGAACGAACCACTCCTTCTTAGGGTTTGAATATTAAACTAAGTTGGACTCATCCGAAGGATGAGATTATAAACAAGAAAATGTTATCCTCCTAAAGCTTGTCAAAAATAAAGAGGTACTTGCTAGAAATGGTGGTGGAAAAGAGAGAAAAATGAACTTGTTTGTTGTATTTTGATTATTTGAAAAGCTGTTAACCACTCTTGAAAACGACACTTTTGTTCACCTAGGTTGGAAAATCTTTGCCTAACAGTTAATCAAACCATTTTGAAAGTCTTCAACCAGTTTCTGGGTATTAGCTTTGGGTCAATTGTCACCAAGCCATCTGCAATGTCGTTATGTGTTCAAGAGGATAGTCCAAACAAACCATTCATCTGCAAAATATTTGTCTTCCATTTTGACCATCCTTGAGTTAGTCCTTGCCAATATATTTCTTCAAAACTTGATCTATGATTTCTTGTTGTGGGCTTGCCTACGACAGATCACTTTCTATCGATGACAGCTCATTATCTAGGAAGTTGATCTAGAAATCATCAGTACCTTGGAATCTGCATGCCTTAATGGTAGGTTTCTCACCTTCAACGATAGGTTGCATCATTGACCTTCAATCGAATGATTCCGTGACATGTTCGACTTCATCTCATTCATTCACATTTCATGGATTGTACTAAGTACTTTGAGGGCCATTTACATTACTGGTGGTTACTCTCACACTTCATAACAGTTCACATTATTGACTGGTAATCAAGTGGTTTCTACCATGTTCGACTTCGACACATTCATTCACATGGATAGAATCGTACTAGTTTGGGAAGCGGAAATCAAGACCTTGGATCTAGTTTCTACCATCCAGGTTGCGAGGAATTTTGTTATTTATTCATAAAGTGGACTATTCACAAAAAGATGGCTGCATCCATACTGTGTCTACACATGTTTATGCTGTTGATGTATTGAAAAATCATTCCTGTATCAAAACAGATTAAGTCTGTTTTTTAGTTAGTTTTGATCTGAGTATGGGAATGACTACCTCAGCGATGATATGTTTAGATATATATATTTTGCATTGAATGTTTTTACAGGTTCCGACTGGGGTGTCCACAAGATGATCCTTGAAATGATAAAGTACTGCACTCTTCATATATGACAGACTTCAGCTTCATCTATTCCAGACTTTGCACTTTAGGGGGCAATCTGTTGCACTGAAAATTGTCATCTTGGCATTTTGCTATTTGTATGAGCTCATTATCACTCATACTTCCTCCTTTTCAAGTCTAACACATTAGTTCCTCATGTCAAGCCTTGAAAATAAGAGAAAAGTTCTCAAAAATCTCTTTAACTCTGGTATCGCACTTTCTCTTTGTCTTGCCTGCGGTCCCGCACCTAATGTTCATGACTCATGCGTACCTGAATGCACTTTCTCTGTGTTAAGGGTACGGACCCCTATAAAATATTAAAAAGGCACAAGTAAACTCAAAAATCTCACCTTCAGTAATTTCTAGAAGCCTCTAGAAAGAATCTTGCGGTGGCGGAACCGCTCTTTTGAGGTTCATGTATCCCTTGCCTTAGGGAGCTAACCCCTTGATGTGAGGAGCTTATCCCTTTGAAGGAGGATTCTATCCCTTCATAGTTGGAATTGGAACCTCCTCTTTTACACTATAAAAAGAGGCCTTGGGTAGCCTCAAAGGGAGTTCAAGATTTATAATTCTTTGAGGTAAAGTGCTGTTAGGATTCAGACTCATTTAACTGAGATTTTGTGAGGAAAGATCACATACCTCTATCTGTCTCAGTTGGAAGAGTGCAAGGCTTGCCAGAGTAGAGGAGATTCCTGCATCAGACCTCGGGAAGGCTTGTTCAACATCAAGGCTAAGGTTGTAAGGTTTTCTTTATTCAAAGTTAATACAAATGAATTCATTTTTCTCAATAAGTTGTTAATTAACTGTTTATTTCATGGATTCCTTTATCACCATGATAGGCATGATTTATAATATTTACTATACTGTGCTATTTAATTTTTTCTTGTTTGTGACTGCAGGTCTTTAAAGATAAATCCTTCAAGTGATCGAAGGAAAACTACTTCGAACAAGCATTGGATCTATGGTAAGACCTTAACACCTTTATAGTATTCTTTTGTAAATCACATATGTCTAGAGAAATATAGGTTTGTTTGGTTGTTTGTTGCTAGATTACCTTTTGGTACTAGGGAGATCGATCTTGTCTGCAAGATTGATTTATCCAGTCAACAGGCTTCCTCATAAGGAGTTTGTATTTGAGATTGATGACTACCTTGTTCAGTGATTTGTTCTTTATTTTCAAATTTTTGTTCTTTTTGTACCATAGTCCCAAGTGCAGGATGGTATTATCACTAATGAATTTCTCCAATTGGTTTTGTTGCTTTAAAGCTTCATTCTCATGTTTAATATGTCTATTCAATATCTCTAGCTCATAGATTTCTTCTTTAAGGGTATCGACTAGAGGTTCTTGTGGATTGATAGGTGGTTCTGGATTCATTGCTGCATTTATTTTCTCTAATGACTCTATGTAGTCATATTTATCTTGTTGTACTGGGTCTATGCCTGGAGATATTCTGATGGGACTGCCTTCAAAATTATGTATAGGAGAATTTTCAAGGCTATGTGGCATAGAGATATTGATGGGAGATGGTATTGGAGGTTCTTCTTCTTCATTAACCTTCAGAGTCTAGAGATCCTCCTCAACTGTAGAGGGTTTAAGTTTTATTCACTTATGACCTCGCTCTTCTTTTCTGTTTTACCTCCTGTCTTAAATTAACCCTGCTTATTATTCCTCATCAGTTCTGCAAGGGTGAGTTCCTTATCACTTTACTATAGTGGATATGCAATTCTGTCTTCAATGCTTGTGTCAATCTTCTTTCTTCTACTTTTCCTCATGTTTTCTTCCTTAGGCTTCTCTGGCTCATATTTGAAATGGTTTATGATCAGAAAATTCTCCCAAGAATATCCTGGATTTTTTAGGACAATTCTCCATGATTCACTGTGAATTTATTTGTTTTTGAACCACATTTTTCCAATTCTTGGGAGCTTTGTGGCTTCATCTATGAATGCCTCAGTCACTGAAAATTTGATGTCTCCTATTTTGACTTATGTTCCATCAAAAGACCTCGCAAAAGATTTAGTGATTTATTTGTGGAAACCATCAATTTTTTCTATAAACTTGAGCCAATTAGACTTCTGCAACATATCCTTGATCTGAGGATATCCATCCATATATTTAGCTCACACCGGCTCAGTCTTGACTATCAAACCCATGTCTTCTGTTGTGAAGAGTCTAGCTTTCAAAATTATCCTTCTCTGTATGAAGTGAATTGACTTACGGATATGATGAAGGACATCGAGGGTTTGTAGGAATGAGTGAGATGGACTATTGATGGGGTTTTAAGAAACATATATGGATAGGTTACAACAACATGTCATGACCATTAATCATAAATGGGGGAGTCCATTGTGGATCATTATGAAACATGATGAAAGTGATGTGGGCGATCTATGCCATGACAGGAGTCCAAATCAAATCAAATGATGACATTTTGAGGAAGCATGTGATCATCTATGTTATACATGCTAATTTTTTTGACCTTGTTATTTAAATATATTTATGCAACTTACCTTTAGAACTAACCTTTTTCTATTATTTCCTTGGTGTTGATTCTTCAGGTATCCTTTAGCATGATGATCTTTAAATGGAGTCCTTCAATTTCCTGTGCTCAATATTCTTGCTTCAGTAGGCTGTACAAATCTAACAGAGCTAAAAAATATGGAATTAGTTATAGAATGGAATGTCAATTGCAGAATGGAATGTAGCTCCAGAATGGAAGTAGTTATGTACTACTTTTTATTTCTTTTTAGAAAAGAAAGGGAACAAAGATTTTTGGGAATTTTTTTGTTCTTATCCTAACTACTCCATTATCAAAGACTTTTTCAATCTCATAAGGTCCAAACCAATGAGTCTGGAACTTTCCTTGGAAGTCTTTGAACTTTGAATTGAAAAAAATTACCCAATCCCTTGCTTGAAAATTTTTCTCCTTGATATATTTATCATGCCATTTGGACCTTTATTGTTGGACTATACTGGTTCTTTGAACTGCATCTTGCCTGTTTTTTTCATGCTCATTAAGTTGCTCCAATCTATGATTCTGAGCTTCTGATAAGTCAAGCCCCAATTGGACTGCCATATTGAAGGTCTGGATATGAAATTCTATAGGAAATAGGACTTGCTTTCCATAAACAAGTTCATAGGGAGTATGTTCTGTTGTATTCCTTCATGTGGTCCGGTAAGCCCATAAGGCCTCATGAAGCCTCTTTGCCCAATATCTTCTGTGTAGATGTATAGTCTTAGTGAGAATTCCTTTGATCACTTTATTGGTAGACTCCACTCGACCATTTTCTTGTGGATGGTAATGAGTGGATTTTCTATGCTTGATCTTGTAGTTCTCCACAATATTTTCCACCAATTTGGATGTAAAATGGGATCCCTGATCTGTCACAATTTCTCTTGGGACACCAAAACGAGTGAAGATATCCTCAAAAATAAATTTAACTACAACATTTTCATTAGCTAAAGTAAGTGCTTTAGCCTCTACCCATTTAGTAACATAATCAGTACATACCAAAATATATTTCTTTTGATTTGATGGTGGATTGATTGGTCCAAAAAAATCCAAGGACCATTTTTCAAATGGTTCGATGAGTACGTGAGGTTGTAATGGAATTTCATCTATAGGAATAGGTTTCCCCATTATTTGACAGTTGTCACACCTTTTGACATACTCCCTGGTATCTTTAAAGATGGATGGCCAAAAATATCCCAAATGAAGGATTTTATAGGCTGTCCTATTATTAGAAAAGTTTCTACCACAGGGTTCATCATGATATGCCTTAAGAATATCAGGCATTTCATATTCTCAAACACACATTCTGATAATGAGATCTAGACTTGTTTTATACAATTCATCATTAATCCAAGAGTAAAGTGCACCTGTTTTAATAATTCTTCTTTTCTCTCTAGGTAACAAGTGTGTAGGTAACTTTCCTGTGACTAAGTAATTAGAAATATCTACATACCAAGAAGTTTTAGTAGTTATTGCAAAAATATATTCATCAGGAAAATTATCCTCAACTAGAGTATCATTTTTGAGATTTTGAATTCTAGACAAGAAATCAGAAATTGTATTTTGTTTTCCAGGCCTGTCTAGAATGGTGATATTGAATTCTTGCAGGAGTAATAACCATCTTGTGACTCTGCCTTTAGTAACAGATTTATTCATTAAGCATCTAATTGCAGAGTGATATGTATGAATAAAGGTTTTATAGCCGGTGATATTATGTCTAAATTTATTGATAGCATGGACAACAGTTAAGAATTCTTTTTCAGTTACAATGTAATTTAACTCAGCAGGAGTCAAATTTTTACTTGTGTAATAGATGGCATAGGGGATTAAATATTTTTGTCCTAATACAACTCCCAGAGCTGTATTTGAAGCATCTGTCGAAATGTGAAAAGGTAGTTTCCAATTTGGACCTCTTAAGATGGGTGCTTTGGAAATTTTTTTTTAAAGTTTCAAATGTCAATTGGCAATCATGATTCCAACTGAATTCACTATCTTTGGTAAGTAATTTGAAGAGTGGGGATGCTATTTTAGTGAATTTTTCTATAAATCTTCTATAATACCTTGTGAATCCTAGAAAACTTCTAATATCCCTTTGACAACTTGGAATTGATAATTTGGAGATGACTTCAACTTTAGATAAATCAACTTTAATTCCATCTCCTGAAATGTGAAGTCCTAAAACAATTCCTTCAGTAAAAATCATAAAACATTTTTCATGACTTAATGAGAGATTTGCTTCTTTACCTATTTTAAGAAACTTTTCCAAATTCTCTAAAGCTTCTTCAAATGAACTCCCATAAACTATAAAATCATCCATATATACTTCTACACAATCATGTATTAGATCAGAAAAAATCCCTAGTACTACCCTTTGGAATGTTGTAAGTGCATTGCATAAGCCAAAAGGAAGTACTGGGTAGGCATAAGTTTCCCATGGACAAGTAAATGTGGTTTTATCTTGGTCTTCAAGTGCTACCCGAATCTAATTGTAACCACTAAAACCATCCAAGAATGAAAAATACTTCTTACCTGCTAATGTATCCAATACTTGATCTATAAAAGGTAGAGGAAAATGATATTTTAGGGTAGCTTTATTCAACTCTCGATATTTAATGCATACCCTCCACTTACAATCACTAAGGGAGAAACCCACTGACTGTTTGAAATTGGGTAAATGAAGTTCACACATTCAACAATTTTTTTAATTCTTCTTTCACAATTTCCCTAAGATTTGGATTCATCCTTCTTTGAGGTTGTCTGATAGGTTTACAGTTTTCCTCAATGTAGATGTGATGTATACAAGTATTAGGACTAATTCCTTTCATGTCAATGTATTCCCATGCATATGCAGAAGAATATTGTTGTAATGTTTTGATTAAATTTTCCTGTTGTAATATTTCCAAGTTTTTGTTTATGTTCAAAGATTTTCCCACAAATATTTCAACTATTGAGTTACCAAACTCTTCCATAGAGTATAGAGACATCTTCTTGGATGAAAAATATTCAATATTGCACTATTCTTGAAATTGATCATGTTCATATTCTGAAGATGATTCAAAGTTTTCTATTGAATTTAAAATTGACTATCTTCACTAATGCTTGAAATAGAAAAGAGAGGTTGTATATCATTGTCATCATCAATCCATTCTTATTCTTCTAACTCTGTGATTGTTTTTGTTGGAGGGTATAAAGTGAATTTCTTTTTTGAGTTACCATCAGAGATATACATGTCACTAGATCTACAACTAATGAAAGCATCAACTTTAGCCAACAAAGGTCTTCCTAATACTAGTGGATGTCCTCCTAGATTGTTCTTGGTAGTTAGTAACATAAAATCATCAGGATACTCCCAAGAATCTGAGGATACTGAGATATCTTCTAATACACCATCTTGCTTGATTACAAATCTGTCTGCTAATTGTAGTAATGTAGGTGTATACTGAAGAATAGGAAGTTTAAGTTGTTCCATGGTTTGTTTGCTCATGATGTTTATAGCTTCTCCTAAATCAATCAATGTATTTGGAATTTCAATACCATTGATATGTATTTTTACAGCTGGACATCCTGGATCTAAATATTTTTGTATGGAAAATTTTCCCATCATAATGTCTGCAATCTTTCCTACTAGTTGAATTCTTTTTATTTCTTTTGTTTTTCTTCCTGGTTTCTTCATGATCAACTCTTTTATTGTTTTAGCTAGAATTGGAATCTCTTTAATGGCCTGTAGCAAAGGAATTTTGATACATACATTTTTCAATTCATCTAGAAAATCATAATTAGGCAACATTATATGTTTTTATATCGCTCTATCAACTTGTAATCTTTCAGGAAAAGGAGGGTTAGAAATAGATATTGATGGTTGCTATATGATTGTAGTTGAGTTTATTGGTTCTTTTTATTTTTCATTTTCAGAATTATGGTTTTGAAGAGATGTTCCTTCTTAAAAAAAATTATTTGATTGTAGAGAATATTCTTCAAAATTATCTTGTTCTTGAATAACTACATAAGGCTTTTTCCTCTCTAATATTCTACCAAATCTAAGTTGAGCATTATTAAGATCTAGTGGAGTAATCATGTAAGTTGGAATTTGTTTTCCTTCTATCATGTAAGCATTTTGAGGGTTTTTATTGTTGGGGTTTAGCAATGGTTGGGCAGGTAGTTGATTTGGTCTTTGTGGAAATGGTAATGAAAGTTGTGGATTTTGGTTTTGGAGTTAGGGTTGTTGATTTTGTTGAGGAATTTGTTGGGGAGGATAGTTTGGATAGGATGGAGGATTTTGGTAGTATTGAGAATATCTACCATATGGATTTTTCATCCCTTGTGCCCAAGATTGAGGTTGGGACCAAGGTTGTTGCCAAGAATTCCAATTATTTGGTGGGCGCTGTGTATACATTTGGTTGTTAAAACCTTGAGTTTGTGGGCCCTGCCATGGTCTTCTAGAGACAAAGAAAAGAGATTATGTTGGATTTGAATTTAATTATTGTTAAAAAATAGCCTTAAGACCTGGAATTGAAGGGAAAATTTTAGTTTCATGATTTTCTGAGAAAATTACACAGGTCTCTATGAATTTTACATCAAGAGGACATTCTCTTAAAGCATGATTCTTTGTACATTTAGGACAGAAAATAGTTAAGGCATCAGTCTTGTCTTTCTACTTGTTTTGTAATTTAAGGGTGTCTATATGTTCACTAAGACTCCCTAAAATGTTTGTTTTAAATTCATCAATCATATTTCCAATTTCTTCCCTACTCATTGTTCCAATTGCAGATTTATTCACTTTAGCAAGAGAAGGATCTCTTGGATTTTTCCCAGTTTTTTATTTTCCCTTGAGAGATGAATACATAATTCACCAATTTCAAGTAGTGAGAGTTGAGAGATATCTCCCTTCCCCATCATGTTGAGAATGTCTATCCACTCATCTCTAATGGCTTTTAACAAAAGAGCTTTTAAAGTATCTTGATCTAAATATCCATTTTAGCTCTTTTTATGTTATAATTGAATCTTTCAATTAAGTTCTCCAAATTATAATATTCTCTTTGCATCATTTTGAATAATTTGTCCTTAAGATTAATAGGGATGCAATAATCCAAATATCTCTCTAAAAATTCTCTTTTCATTTCTTTCCATGTCCTAATAGACTGTGTGACTAAACCCATGAACCACTTTAAAGCTGCTCCTTTCAGTGTTGCAGGAAATAGCTTAAGTTTTTGAGAGTCTTGTAAGTAATCATAAGATCTACACAAAACTTAAAATTCAAATAAAAAGGTTTTAGGATCTTCACTCTTTAATCCATGGAAATTTGGAAGAATAGAGGGTGAAATATTTTTCATTGTGGCATATGTATCCTCATCAATTATAGGAAATCCAAAAGAATTATCATTTTCCATATTTCTTCTATTATCTTCACCTCCTCTACCTACTCCTCTGTTCCCTCTACCTCATCCTCTACCTCTTCCTCCAAAAAGTAAATTTTCTCCATTTAGAATTTCTCCTTCTCCTCTTCTTGCCATTGCAGATTTAACTTCAAATCTAATATAAGGTTCTGTTGTGAAGTTGTTTTATCTTCCTACGGTTCTTCTATCAGCTGTTAGATATTGAAAGGTTCTTCTTCTTCCTCTCCACTAGGAATTTATACCTCTTCAGCTAGAATGTGTTCTCCTGTAGAGGTGAAAAAGGCTACTCCTTCTATTGGATATCTCGGATATTCTTCCTCTAAGACTACCTCAGTGGATGAAGTAGGAGATCCTCCTAATTGGATTTCTGACCTAAAAACTTCAGGAAGTCTATGTCTGGTGAAGTATGGAATATTATTTTGAGATGGTGGTGTATCACTACGTGGTCTAGGTGGAGTGAGTGGTGTTGTTGGGAATTAAAATTCAGCCTCTAGTAATAAATCTACCCCTAGAATCTCTTGTTAGGTTCCCGTGATTTGGCTGATTAGCAAGCCAAATGACGATTATACATATCAAACCAAGCTTTGGAGCCCAAGGACCTAGCCTTCCTGGACTCAGAGAGGGCTCTCTCTATATGTGTAAGGGATATCTATGTGTTTGCTTATCATGTTCTGATTTTAGGCTAGTTATGGAGCATGTTTTTTGGTTTTGGTTTTTTAAGTTGTGAGGGATGAAACTGATCAAAGATATGAAATAGGTAACAAGATGTTAGATTAACTGGGCTATGGGGTCAAAAGGTCAAGAATGCTATTAGATGACGATACAAGGCTGTTGAAGGGCCGATTTGATTCAAGGTAGAAAGGATCTTTGGGAAAAATGGAGTAAATGGACATCAATTTTGTGAAAGACGAAGGATTTCAAGCATAACTAGTTTGATAGCAGACATAAACATGTTATGGCAAGCCATTAATCATGCAAAATGTAACTACAAGCTAAATAATACATAGAAATAAACAGTCAAGCCATGCATAGAAGTATAAGACCCTCTAACTTTGGGAAATGGCTATCAGACTTTGGGGAAAACACATAAGACGGACTAACAACTCAAAACACTATGCCGGAACGCCTAAACACAGTACTTCAAGTTATTGGGCACTTTGAACAACAATATTTTCATAGTTTTAGGCAAAGGGCTAGATCGAAACTAGGCCTCCTTGGTTCAAACAAAATGATAATCTAATCAGTCAAAGAGAAATTTCATGGATGGAACTATAGCTAGCCATAGGTAAGCAGGGCGTACCGTAAGTCCTTCTTAGCATGTATAAAACCATGAATGAAACAAGCAACAATATCCTAAATATTTAAAGAGCAGTCAAGAATTCTTTAATGTTACTTAAGAAGAAGAAAACAAAGAGGCTATGAAGAAATAGGAAATTTGAGGTGCCTCCATGGGCATGTCTCAAATTTGTTCTCTACTGATCTATAGCAAGCAAGAAACATGTATTCATGAATGAAAAATAGAAGACAACAACAAAGCAAGAGACACTATACCATTCTACCAAGTCATGGAATCCATCAACAATCCTTCATCATTCATCCAAGAACATCCAAGAGGCAATCCAAAAGCATAACACAAGTATTTTCTTCCAAAGCTCATATGACCATATATTGCTTCTCTTCTCAAGTTCAGCCTTGTTTTACAATGAAATACTTTGGAATATATAGGCTCAAGTGAGCAAAAACCTCATGGTTCAACTTGCCATCCTATTGGCCTAATCAAAATATCTAATCTTGTCCTTGAGGCTTTGCAAAGCCCAAGGCACAAAAATGTCTCATAAAATATCTAAAAAATGATAAAAATGGGAAATATATTGACTTTGCATCATTTTCCATGTGCAAAAATAGCTAAACGCACATTTGGAAAAAGCAGATTTTAGAGGTTCAAAAATTACAAAAATATTCAAAATTTATATCAGCAAAAGGTCCCCTGACTTTCCAGCAACATTTGGCAGCCTTCCTGATGTCGAAACGAGGCTCATGATAGCTCGTTGGAAATCTCTGAGTGTCTACTTTCCGAAACGACTGAAATTTCCCAGATCTGATGCCTAGAAGTCCTCCAAATCTACACCTGTGTGTAAAAAACCAGAAAATTACAGTGTGCTGATAGACCGGGCAGAGTGTGCAAAAAGCGAGATTTTTTCGCCATTTTGGGGAAGAAGATGATCTCCAAATGTCCTGAAAATCGCTGAGGGTGTTCTCATGAAATTATGCATCCAACGATACCATTCTCCTCCCTTGACGAATCCTCAAAGTGAAATGGCGAATTTCATGAGTTTTGACCAAAAACTCAAAAATGCCAAAAAACCAAAAATTGTCAAAAAGCGCCCAAAATTGGTGTGCATGACCCTCAAGGGTCCTCAGCAACAAGCTCTGAAACTAAAGCCAAAATGTCAAGTGTTGATGTGCTTCTCTTCTCTTTCTATGCCAGGCGCTTCCCTTTTGCCTCCTTTAGTTTCTCTTGAGTGGCCTTTAACTTGCACCGGGCAAACTGATTTAGCTTTTGATAATGCTTTGTCATCCTCCTTTGCAGCTCTAAGTCTCTGTTGGCCTTCTCAAGCTTCATCTCCAAATGTTTATTGGCTCTTTCTAGCCATGCCTCCTTATTGTTTTCAATTTCTTGCTCAAGAAGTGCAGTGAGGGGAGTGGACTGAAGAAGGGCTTGTTCCTCTTCCTTTTGCCTCTTAAGAGCTTTTCTAAGCCCTAAGGTTCTAGGCTTCTTTCGCCTAGGCTGGTCCTCTTCTTCATCTTTATCAAACTCACCTACAAGTTCATCTATCCTTGCTGCTCTTCTCACCAGTTTTGCAAAAACACCTTTGAATGCAATGGTGGTCTTACTGACTCTGCTTTATGGAAATGAAAACCAAACACTTCCTTTTTCCCCTTTGATATACAGAGGACATTTCAGAAGGTCATAAGTGTTTATCTCATGATCATTATGTCCAGATAATTTGGCCGACTGTTTTCACCTTTAAAAACACCTTCTCCTTCCTCTTTGTTTTTAAACAATACACATAGCTGACAGATTTTGACCTTGTTTCATCCCAGTTTTGAGGGCAATTTGCAATGGTTATTCATACTAGTGCTAATTCATCCCTTTGATGTTTTACTTCTAGCCTCATCACCACAGCAACACCTCGTTTTTTCATAAACTCAAACTGTGGTTTCTTTTAAACCTCTTACAACACCTAGCAATTTTTGAAAACCAAGGGGGGTACGTAAAAATACCTTCACAACTCGATGAAAGGCCTTGTGGAGAGTTGGAGCAGCTTTACACGTGATTTGGAGGCGTTTTGGAGGGTTGAATTCATGCGCGGCACTTTTAGGAGGAAGAACGCCACGCAAAACTGAGTGTCGGGTCACTGTCGGACCCTTGTGACCCACGGCTACAGGAGTGCCGCGCGCTCGCACAGGAGCACCGCGCGCCTTTGTAGCACAGTGGAAATAATGCGCACAGGAGCATCGCATGGTTGCACATCAGCGCCACGCGGTGCAAACACTTTCAAAACCCTGAAAAAATGATTTGAAATCTCCCTCTCTGACCTTGTGAACTGCAAAGGGATGCTTGCTCGTGCTTGGGGGACTTCAAAATGATTTTGCCACGGTTTTTTATCCCTTTGAAAAAGCACAAATGCCAAAGCTCCCTTGTCTTTTAGAAATGCAAAATGAAATCAAACCCCATGGTTAGTCTTTGTAAGGGTTTCGAACCTTTTGCTTTTTGAAACGATGCCTTTGGCTTGCTTTTTGAACTTAAAGAAAACTTGACTATGTTTGAGAGAGGCCCACCCTTTTTAACGATATTGGAAACAGGTTTTTCATGCCCTTAAACAATGTTAACATGTATCAACCTATTCATAAAAACTTATTTTTAAAAGGTCAAAATCTGCTCACTATGTATATATGTTTTAAAGGTGATTTCTGCCAATTTTGTCCCTTTGGTGACAATTTAACACAGAAGCTCCACTTGAATAATACCCCAATGCAATTGCATTCATTTAGACTCTGTCATTTCTGTTTATTAAAAAGGGCGCTTCTTCCAACATACTTCTTCTGCTCAAAATGTACCAATATGGTGTTTCTGGCCCTTAAATAATGAACACCTATATTTGTCTTAAGATATTCTCCAAAATCTGAAAGTATGTCAAAGTCCTTTTGCATATTATGCACAACTACGTTTAGTTGTATGGCCTCTTGAGGGAAATGAACTCAGGTTCCTTTGTCAATCATGATAAGCCTATTTGAAAAAACACCTTTTTATGAGTGGAGCAGACCAATACTTTGAAACATAATCACTATTATGTCCTTTCACCTGTGCAATGATTTACCTCATCAACCATTCTTCAAATTTTGTTTTGTTGGAGCTCCAGACTGTCCTTTGAGGGAAAACCTGTTAAGAGATGAGCTTAATCTCCTTTGATGGCAGTGGTACCCCTGCATTTTCCTTTTTGTTCTCTTCATATTTTCTCTGTTCAATCAAACTTTGAAAAAAGTCAATGCCCTAGCCATCTGCTTATGAATGAAGGGGGCCTTTTACTTGGCGAAAAGTCTGAAGATTGTTTGATAAACATGCTTGAAAAGGGTTCCTTTTATATATGATGGCAAGCAAGCAAACTTGAAAACCTTAATGCTTTTACCTCTGCCTGCAATCATTACTTTGCTTCAGAAAAACCCTAGTCAATGTGTTACTGTCTCACTGTTCATTAAAACAAATCTGTCTCGCAGTGAGCTGCAAATTTTCAAGTCAAACTTTGGCCATCGCCCTCTGCTTATAGATGAAGGAGGCGCCTTAAACCTCTGCTTATAAATGAAGGAGGTTCTATTCATGACTTATCAATAGTCTCTTGATAGTGTTGCTTTTTCTTCTGCTGTCCTTTCAGGCTGAATAAGGTTGCAAGAGTTTGATGAGTAACTCTTTTCCCTGTAGGTGCATCTCAGGCTCATGATCACATTGAGAAGTAGTTTTCTTCTCATGTGGAGCTAAAAATAGTCTTCTGAGATGCTGACATGTTTCCTGTACTTGTAAAATCCATCAAACAATGTAAAACACCTAAAATCAGCTTGAAATTATGGTCTGTGTATTGCTGAGACTTAAGGGTGTATAAGTGGCGCGACTTAGGGCTGTGACTAACTTCATTAGCAGAGTGGGAGGTCTTTTATGATTGGTCTATAGCAGATGGAGGTTTTTTGGCTCTCTGATGGTTGCCAAGGGTGAAATTCCTTAAAGCGCCACTTCCTAACTTAGGGGGTTTTCTTTGAATAGATCTGGATTGTCTTTTTGGAGCTGGTGGGCAGACTAGTATGGCTGAGGTTAGATACGATTGATAATGAGGTTTCATCTCGTCATGAGAGGACTGAAAAGTAGGAGAGCGAAAAAAAATTTTGGGTGTTTTCCCAGCTGGAAAATATGACAAATTTTGGATCAGCTGCTAGAAAACTTGGCTGTGAGAACTAGTCATCACTAACAAGTGAAAAATACTGATGACTAATAGTGGCTCCATTTGGGGAGGGCAGCTCCTTTTCAGGAGGTGTCCAGAATTGCAGATCTTTGGCTTATGAAGACCAGTGCCTTACCCATTGGTGCAATTTTCACTCTTCTTTGATGCTATTTCTGAAAAGTGACAGCATGATTAGCATCAATGATATTTCTACCTACCCCACTATCATTCCTAACATTTTTTCTTCTTTTTTTTGGCGCATTTGAACTAGCAGCCTTGTTGACAATGCATATTTTTTCTTTTTTCAAAATGAACCTATCTAACTCTACACTTATATCTACCAGGAGTTCAGATTAAACTGATGAACTCCTTCCTTACTCTACCTATCCTAGATCAACTGTCAAGATTAAGCTATTTGACAGGATTTTGTTCTCTATTCTAAAACACGAAATTTAAAAGATGATCAAATCAGGATTAGGAAGTCTGATTTGTCATGTATTTGCGGCATGAAATACAAGCTGCACACAAATATTATTCTGCAAAAGGGAAATCTAGAAAAACAGGGCTAAGGTGTACAATGTGTTTTCCATCCCTCGTTTGTCTCTTTGGTTCTGTTTTGGGCGTGTGGAACCAGTTTCTTTTCCTAATCTACTCTCTGTGATAAGTCAATCTTACACAATGTTGACCATCTTGTTCACTCACTAACTTATCAGCAATTAAATTTAAACATGTTCAGCTATGATTAGGCTAGATAGCTGAACAAGACATTGAAGTACTAGTAGCGGCATTTAGACTTGCTCACTTTCCGAAGGACTATTTTTTGGAACATGGGGCTTTACCATTACTTTTTAGAAACTGCCCTCTTTTTCTACTTTTTACTTTTTTTTGTATTTTCTTCTTTTTCACTTTTTCTTCAAACAATCTAAAACTGGAAAGATGCTCGCAAGGCTGAGCTTTAACTATCTACCTATCCTAGCTTAAACTATACATCATACACATTTGGTGAACTCTTCTTTCCAATGTAACCAGTCAAGTAGATGATTACATGGGTGATTCTGGTTTAGTTCTTTCATGATGCAGAAATAATGAAAAGGCCACTCCCATTTGGTTTGTTTCTGGACAGTAGTGCTTAATTTTTTTCTCATTCTTGGCAGCAACTTGTTCATGATAGAACCCACTACTCCTTCATATTTCTCAAGGAAAACAACAAATGGATCTTGGAATAATACCTGATCTAGAGGATTGGATATATGTGCTTCATTCAGGACTACTCTTTCTTCCACTTGGCTATATCTAGGACTCTCCTGGTAAAGCAACTCTTCCCCTTGCTCATGATCACTTGAAATGTCAGACTCATCATATATTGCAGTGTAGTTTTCTTTCCAAGCTAATGTGTTTTGATAGGGCGGGCTGAAAACTGTGTGAAGTTCATCAGGATGATGGGCAGGGATACACTTTGACAGTAAATTATCTTGAAAGGATAGTGTGAAAACTCCCATGTGTTTATCAACCTCTATTTCTTCATCTGCAATTTGTAACTCAATGGAACTTGGTGGCTGCAAATCTAGAGTAAAGGAAGATTCTATGTCTAAAATTATTTCCTCAACCATTTCAGGAAAAGGCTTCTCATTTACAACATGCTCAAGAATTTCATCATCTTCCTCAACCTCATCATCAAAGCTGAAAAGTTGTTGATCTCCAATTATGTGAATGTTATCTCTGATGGACTGAAGTGAAGTAGAGAAAAGAGTCCGAGACTCTTCACTTACTTCTGAACTTTCAAGGCTCTTCTCATCAGTGTCATAGATGACCTGTAATGGCTGTTCACTTTTATCAAGTTTATGAAACTGAACTTTCTCCCAAAATCAAAAACTGAGTCTTCTGCAAAGTTAGCTTCTGTTTGGAAATCATAATCATCAACATATTGATCAAATATTGGAGAATCATTAACATAAGTAATGTCACCAGCCATGTATATTGGACTATCATATTGCTTTTCTTCAACTTGATTTACAAATCTATTTTCTGATTTATGATATGTAGGATTAACAGGAGAAAGATCAGAGAATTTTTGGTTATATGAAGTTTCAGAGGCTGTCTATATGTTTATAATTTGATTTATTTCATCTTTAGTTAAAGGAGAAGGTATTTTCTATTTTCTTTGAAGTGGGCAACAATTTCTTTCCATTTTTTGTGGAAATTGATCTTGTGGCTAGATGTCCTCTTGCATTTTGCAGGGAAGGGCATATAGACTGTTATTGGTTTCAACCTTTTCAAAGAGCTCTTGTGGATCCTCTCTTATTCCTTGATGGATTTCATCTAGGATCAACTCTTCTTGGTCATCTTGATGGTTAGCTTGGGTAAGAAAATTATGGACCTCCTCTAAAAAATCCTCAGGATGCCAATTTCCTAAGTTTTCTTCAATGCTTACAAGGTGTTGTATGAGGTTTTCAAAGTGATCACAACAATTTTCAGCCAATGATAGAGATGTAAAATGTCCTATATAGCGTTTACAAAATATTTTGTGGAAATCCTTCAAAGAAAACAAGGTGCCAGGTTCTAGGCCTTCATACCATTCTCTTGCATTTCCTTCTAATGTACCCATGAACATTTTCATGAGGCAGTCCTCATGCCATTCAACCTTTAACTTCCATACATGTATATGAAAATTTATGAGGTGTAAAAATGGGTCATCAACATTTTCATCTTGAAAGAGAGGTAGGTTTTTAGCCCAATCT
The DNA here is from genome assembly GCA_034641835.2 of Pinus albicaulis. Taxonomy (NCBI): domain Eukaryota; kingdom Viridiplantae; phylum Streptophyta; class Pinopsida; order Pinales; family Pinaceae; genus Pinus; species Pinus albicaulis. Next base: position 871,211,227 of record CM076571.1, read on the forward strand.
ACGTCTGTAGGCATTTTATGTGGGAATCTAGGGATATGTTCTCTACTCATCGGAGCATATCTCCTCTGTGTCCTCAGGTGGAGGAATTGAACCATGCTGTCCTCCATCAGCATGATTGGGATTGCTTAATGCATTCCTAGGAGACTTTATAAGGACTAATGGGGAAAAAGGCCTACTAGAGGCTAGTGGAGTCGCCAGGTGGAACTTGATTGTTTTGAAAAGATGTAGCTATGGTCCACCACCAGTAACTAAGGAAAAAGCCAAACTGGGAATTGTTTTGGGGTTTTTCTGAGTTTTATGTGCAATCTATGGTTTGTCTAAAGTATTCTAAACTTGTTTCGACACTTTTCTAGGGTGGAAAGAACAAAAAGAGTTTACTCAAAATGATTTTATGGACTGCTTGCTTGTTTAAGTATCTAAAGGACTAAAGAGTCTATAAGAGTTTGCTAGACTGTCATGTACTCAGTGTCCCACCATCTCCCGCTATGTTAGTGAGCGATGGGATAGGTGGATCGGATAGTAACCTATATTTCGGTAAAATAGTAAGGCCTACTGGAGGCTATATGGAGGCCTACTGGAGACCAGGTGGATTTTTAGTTGTTTTGCGATATATGTGTATGGTCCACCACCAATATTAAAAAAAACCAATCTAAGGGAGTGTTTTTGGGTTTTTTGAGTTTTATGTGCCTACGAGGTTTGGAAGAGTTTCCTATGACTGACTCATCATTTTGCTAAGATGGTGAAAAAGCTAGCTTCTACTCTTCGGACAACGCTTAACTTTTCTAAGTTTGATTGAGACTTTGAGAGTTACTAAGGAGTACTTAGATTGTTACTAACTCAGAAGGTCCCACCGTGATCGCCATTATGTTAGTGAGCGGTGGGATAAGTCAATCAGATAGTATTCTTAAGGTTACTGGAAAGTTTTAGGGAAACTAAGTTTGTTTATTACTCAGGGTCCCACCGTGATCGCCATTATGTTAGGTTCCCGTGATTTGGCTGATTGGAAAGCCAAATGAAAATGCAACATCAAACCAAGCTTTGGAGCCCAAGGACCTAGCCTTCCTAGACTCAGAGAGGGCTCTCTCTATATGTGTAAGGGATATCTATGTGTTTTCTTATTATGTTATGATTTTAGGCTAGTTATGGAGTATGTTTTTTGGTTTTGGTTTTTTAAGTTGTGAGGGATGAAACTGATCAAAGATATAAAATAGATAACAAGATGTTAGATTAACTGGGCTATGGGGTCAAAAGGTCAAGAAAGCTATTAGATGACGATACAAGGTTGTTGAAGGGCCGATTTGATTCAAGGTAGAAAGGATCTTTGGGAAAAATGGAGTAAATGGACATCAAGTTTGTGAACGACAAAGGATTTCAAGCATAACTAGTTTAATAGCATACATAAACATGGTAGGGCAAACCATTAATCATGCAAAATGTAACTATAAGCTAATCAATACATAGAAATAAACATTCAATCCATGCATAGAAGTATAAGACCCTCTAACTTTGGGAAATGGCTTTCAGACTTTGGGGAAAACACTTAAGGAAGACAAACAACTCAAAACATTATGCCGGAACGCCTAAACACAGTACTTCAAGTTATTAGGCACTTTGAACAACAATATTTTCATAGTTTTAGGCAAAGGGCTAGATCGAAACTAGGCCTCCTCGGTTCAAACAAAATGATAATCTAATCAGTCAAAGAGAAATTTCATGGATGGGACTATAGCTAGCCATAGGTAAGCAGGGCGTACCGTAAGTCCTTCTTAGCATGTATAAGACCATGAATGAAACAAGCAACAATATCCTAAATATTAAAGAGAAGTCAAGAATTCTTTAATGTTACTTAGGAAGAAGAAAACAAAGAAGCTATGAAGAAACAGGAAATTTGAGGTGCCTCCATGGGCATGTCTCAAATTTTTTCTCTACTGATCTATAGCAAGCAAGAAACATGTATTCATGAATGAAAACTAGAAGACAACAACAAAGCAAGAGACACTATACCATTCTACCAAGTCATGGAATCCATCAAAAATCCTTCATCATTCATCCAAGAACATCCAAGAGGCAATCCAAAAGCATAACACAAGTATTTTCTTCCAAAGCTCATATGACCATATATTGCTTCTCTTTTCAATTTCAGCCTTGTTTTACAATGAAATCCTTTGGAATATATAGGCTCAAGTGAGGAAAACCTCATGGTTCAACTTGCCATCCTATTGGCCTAATCAAAATATCTAATCTTGTCCTTGAGGCTTTGCAAAGCCCAAGGCACAAAATATCTCATAAAATATCTAAAAAATGCTAAAAATGGGAAATATATTGACTTTGCATCATTTTCCATGTGCAAAAATAGCTAAACGCACATTTGGAAAAAGCAGATTTTAGAGGTTCAAAAATTACAAAAATATTCAAAATTTATATCAGCAAAAGGTCCCCTGACTTTCCAGCAACATTTGGAAGCCTTCCTGATCTCAAAATGATGCTCATGATAGCTCGTTGGAAATATATGAGTGTCTACTTTCTGAAACAACTGAAATTTCCCAGATCTGATGCCTGGAAGTCCTCCAAATCTGCACCTGTGTGTAAAAAACCAGAAAATTACAGTGTGCTGATAGACCGGGCAGAGTGTGCAAAAAGTGAGCTTTTTTTGCCATTTTGGGGAAGCAGATGATCTCCAAATGTCCTGAAAATCACTGAGGGTGTGCTCATTAAATTATGACATCCAACGATACCATTCTCCTCCCTTGACGAATCCTCAAAGTGAAATGGAGAATTTCATGAGTTTTGACCAAAAACCAAAAATTGTCAAAAAGTGCCCAAAATTGGTGTGCATGACCCTCAAGGGTCCTCAGCAACACGCTCCGAAACTGAAGCCAAAATGTCAAGTGCTAATGTGCTTTTCTTCTCTTTCCGTGCCGGGTGCTTCCCTTTTGCCTCCTTTAGTTTCTCTTGAGTGGCCTTTAACTTGCGCCGGGCAAATTGATTTAGCTTTTGATAATGATTTGTCATCCTCCTTTGCAGCTCTAAGTCTCTGTTGGCCTTCTCAAGCTTCATCTCCAAATGTTTATTGGCTCTTTCTAGCCATGCCTCCTTATTATTTTCAATCTCTTGCTCAAGAAGTGCAGTGAGGGGAGTGGACTGAAGAAGGGCTTGTTCCTCTTCCTTTTTCCTCTTAAGAGCTTTTCTAAGCCCTAAGGTTCTAGGCTTCTTTCACCTAGGCTTGTCCTCTTCTTCATATTTATCAAACTCACCTACAAGTTCATCTATCCTTGCTGCTCTTCTCACCAGTTTTGCAAAAACACCTCTGAATGCAATGGTGGTCTTACTGACTCTGCTTTATGGAAATGAAAACCAAACACTGCCTTTTTCCCCTTTGATATACAGAGGAAATTTCAGAAGGTCATAAGTGTTTATCTCATGATCATTGTGTCCAAATAATTTGGCCAACTGTTTTCACCTTTAAAAACACCTTCTCCTTCCTCTCTGTTTTTAAACAATACACATAGCTGACAAATTTTGACCTTGTTTCATCCTAGTTTTGAGGGAAATTTGCAATGGTTATTCATACTAGTGATAATTCATCCCTTTGATGTTTTACTTCTAGCCTCATCACCACAACAACACCTCGTTTTTTCATAAACTCAAACTGTGGTTTTTTTAAACCTCTTACAGCACTTAGAAATTTTTGAAAACCAAGGGGGGTACGTAAAAATACCTTCACAACTCGATGAAAGGCCTTGTGGAGAGTTGGAGCAGCTTTACACGTGATTTGGAGGCGTTTTGGAGGGTTGAATTCATGCGCGGCACTTTTAGGAGGAAGAACGCCGCGCAAAACTGAGTGTCGGGTCACTGTCGGGCCCTTGTGACCCGCGGCTACAGGAACGCCGCGCGCTCGCACAGGAGCGCCGCGCGCCTTTGTATTGCAGTGGAAATAATGTGCACAGGAGCGCCGCATGGTTGCACAGGAGTGCCGCGCGGTGCAAACACTTTCAAAACCCTGAAAAAATGATTTGAAAACTCCCTCTCTGACCTTGTGAACTGCAAAGGGATGCTTGCTCGTGCTTGGGGGACTTCAAAATGATTTTGCCATGGTTTTTTATCCCTTTGAAAAAGCACAAAGTCCAACGGTCCCTTGTCTTTTAGAAATGCAAAATGAAATCAAACCCCTTGGTTAGTCTTTGTAAGGGTTTCGAACCTTTTGCTCTTTGAAACGATGCCTTTGGCTTGCTTTTTGAACTCAAAGAAAACTTGACTATGTTTGAGAGAGACCCACCCTTTTTAACGATATTGGAAATAGGTTTTTCATGCCCTTAAACAACGTTAACATGTATCAACCTATTCATAAAAACTTATTTTCAAAAGGTCAGAATCTGCTCACTGTGTATATATGTTTTAAAGGTGATTTCTGCCAATTTTGTCCCTTTGGTGACAATTTAACATAGAAGCTCCACTTGAATAATACCCCAATGCAATTGCATTCATTTAGACTCTGTCATTTCTGTTTATTAAAAAGGGCGCTTCTTCCAACATACTTCTTCTGCTCAAAATGTACCAATATGGTGTTTCTGGCCCTTAAATAATGAACACCTATATTTGTCTTAAAATATTCTCCAGAATCTGAAAGTATGTCAAAGTCCTTTTGCATATTATGCACAACTGTGTTCAGTTGTATGGCCTCTTGAGGGAAATGAGCTCAGGTTCCTTTGTCAATCATGATAAGCCTATTTGAAAAAACACCTTTTTATGAGTGTAGCAGACCAATACTTTGAAACATAATCACTATTATGTCCTTTCACCTGTGCAATGATTTACCTCATCAACCATTCTTCAAATTTTGTTTTGTTGGAGCTGTAGACTGTCCTTTGAGGGAAAACCTGTTAAGAGATGAGCTTGATCTCCTTTGATGGCAGTGGTACCCCTGCATTTTCCTTTTTGTTCTCTTCATATTTTCTCTGTTCAATCAAACTTTGAAAACAGTCAATGCCCTGGCTATCTTCTTATGAATGAAGGAGGCCTTTTACTTGGCGAAAAGTCTGAATATTGTTTGATAAAAATGCTTGAAAAGGGTTCCTTTTATATATGATGGCAAGCAAGCAAACTTGAAAACCTTACTGCTTTTACCTCTGCCTGCAATCATTACTTTGCTTCAGAAAAACCCTAGTCAATGTGTTACTGTCTCACTGCTCATTAAAACAAATCTGTCTCGTAGTGAGCTGCAACTTTTCAAGTCAAAATTTGGCCATCGCCCTCTACTTATAGATGAAGGAGGCACCTTAACCCTCTTCTTATAAATGAAGGAGGTTCTAGTCATGACTTATCAACAGTCTCTTGACAATGTTGCTTTTTCTTCTGCTGTCCTTTCAGGCTGAATAAGGTTGCAAGAGTTTGATGAGTAACTCTTTGCCCTGTAGGTGCATCTCAGGCTCATGATCACATTGAGAAGCAGTTGTCTTCTCATGTGGAGCTGAAAATAGTCTTTTGAGATGCTGACATGTCTCCTGTACTTGTAAAATCCATAAAACAGTGTAAAACACCTAAAATCAGCTTGAAATTATGGTCTGTGTATTGCTGAGACTTAAGGGTGTATAAGTGGCACGACTTAGGGCTGTGACTAACTTCATTAGCAGAGTGGGAGGTCTGTTATGACTGGTCTATAGCAGATGGAGGTTTTTTGGCTCTTTGATGGTTGCCAAGGGTGAAATGCCTTAAAGCGCCACTTCCTAACTTAGGGGGTTTTCTTTGAATAGATCTGGATTGTCTTTTTGGAGCTGGTGGGCAGACTAGTATGGTTGAGGTTAGGTAGGATTGATAATGAGGTTTCATCTCATCATGAGAGGACTGAAAAGTAGGAGGGCGAAAAAATTTTATGGGTGTTTTCCCAGCTGGAAAATATGACAAATTTTGGATCAGCTGCTAGAAAACTTGGCTGTGAGAACTAGTCATCACTAACAAGTGAAAAATATTGATGAATAACATCTCTTTCTCTACGCATATCAATTTTTTTTTAGATGTAATAAATGAGGTTATCTAATTACACTTCTCCGGCAGTGGCGCCAAAATGTTTAGCCAATTTAATGTCTTAAATTGTTCAACATAAATTATCAACCAAGGTTTGTAATTTGATGAAGTGTGGTGCACTATATGTGCTTAGTTAACCTTCTTATTACTTCGTTGTATGTATTTTTATGTTGTTTTGGGGGATTTTTTTCTTTATGTCTAAATGTTAATTTTAAGAAATGAAACCTATGAAATGAATCAACTTAATCTAGTGAAATTTAAATGTGTAAAACAAACTTTGAAAGAATAAAGAAAAGGAAGTGTTCTTGAACTAATCTAATTTGCATTAAAAAGAATCAAAATTTTAAATGGTTAGAATCTGATCTAAAAAATAGAGTACATATTCTAATGATTTTGAAAATTAAAGTTAATCCTACTCCATGGATTAAAATATGAATCTTATGACTGAAAAATTGAAATTGCAATACTATTCTAGATGAAAACATATTCAAAGGAAAAATCAACTAATGTATGATCAATTACCCCATCATTCAATATGGAAGTGTGACATAGTCACCCTCTTGACATGATGTTCAAGCAATCAATTACACTTTAGTTTTGAAAATTTAATCTAGGAAAGAATTTAAAATAACATGTAAGGAAAAATACTCAATTACTGTATAGGTTAAACACTCAAGCATCCAATTTGGAAGTATAGCATAGTTACCTTCTTGGTATGGTTTACAAGCATTCAATTATACATTTAACTGAGGATCTTAATCTATGAAAACGGTTTAAAAGCATGTAAAGGAAAACTCAATTATTTCATAGGTTAAGCACTTGAGCACCCAATTTGAAAGTATGACAAGTCACCTTCTTGGCCTGATTTTTAGGAGCATCCAATTATAGAATTAGTTGAGGATTTGATCTAAGAAAGCAGTGAAATAACACAAAATAAAACTAAACAATTGTGAGCTCTATTGCCTCAAACATAATCCAATTGGAAAATAGATGAATCTACCTTCTTGAGATGTTATTGGAAAGAAAATATTACACAGTCATTCTAACATTGATGCTAAGAAACACATTCATAAATTGAACCTATGATATTGATCTAAAAGATGTAACACAATATTAATCTACTTGTGAATTGACAAAATAGAGAAAATAATTAAACTAAAATGATTAATGAAAAACATCCTCCTATGAAGGGGCCCTCTGCGACAGAATAGGTAGAAATCCTAGCTGACTATATGCACATTAAGCAGAAACTGGAACCACGAACACGATTCTTGAATTACGAAAAATAATAGAGTTTAAATCATACACAATGTTTTCAGAAAATTAAGATTGTCTTCGGTCTTTCCATAACCGGTATTTTAAAAAAAAAATGTAACTGTGAGGAGCTAATTACGCCTACAGAAGGCTATTACAACCAAAACATAGAATTAAATTCTAACTGGTTAACTCTTGATTTTCTACGTGAGAGAAAATCAAGATTTCTTCACTCTCGACTTACGTCCTTTGACCAAACTTTGACAATGATCACAAGCACCCTCTTTTGTCGATTTTGACCAACTGGATAGGACGAAATCCATATATGGATCATTTTGGAGATGCCCATGTGGCTTGTTCCTTTATTTGCTCCACGAAACATATCAAACCTTAAAATTAGCCACGAAAACAACAATTAGCTGCAGAATAGGTTGCGTTATGTAGCTAAGTTAGAAAAATTCATTAAAATAAAAAGAACATCATAATATAACATAGAAATCATTGAAATGCATTCCATGAGATAAAAAATTACATTTATCATTGATCGAAGTGTATGGACTTATGAAAAGGTAAGGAAAAGTGATAATAAAGGATGTCAGAGAAAGGAAAATTCTAAAGTTCAACAAGGAGAGCCAAGAACCCATCCCATTGAGGGGGATTGGTAACATCATTCTTTATTCCCTTCCCAAGTGTTAATACACAAATTATTTATGTATCTTGTCTTGTCTGTTGGATATTTGGAGCAACTCTTATTTATTTTTATTGTTTAACTGCTTTTATTGCATAGATATGGGTTTTTGTTGCATTTGTTTCGACCATCTATTGCAAATCTAAGGAAGTTATGCAACCATATTTGTTGTTAGGGTTGTTTTTCACACTAACAATTTCATACACTTGCATTAAGAATTTACGCTAACAATTGGTGACTCCACATGGGTTTTAATTACACATTGTTGTTAATAATTGGTGACTCCATTGTGTTTTATTCAGATTCCTACATGACCAGCTGCTTCAGTAACTAGTTTTTTTCTTTAGTTATTTTTAGCCCCTTGATGTTGTTTTTAGCCTTTTATGCCCTAAAACAGTAAGAATTCTAACTTATGGGTGTTTTTGGGTGTTCTATGTAGGTAACAAGTATCAACCGCGTTAGATATAGAAACATTTTCCATAACCTGCCACTCGAGGATCCTGGACCTGGAACTCTCACTTTTTTTCCTAAAATCTACGATTTTTGCCTCGAATCGCAGCTATCATCCCAATAACTACGATTTTCCCAGCTTACAAGTCAATACGTGTAAGTTGCAACCTTTTTCGGGATTTTTTCTGTCACCGTCAGGGTTTTCCACAAGCACTGTTCAGGGTGGTATGACTTCTGTTTAAGCCCGTTCTAGGCCTGGATATGCTTAGTTTCTCTCCTTGAGGGTTTCAGTACATTCTTTCTAGGAGGGGCTTAGCTGAGTAGGTAGTCTAAGATTTTGTAGCGCTTTTAGCCATTATTTAGGTTATGATCTCTGCTTCTTTCAGATCCTTTTATATATGTTATTATTCCACCCAAAACCCCCTCTTGAGTTTTGTTTGGTCTCTCCCTTAGGGTACTCTTTGTTTTCCTTGGGGTTTTAAACTTTCACCTTCAATTTTGTAACAATGTTCCCTCTAGTTTCTTTTTATTTTATGCACCTTTTCCAGTAGATCTGAGTCATTAGATCACTGTCCCTTTTAACTTATATATATTAGTCATTTTTGTGTGTTTTGAGTCAATTTCACCTGCCTCTTAGACTAGTTGTTTGGGAAGCCTTCTTTTGGGTTGAACTTATGCATCTTTAGCTGTTTCTTTTACTGTTGTTTCAATTTTACTACACTTATTTAGAATTTTTTCTTTTTCTTTATACAATCATCTGGGATTAATTAAAATTACCACATGTCTTACACATATGCACACCTAAAGCGAAGAGCACTTGGTTTACACCACTAAGCCAAGATATAAACATCGTAATTAATTTATCTGCCCCTTTGTTCCTTTGTTTATCACTCTTCCATATTTTTCGTGTCATTTGTGTCTTGCCATAATAACTCTCACAAGGCATTTATCCTAGAGACTCCAATGCCTTAATCCTCAGTTTCTGCTAGGAAGACTTACTCCAAAGTGTAGAATTTGAGTTCTTCCTCCGTTGAGTCCTTAAACTAACTCTGATCCTGGTTCATTGGGTCCTCCCTCTGATTCTGAACCTAGTTCTCCTCCTCCTCATTCCATCACCATGTCAAGCACCAATGCAAGTGCTAGTCCTCAACCTAGTGGTAGCCCCAGCCTTAATGTCAGAGATGCTACTAGTGGAGCCGCTACCAGAACCATTTCGGCTACTCCTTTTCTACCTTTTATGGCAGGTTTAAGCCTCCCCGATTTCAGCCAGGTAATTAACGACCCTATACTACATGATCCAGGTTGGTCTGTTATGCCAACTAAGCTTCCTTCAAACATCCCTAATTTTGAAGGAAACACTAGAGAGGACCCTAATAATCACTTAATCTCCTTCCACATGTGGTTTTCGTCCAATTCTATCATTGATGACTCTATCCATCTTCAATTATTCCAACATACGCTCACTGGAGAAGATGCAAAGTGGCATGTCAACTAGGCCACTGCCTCTTATTCCAATTTTGTGACTCTTGCTAAAACATTTATGTATTATTTCTAGCTACCTCTCCAATATGATATTGGTACGATTTTTTGACTACATTCTGTCAAACTTCTACCACTTGCCTTTCTGACCATGTCCAAGAATGGTGTAGAAGGAGGAGCTTATGTCGAGCTCCTAGATTCAACGACCATGTATATATGGATTGGTTACTCAAAAATGCTTTTTCCTTCTACTAGTAAAGATGTTGCATCTCACTTTCCTCAAACCGAGGAAGAAGCTCCCCAAGTTGCATTAAAATATGGCTTGATCTATGACCAATCTGGTTATGTTTATACTATTTTACCGGATCTTCCTAGACCTGGTGGTGCCAATGCACCGGGGCCATCTCATGTCACCAATGGTATCGTTGGATATATTTCACATCTGTATACTCATCCTATCATGGGTTATGGTTTCCCTTAGATTGGGGCCAGCTCCTGTACGACTTATCCCCTTCCCGGTGGCATGTATCTAGGACAAAGCATGCCTTACGCATTCACCCCATTGCATCAACCGATGCAAGGGCTAGATTTTTCTCAACAAGTTTACCCCAATGTTGCTCAACCTACTTTCTATCATTATCCATAGCTCGGTGCTCAAATCCCTCTAGCTTTAGCACCCCAGCCTCCCGTTCCTTTTCAACCTCTACCACAACATCCACCTCCCCCTCAAGGTCAGGTGTATGCATAGTAGAGTGTGACTAATCCTCCCAATTCCAAGAAAATGAGCAAAGGAAACCAAAATCAACTAGCGCAGGGTAATCAAGAGTGCCAATGTAATCAACCAAATGCACCCGAAGGGAACCAGCCTAACACTACCAAATAGCAATAGTACGATTAGCCCAAGCATGACATTTCTCTTCGTACGAACAAGCCTTGTTCTTGTTGTGGTTTCAATGGCCATTATACTCATGAATGTTCCATTTTACCCCAGATGCGGCAGTTGTGGGAAGCACAAGAAGCATCTAGAGGACAACAAGCCATTGCTTCAGATCCTCCAAATACTGCACCAGTTCAACTGAATTTTTTCACTAATCCTTTCCCTAAGCAAGGATATGTGTTTGCCCAGCCCCCTAAATATTAGGCCACCCATCAACCTTCACAGTATGGTACCCCTAAATACCAGATTCTCATGATGAATTCTAAAGAGGTCAATACCATTGATGTCAACCTTCAAACTTAGTCGCGCCAATATGACAAGCCACCAGCCAAGTCTACAACCGAGTCCCAAACTAAAGTTTCCACAAAATCCATTTCAACACCTAATGCAACCTTACATATCCCTTAGCCTCAGGAAGAGGCTATTCCCAAGATCCCTAAAGGGCCATTACCCTGAAATGCTACTTCTGCCAAAGCCACCCACACTTACAGCATAGTAGATGACTTGGCACAATCTCCAGCTAGCATGTCATTGCTATAAGTCCCCCAGTCACGCCCTTCACAATATAAATCTCTATTATCTTCTCTAGGCGTTGTGGATCATTTAAAATGATCATTTGATCGTCTTTCACGTTTACAATTCAAAACATCCCCCCTTGCCCTCATCCGTCACCTTCCAAATACCAGCCAATATTTGTAATATCAATGTCTCACGATGTTTCATTGACGAGGCCGCATCCACCTGCGTGATGTTCGCCTCTATTTGAAATAAAATTGGATCACCCGAATTAGCCCATCCACCATCACCTTGCGTGCTTGGGACAGTCACACTTCTCAGCCCCTTGGCATGCACTGCAATTGTCCTGTCACTCTTGCGGGAAAGATTGTTTTTGTTGACATTGAAGTCATTGACACCCCCTTGGATTACATTATCTTAATGGGTTGTATCTATACCTATGTGATGTCTTCTCTCGCATTTGTTGTTCACCATAATATGTGCTTTCTTCACAATGGAAAAATTGTAACCATTGATCGGTTGACATATTACGAACAAAATTCTTAGACCTCCCCTGAGTCTAACATATCTTCGGTGGCCAATAAGAAATTATTTGCACCTCTCACTAGTGTTTCACCTGGAGTCTATAGATATTCCACCCTAATTGGTGTATTCCTTGGTCCCCCCCTCTCTTTATCACTGAGCCCAACTCATCAAATGTTTGTATGGTGTAATCGTCTCGGGCTCGCCACAAGCAGCTCGGTTCAACTAGCCAACAGCCTATTCCTATGCAACCTACAAGTGGTCACTTGACAGAGCCTTCAGATCCTTCTCTTCAAGAACCTTCTCCCTCTACTGGTGTCTCTTCCACCCCTTTTCAACCAAGAACGGTTCCCCCTAGTCTTAACCATTTAGGAGCCATTCCACCAGGCCATTACCCTTCTATTCAAATAAAATTTCTATCTCCCCCCTCTGGAGTCTTTTCGATGCATGTTATGGCCATGTTGAGGCTTCCAAATTTGACCCTGGGGATACCAGTCTGGTACATTGATCCCCCAGTAAACACTCCTCCTAGTCAGCTCAAACCTTATACCTCTTTGACCCTAGTGCAATTGGTTGCTATGAACCCTCCCTTTGTTTATGTGCCTCAACCATCTCATCAGGAATCTACTCATGTTGTGAAAGCATCTAGTGAGGGGGGAAAATCCAGAAAGAAGGAACCTAAGGATAAGGCCCCCTAAATAACTCCTACTCCTCCTAAGCCTCCAAAGCAGTCACCTCTGTGTGCTTTATTTCATGTTGATGGGCATGCTACCCATAATTTTCCTGACCTTCTTCATCTCAAACTTGTGGTCAATGAGACGTTTCCTAAATCTGATATCCCGAAGGTCCGTGCTACCTTACCCGATTCATCTAAAAAACTCAAATAATTACGTATGAATCTCCCTCGTTTATTGTGTGATATTTATGGCCACTATTATCACCTTTTTCCATGTCTTAACGACTTTAGTGACGCCCTTGAGGTTTTCCGCTAAATCGAGGTTGATCATAGTGGATCCTGTACTCCTCTACTAGTGAGTTTTACTTCAGCAGAACCGAAGGAAATTTCTGCACCCATTGTGATACCTCCCACCGATGTCGAGATAACAGAACCTTCAGCCACTATCCTCTATCTGTCATCATACAAGAGATCCATGGTGGAATACCCCTTCGGGGTATCCCATTTTGTTTCAAATGAACCTCCTTCACCGATCACCTTGGGCTCTACATCAGTAGATGTTTCATCCACTAGCTCTTCGTCTACCCTTCATAGTGATGTGTATGTGAACCATATCTCTCACGATGATACATTAGGTAGCCCTGTTGAGTCATGTGGCCTTTCTTCTGCAACTCCTCCCATATTTCATTCTAATGAAGACATTATGGAACCAATAACCACCCCTGAATTTCCTTGGGATGATATGCACCACTGTGCATACTTCTTTCTATAGTAGCCCCATGATCAATATGTTGTGGAGTCCAAAGACTTCATCCATAGTGAAGTTGATTTAATATATCCCCCCTTACATCAAAACCATGAATTAGATCCAAATTCACCTTGTAGTCATTACATTGACACCCAATGTTTGAGCAAGGGGGCATACCTTCTAGAGGATTTTGAAGGCCAACTCTTTCCTAACCCTTGCAATGCACTCTAGCTTAAGAGATTTTACCCATAGCATCTCCCATTGAGATGGGTGTTTTATTTCTGTCATTCATTTAGGTAACTTGCATTGTTCATCATCTCATTCATTGTATTGTGTCACCTTTCATATGGATCCATCATTCACACCGTATATCAGTTATGCCGACGGTGCAAGTTGCTTCTCCTAGAATCTAGACTCGGCATCCTGGGCCATTTTTACCCCCTTGCATATGTTAGTCCTCTCCAACAGCGTATGAATTAGATCTGCAACCAATAATAAGGCCGAATATGATGCAGTGATAGGTTTGTTAGTCAATTCCCTTAATCATCACATCCTTCATCTTCATGTTATTTTAGATTCCTTGTTGCTTGTCATGCAATTGAATGGTGTGTATCATGTGAATAACTATGTCCTTTTTAGAAGATATTTATGAGTGAAGTTCTTAGTGCATGAATTTGAAAACATTACATTCAATCATGTACCTAGATCCCATAATCACTATGTAGATAGCATTGAGAACAATATTCTATATTGGCACTTATCACATGCATTTAACACAAGAAAATGATCATAAAAAAATGGTGAACCATATAATCATCATATATAAAAATTTACATATCCATAATATGTGTCCACAAAATAAAAATGTTTTGGAGTCCTATACTCTAATACATCTGACATGTCCATAGCATGTTGCAAAAATAAAAAATGGGGGCACCAAATGACCCCACATCTAATCACCATCTGGAGGGTCCCGAGCCAATGGCTTGGGTCCTGTAGTCGACAAATCGCACATAGCCTGACCAACCATTTCCATGCACCGCATGACCCCTCGCCACTCAGAGGGTAGCTCGATACATCCCTCAATGTACCCGTCCTCAAGATCGTGCCATCTACGCTCAGATATGCAGGTCATCAATAGCTCTCACCTGCTGCAGATATCTTCCAGTAGGGCCTGATTTTCAGGTCCATGGTTGTCTCTCGCTCTACTAGACTCTGTATCCCCTGGTGTTGCAAGTCATCCCATATACCCTGTCAGCTTCACCAGTGTTATATCTGTATACCAAAAGTAAAAAATCAGTACCACATACAGATTCTTAAAATGTTAAATGCACCATAATATATAGCAACTTTCACTTACCATCTAGTCCCCATGCATGACCCGGCGGAAGTGGCAAGTTAGTGTCACCCTGAAATTTCATACCATTGTATGGAGAGTCATATAAATATAGTGGAATCTGGTCCCAATGTGTGAATAACTTGAGTTGGAACACTCATCTGACTCCCCTGCCTCCTCCTCTCCATTGTAGCTTCCCCCAATGGCACATCTTGGGCTCTCATGGGCCCCCATCCTAGATTTTTACATGAGGCCGAAGTGTGGGTATTTTATTGAAGAAGAATGAGCACAACAATATACTAAAAGCATAGTCATGGTTCAATTTTTTCTTTCATAGTGACTGTTATCATTTCATCGACGACAACATCATCTGGGCCCACCCATAGTAGCTCCCACTCAACACACTCTCAACTAAAATCATCTACCCTCCGATGAAGTGGTGGAATTCCTGGTTGCGTAGGATCTGTAGTACTGCTGCAACGATAGCCCATGTCTCTAGTCTCACTAGATCACCGATTAGTATGGTTGTTCCCTTAGCACAAGCATCTAGTCTATAGTGGTGTTCCAGGAACTATGATATGTTCCACCCTCGTAGTAACATTGGATGCATATCTCCCACCACCCCCAATGGTGGCAGTCCAGTCAAGAAATAAATTTCTTGTATGGTCAACTCGATCTAGTGCCCATGAACTACAAAGACCTTCTAGTATGGATCCCAGTAGCTGACTATCCTAGACAACAAGGGCTCCCCTTCCCTCATTAGTGGGTTCTCAATCAACTTGAGAACACCATACCTCACGAGTGCACCTTGGACCACCTAATCCCCCCGGATCTCGAAACGAAGTGCATCCAAATCTCTCTCTCTCTCTCTCCAATCGATCTTTAACTCTTCCATACCTGTACAAACCCAGCATGTTTGCCAGTTTAGAGAAAGAAAAAATACATCACAATAATCAAGCCCTAGTTCCCAGCCAAAAATAGGTCAAAATCCACTATTCTTACCAACTCGCAGTTTCTCGGCCCTGTACCCATGATTTCACAGTTTTCCCCTTTGAAAACTGTGAGCCAACTCATAGAACAGGGCCTAGGAAGTGCGAGCTAGCCGTGAGGAAGAGCAGGGTGTTGTTCCTGGTCTTTGGGCACCTAATCTGAAAATATAATCCATTGAAAATGAAGAGTAAGGTTAGGACACCTACCTGAAACTGACAGATCTTGATTCCAATGGTTGATTTTTCCACTATGAACACTGCAAGATTTAGGGCCTTCTCCTCCTCTCCAGGTTGACCACAGCTCCACTAGAAAATGAACCAAATTGGAGGGAAATCACCCTATTAAAATAAAAACCCTAATTTTTCTTTCGCTAATTGCGACCAAACCATAGCTCGATTTCATGAACCATTAGCACCATTGGAAAGCTCTCACCGAACTCTAAAATGGGTATCCTTTTGTTTTTGATGATTTTATACTTCACTCGGAAGCCATTTTTCCAAGAAGGGTCACTTCGCTGCCTCTCAAAATAGAATTTCTTCACTTGCCCTACATGTACTTGGGGCACCACTTTGCCTCCTTTTCATTGCATGTGTCGATTTTATTCATGAGTAACCAGCTTTTCCTCATGCTTTTATGGCCCCCACCAAGCCTATTCTGTGTGGTAGCCTCATAGATTCACCCTTGTTCAGAGCATCCGATTTGAGTCACCATCACATTCCTCGAGTCTGTCCCAATTCCCTTTTGCCTCTTGTTACATTATTCCATCCATTTGTGCCTTGTCTCTCTCTTGTGTCGCCCATTTTGGCCTCCAATCATATTGTCCCCCATCCCCTCTGGAGTCGAGTCAGTTGCTGCCAGGTCATCTATGATTTTTATGCTTTAACAAGGGAAGTCATCCGTCTGCTACTTAGTATCCCCTCTTCCATCATCATGTCTCGTGTCAATCCATCAGTCACTTTTTCTATGATCCCTAGTGCCTGGAAAACCTCCTTCTATCAACATCAGCACATTCATTCCAAAAGACAGGTCTGGAGGGCAGTGTACCTTGGTTTTGGCTTCCATTCTTGTTTGGTGCCTTGGATCAAACAAAGGGACTCCTCATTTCCCTTTGAATTGATTGTTTCTCATCCGCTCCAATTCATAATGGTCGAGATTCATATACTTTATGGTTTGGTGATCCAACAAATTATCCCAGTGATTCCCGGGTGTGTGTGAAATGTTTTAGACCTCGTGAGGGGGTGGCCCTTCAGGTAGCCCCCCACATGCCCGAATGACCTAATTTTATGCTACAGCCTCAGATGAAGATCAATAGATTTGATGGGTTCAGTTCCAGCAGCCTACAATGCCTATAGCATGCATGTATCACTCAGATGATCCATTCATATTTTCAGAGCCATTTCCTGTTTATCAGGGCTTCTTTGGTTGTTATGATGTCTCATGTACTTAGATATTATTGTATTCAGTCCTGCCTATAGTCCCAAGCGCAGTATGTATGTGGTATCCCTTATATTTTTTCTGGCCCATTTTATGCCATCATATTATGTACTTTATATCTCAGTCTCATTTTACTGGGCACACCATTATTCTTTGTACTTTTTCATCTCGACGAGCATAAGTATCGCTCCCCCACCTCACTCAGAACAAGTACCAAAACATTAAAGGAGACTTGTATCATTTGTAGGTCTCACCCCCTTGGTTATTTCCCTCTCTCACTTCACTCCATCTATGTATCTCTCTCTCTCTCTGAGTCCCGTTTGGTGTCTAGTGATTGTGTTCTTACAGTGTACTTTGGTCATACGATTAGCTCCTAACGCTCGCACATTGGGGGGAAATCTATTACACCAATTTTTTTTCATCTAACCATTTACAATGAGATGGATCCATGTACACCACGTAAGACCAATTTTAACATAGCAAAATTGCTTTCACTATAAAAAATAAATTAATTACTCATTTTATTAAGTTATTTATGGTTCAGAAAGGAAACCCCATGAGGAATAATTAAATATATCATTATTTATTTGATTTTCCTCTAGGAATAATTAATTAAACCACTATTTAAATAATATTCATGGTCATATTTAACTCAATTATGAGAAATAATTAGTTAAATCGTTATTTATCTTATGTTTCTCTAGGAATAATTAATTAAATCATTATTTAGTTTTCATTCCTTGTTAAATTTGACTAAATCACCTAGAAATAATTAAACAAATCATTACTTATTAAATTATTCCTTAACCCCATTCTTGAAATGATAAATAAATAATTTATTTGTTTATTATTTTAAATAAAGAGATTTAACCAATTTAAATTTCTTTTCCCTCCAACAAAATATAATAAAATATTCCAAGCATTTAGATCTATATCTTGGTTAATAAAATTTTATTATTTGCCATCATCGAGGATAACTCAATATTTTGTTATAAATAGGAGGGTTTTCCATTCATTCCTTACTTTGATCACTTTTATTGTCGCGCTTTGATCATTCTTATTGATGCTACTATTTTGATTCTTGACCACCCATAGATTTAAACACGTCTTGGGTTTTCTACACCATTATGAGAGAGAAACTTCTAGATCTTAAGCATTGAGGACAAAAAATAACCCATCCCATTAAGGGGGATTGGTAATGTTGGCTCGAGGGGTCCTAACCCAGGTTCAGAGGTTAAGGTTTTCTGAAAAACCCCTATACTATTGGCCCTTTCGATAGTGACTTGCTTGCGCAGGCCAAAGTATCACCCGAAGAAGTATGGGAGGGTGCTAAAACCAGGTTTCCACACCCTGAGAGAGAGTAGGTAAGAAAAACAAATATGTGTTCCCAACCTATCAAGCTCACATTTAACAGATCTATTTACAATCTTCTATAACAAAGCACAGATCTAGTAATTACCTTCGCATCCACGTGCATAATATCAATCTATCAGCACAACAACTATAATTGCAGCAATTAACAGATCATAGTATTCATATAATAGAAACAAAGATACTTTCGCAGCTATCAAACAGGTAATTTCGCAACTTAATCATACAACCCAAATTTGCATCAATCATAAAAAAATAGATTCAGATAACATCAGATATCAACAGTACTTCGCATATATATTAATACTAAAATCCTCTTACAATCCCAAAATATTTCCTGCGCACACAACCAGCAGGGTCTGCACATAGCAGGACTGAGGATCTCCGCACACATAGCCAATAGGAGTCCTTACCCAAAAAACCCAACAACAGATCTAACAATTCGTGCTTAACATCAATCCCGATTCTTTTCTGCCTTAAGACTCAAAAAGGTTCATCTATTTATACCAGTTTAGCCTATGCATCCAATGGTCCACAAATTGTCGTTTTTGGACTCTTGGTGTACCCTTGACCCGTTACAATGCATTCAGGGCTTTGACCCACCTCAAAACCCCTGCGCTAGACTAAATAATACAAAAAATATACAAAAATGGACAAAATTCGCAGTTTTAGGAGACCCTGTTCCAACAGTCCCCCAACACAATCTTATGACTTGTCCCGAGTCACTGTGATGGTGGGACCTCCACCTACGCCTGCAGCAGTCTGATCGCTTCAGCCAATGGGGGCAGAACACCTTCACTTTGAGCTGCAGCATTTTCCACAATGTCTACCAACTTCTGCGAAGTCGGGCCTTCCATTGCAGCGGTGACACTTTCCAGAGTCTGGCTTAGCTGCTTAATAGCAACATCAACATCCTACAAGAGCTTGAGGGATTCGGTAACCCAAGGCTTCAGCTGGTCACTGAGAACTTTATTCTTATTTCGGAGTTCATCAATATCAGTTTGGAGGGTGTGGTTGGTTCGCAGCCATGCCAAGCACTGAGCAGGAACCAAGGTGGGCAATGTGGCCTCTATCTTCTAGAATGTTTCTTCCTTCTGCCATAGGTCTTGGTTTATTTCCCGTAGGATCGGATCGCGCTAGACCTTGGTCCATAGCTGCATGGTTGTTTCTAGTAATTAGGTGCCCTAAGCGATCTTCCCTGTGATGACGCTTGTAGCCACGGTAACCAGCGCAGCTCGCTGGGCCCATATCTCCAGAGGTGTTTCAAGCTTCAACTTAGCGTGCAAATTTTCAGTCTGCTTCTCCATCTATGTTCTAACCACCTAAAATTCCATCCTGGAGGCCTTCAATGTTGCGACCAACCCCTCAATATTAGCCTGGGGGGTGGCTGTGGCCAGGATTTCTTCTGTAACATATGTGCAGAGTTGGTGAATCAAGTTTTTGAGCTCTGTTTGATGCGCGGTAGTGAGACAAACTTCAGCATTTTTTGCATCGATTGTCTGTTTAGCCACACTAAGCTGTTGGTGCACTTATTGGTCCCGATGGTGAATTTTCTAAAACAAATAAGTGTATAGAGCCTGCAATGCCTCATGTGGCAGCCTGGCTAAGTTCAGCTGTACTTCTGCACTGGCTTGGACTTGCATTCTCAGTTCAGTTGGGTTAATCACCAGGGCTATGCCAGGTAGCGAACATAGGCGACTGTCTGCTGTAACTAGTGTTGCACTACTGGTGGCCGAGGGCATGCATACCTGAGTCACACTGGTCTGCAATGTGTCTATCTTCAGCTGTAGCACGAGGAGCTCAACCTGGATTGTGTCGACATCAACTTTCTTCTATTCTTCTAAGGTTACCCATCTATCCTCCGTGGCCAAAGTGACCGCGTCAGCAATTTTTTCAAGGTCTCTTTCGGTCAGCATGAATGTCTCATCTCATTCCAACCATTGAGAGCACTGCTTCTTTCGGGGCCCTTTGACAAGCTCACTTGTGCGCTTCATGCCACGAGTGGAGGCAGCTCCTCCTACATTCAATCCTTCTGTACCTAGATCTAGTTGTGAATCTACGTGAGCCTCTACCTCAACATCCTTCTCGGTGGTATTTTTCTACTGTGCATCCTTTTTTGCTGCTGCTCCCGTGTCCTTCCCTGTACTCTTGCTCAGTCCACCGGTATCCTTAATGATGATCGGTGTGATTACTTCTGTCGTGCTAGTTCTTTCACTGCCCTTCGTGCCAATTTTGAAGCCGATCTTCCAGTTAAGAGGCCAAAGCGTAATTACATTGTCAATTTCTTCATCCGCCACCATATAAGGGAGCGAGGTCCAGGCTTTATCCTTGCGGCTTCGAAGTTGGAAGTTGTGCATAGTTACTTGGAAGGCCGCAATTCCCTTGTATCTATCATATACTGTGGGCGATAACCGTGGTTGGGAATTGATAGTTGTTGCCAAGTTTCTCTGGAATAGGACCAAGAAGACTTGGTTGTCCTCGATGCGCTGCGCATCCTTGGAGTCCCACAAGTGCGCATAATGAGCCCCCTCACACATGTATGGGGTGAGCTCAGGGAGGGCTGAACCAATGCTATGAGAAACAATAACCAGGAATAACAAAAGACTCGTCCCTGCTCCTGGGACTCTCAGACATTAGCTAGAAACTCATCGCAAAAATACTGGGCCTAGTTGAAGCATACCCCTTTCCCACATTGGCCTGCTAACTGAATTACATATGTGGGGATAGAGGTGACCTGAAATTTTCTCATCATCTTGCACGCCAAAAACATGGTGCACAACTATGTGCCTTGGTCGTTGATGGACTTGACTATAAAGCCTCGAGTATTTCACTCCACATGGTAGGTTTTGCTCACGTACTCAGCAGTTTCACCCTTATACTTCTTGCCCACGTGCTCCAGAGGGTTTGGTCCACTCATGGGAAGGCCAATAATTCTATGAACCAGCACAGCATCGATGGGGATCCTGTCCTGGATCCATAGGCAGCCATCATGAATGAGGGCGAGCAACTATTGGGCTAGCCAATCTGTGATGTTGTAGTGACCAAAGTGTGGCATCCTTAGCAAGTTCAAGAGCCCAAACCTGGCCAATCCACACACCCAGTGCTGGGGAGAAATTTTGATCTCATCATCTACCTTAATCATGTCAAGGTATAACTATGGTGACAGCTTAGGGAAGGCCTCCAAATTGGCCAAGTCGTGATCATCAAATTTGATCTCATGGAGCCTTCCAAAAGGTTCACTGATGACGGAGACCTCTCCCAGCATTAGTGGCATCTACAGATAAGTGATCAGACCATAGAGGTTATTCAGCGTGCGCATCGAGGGCTATGCGTCCAGATGAAGGGAGGTAACCAGTTGATCAGGTCGGCAGGTTGGGCTTCCTCCTGAGCAACTTGCACCTAGGGCATCGCCCGTAGGGATTTTACGTTTCTTGGGGAAGTACGGGGCTTCCCTCCAGCCCATTTTGTGGGTTTCAGGGGTTTCTATGAGCCTTATGCCTTTTCCTTTCCCTTATTTGTGACTAGTGTGGAGAAAAATTCTTTAGCTTCAGACTCAATATCCACCACTTCCTCAGTTCCTTGCTTCGCCGAGGTCATTGGTTCCGAGGGTTCAACAGGATTCGTGGTCGTCATCCTGGCACAAAAGACAAACTCAGGATTTCTATTGTCAGAGGGAGTAGGTTTCTCAGACATGAAAGAGATGCTATAGGCACAGAAATTCTTACAGCATAAATTCGTCAAGGAAAAACATGCCAAGTACAAGCTATTCAAGTGATATGGAACCCTTGTCCGATTTATCCTGCCCATTTTATAGCTTTGGCGATCATCCAATGGTAGGGTAAACTTCACATGGAACTTACCATCAAGTAAACGGTAAAAAATCTCCAAAAATTCCCCCATTAAATGCCAGCCGCCCGCTCCTTCCAATGGTAATTTTTTCTTTTCACCCGATTTGACTGTTCCAATGGCTAGTTTTCATACCCTTGGTGCACTCAACACACCCCTACGCTTTTAGCATACCTCCCGTGCTCCCAACGCACCTGATGTGTTATGATTTTATTCCTTCTAATTTTATTCCTGCATCTTCGGTGCACTCCCTCAGGTTTCCAATCCTACGGCTGCCTCCTGTGCGGAGCATGGTACCTGTTGCGCTTATCTTCCTTAGTGGGTCTATCCCACTTCATACAGCTACTCTAGCCATATATTCATTTGATATAATATGGTTTTAGCCGACTGCCATTGATATAGCCAGGTAGCATATCGTCGCATAGGGTAGCTAATCAAATAGCTTCGCCATCCGTGATTTCCTTAACTGTATAGGGCCTAAGCCAGTGCTGTCAGAACTTCCCTGGGTGTTTCACAAATTGGCTATCATATAGCAAGACTAAGTCATCCTCCACAAAGGTTTTCTAACTAATATGTTGATCATGTCAGGCCTTATCGCATGCCTTCTAAACCTGTTGATGGAAGTTGGCAATGAAACAGTCTTCCTCCAAAGCCACAAGCAGTGCTAACTGCTCCTCCATGATATCAGACTTTGCCATATTTGTGAAGGCTGCGATGCACAGGCTAGGAAAAATATATTCCATGGGCATAACGGCCTCATTACCATAGACCATCCTAAACCGTGTTTTCCCTGTTAACTTCTTACAGGTGGTTCGTTAAGCCCATAAAATAGATGAAATGTGCACGTCTTAATCGTTGTGATCGGTGTTACAGACCTTGGTCAGTGCGTGCTCCAAGACCTTATTAAAAGCTTCGACCGCGCCATTCTCCTGAGGGTGATATGGAGTGCTTTTCTCATTATGGATCCGAAACTCTTCCTTCAAGGCCTATATTGTTTCATTGACAAAGTGCGTACCTCTATCGCTCATCAGGATTTTCGAACATCCAAATCTGGTCAAAATTTGCTCAAAGATGAAGTGCGCAGTGATATCTGCAGTGCAGTCCTTTATTTCTTGTGCCTCAACCCACCTATTTACATAATCAGTAGCATTTATAATGTAACGCACACCTGTCTTCTTTTCGAGTGGATTAATAGGTCCTACAAAATAGATGGCCCAATTGTCAAATGCTTGCAGGGCCATTTGCGGTTGGAGGGGCATTTCATCCCTACGGGATGGCCTTTCGGTGCATTCGCATGTATCACAGGCCTTACAATAGTCATGAGAGTCACTATGCAGGGTAGGCCACCATAATCTAGCTCTTAAGATCTTCCGCGTTTTGGAATTCCCTGCGTAGTGACCTCCTGCCACCCCATTGTGGGCTTCTGCCAAGATAACATGTCGTTCATGTTCCAAAATGTACCTTCGCAACACTTCATCTGCTCCTATCTTATAGAGGTGACCTATGATAATGGTAAAGTCTGTATTGCGTGTTACCAATTCTTTCTTCTGTTGCACCGAAGACTCCGCGGGTTCCATGCCTATAGTTAGGAACTGAATAATGTCAGTGAAGTGCGCATCGACTACCTTAATAGCAAATAGCTGCGCATCAAGCAATCCTTCCTCCAGGTTAGTTGGTTCCTCTCCAATCTTAATTCGAGAAAAGTGATCTGGCCCAACATTCAACCTCCCTGGTTTGACAATGATTTCAATGTCTTACTCCTGGAACAACAGAAGCCATCGACATATTTCCCCCCCCAACACAGGCTTATTCACCAGGTACTTCAAAGCTGAATGATCTGTAAAAATTTCGAAGTGTCCCCCTAACAGATAATGCCTATACTTTTGTAATGCATAGACCATGGCCAATCCTTCCTGCTCCATGGTGGCATAGTTGTGCTCTGCACCTGAGATTTTTCAACTAGCGAATGAAATTGGGTGATTAATGTCTCCCTCTCTAAGTTGCATAAGGACCACTCCTAGGGCGATTCTAGAAGCATCAATGTGAACATGAAATACCTTTGCCCAATCAGGAAAAATAGGGATAGGCACAAAGACCATATTTTCCTTGAGTAGCTCAAAGCTCTTCTGACACTCGTCATCCCAAAAGAATGAAACATCCTTCTTAAGCAGCTTTTCCAAAGGGGGTGTGATCAACGCATATCCTTGAATGAACTTTCTGTAATAGCCCGTATGTCTGAGGATCGAACGTAGCTACTTCTCATTCATAGGGACTACCATATTGATGATCACTACAACTTTCACAGTGTCCACCATTAGCCCTTGTCGGAAAACTATATGTCCGAGCAAGATTCCAAAGGGTACGCAAAAGATACACTTCTTGATATTCAGGGAAATCTAGTGCTTCCGATAGGCATCCAACATCATGTGCAGGTTCAAAACATACATCTTTACTAAGCCAAAGACAATCCAATCATCAAAGTATACCTCCAAAAATTTATGGATGAATTCTTTGAACACTACAACTACTACCCGCGAAAAGATCGCAGGGGAATTTTTAAGTCCAAATGGCATGACCATATACTGAAAGGATCCCCATTCGGTAGAGAATGTAGTTTTACTATGATCTTTAGGTGCGATTCTGATCTGATGGTACCCTGAGAACCCATCAGTGAATGAATATGTCTCCTGGCCTCCTACGCTATCGAGGATCTCATCAGAGAACGGTGTTGAGAAAGGATCATGTACGCATGCATTATTCATCTTTCACAAGTCCACGCAGATGTGGATTTCCCCCTTCGTCTTCTTTTCCTGAACCACCATAGGAGTCACCTAGTCTGACTGTTCGACCGGTTCGATGATACCTGCAGCGAGAATTTTATCAATTTCTTCCCTAATCTTATTTCTTATACTTAGGGTTTAGTCGATAAGGGCATTGTTTTACAGGGCGCAAATCCAGTTTTAGTGTGATGCGCATAACCCCTAAGTCCCCTGTGATCCCATTAAGCTCCGAAAACTTTGTTAGAAATAAGTCTTGATACTCCATGAGCAGTTCCGCAACCTTGACTACTGTCTCATCATCCCAGCAATCCCAAATTTTATCCAACTTGGGTTGCTCTTCCATGCCAACGTTAACCTCTCGCAACTTCAAAGGCTTCGTAACATCCACAGTGTAACAGAGGTCCTACAACTACACACTCCCCCTCTGATTCTAGGATCGAAACATTACGCGAATCTTCATCACATTCTTTTATGATGATATTGTGGCAATTGAAAATATCTTGTATCTGTGTTTCCCATGTTGGTATCTCCAATGCTATGTAGGGGCTAGATTCCCCAAATACAAAGGTATCTATATCCTACAGAGCTTCATCAAGCGCCTCCAATTCTCCTGTTAACCCGAATGTCCCCATAAATTCGTCCTTTAAAATTTCCCAATGGCAGGTTCGTTGATGTAGCTCCACATATAAGTACCATGTGGTGGGAATTGGTCCTAAGGCATGAATAACAAGTGAACCCATTCTTTTGTATGGTGATCACACCATTTTTCCATCCAAGCGAACAAATCTTCGCGCGGATCCCCTAGGCCAAGAAATATCTTGACGCATACATCGGTCGGAGACTCAAATCATAGGATCATCATATCTCGACATTCCTCCCAATCCTGAAATTCCCCCTTATTCGTGTCCCACCATCTTGCAGGTGTTGCATGCATAGCTAGATTAAGAGCCCATAGTCTTCTTTCTCTGGGAACCTCAACGTCAAATGCTTGCAAAAAATATTTTATACTATTAGAACCATCAAATTAGGGCAGTTCTCTTACCTCTGAGGATATGTAGTAGACGTCCCTTATGATTTGTAGGCAGCACAGTGCAGAGAGATCATGTAGCTGGTTTTTCCAGTTTTCTATTTATTCATTAGAGTCCGAGGAGCATTCGCTATCTTTTTCACAGCAAAGCACACCATCGACTGTAGGATTGATCCAGTCTTCGTCCCTCGTAGTTAGTTTATAGATGTGATCCACCTCCTCTTCCTCATGTACTAGCTCTGTGTACCTTTCTCCTTCTGCGGGGTCTAGTCGTATGATCACCCATGTTCCTTCACTTTCAAACACCATTCTTCTCTTCTTTAAATTGATCATACCACCCATATCGATGGCCCAGTCCAATTCTAGGAGTGCAGGATAGGGGTCCATATCTTTGAAAATCTAAATGACTTCAAAGTCAACCCGGACCTTAACTCCTGCAATATTTACCACGATCTTTGATATTTTTCCCAACGGGATGATCTTCTGTTGATTGGCCATGCGTAGCTAGATAGTGGACCATTCCAACTTAGTTTATCCCATTAGTTTCCAAGTTTGTTTAGGTAGTACGTTCACATCTGATCCTAGGTCTAGAATAACCTGATCCATCTCATAATCACCAATCTGCGCATTCAACTGCATCTCCCTACCAGTGTGTCTCTTATGCTTATATATTTTGTGCACATCCTTAACCTCCATGGCTAGGGTTGTTCTTTCTGTGCAGCAGCCGATTAAAGCTTGGAGGCTTTCTAACACCCTTTGGTTGCATAGCAGCTTCATACACGCCAGCAGGAATGGTTTAACTTCCTCATCTGCCTTGAGGTTCATGGAGGCTTACGAGTCAGATGCCATAGCCTTAGCGAAGTCTTTTCAAGATGCGACAAAGGTTTCCTTCTCCTTTTGTAAGTCCAAACCTTCTTATCTAGTGGCTGCTTTACAGATAAGAGGATCCACCTCAGCCTTCTCCATAGGCCCTCCAGTGGCCATGTTGTTGCATGTTATCACATTAACGCTGGTCCTTCATCTCGAGGTTCTTCCTTTACCCTTTGTACATTCTACGTAGGTGTTTGCTACTTCTCCTGGATCTTGGCTATTAGAATCAGGAAATCTTCAATCACGTGATCCAGCTGTCTATAGTACCTGCAGGATTGTCTTGCAGGGTTCGTGCAATCCCTTTCAAAGTGCCTTATTTCCCCACAGTTATAGCAAATCAGTTGTCCTCTCCCCATACATGTGCTTCCACCTTGGCTCCCTCCCTTACCCCTAGCTGGGGAGCCACCCAAACTAGAAGGGGATCTTGGTGAAGAAGGATCTGATTGTACCCTATATAGGTTTCCTCTGTCTATCATCAGATCATAAGTCTGGAAGTTCTACTCATCATGGCCTATAGATATACAGAATCTCCACCATTGTTGGTTTATTTCTGGGACATATGCAGCAAGGTGGGGGCAGTGGTTGGTATCGTGCAGCCCAGCAATGTGACAATCATCGCACCACAGCACCAACCCACTTGGCTCTGTAGCTTCCCTAGGACGCAATGGGCTAGGTCACCCAGCCTACATGTAGTCTGCTAACAGAGGACAGTTATCTTTGGTGTGGCCATTCACCCTACATCGTATGCACCATATTTCAGGGCTAGCCTCTGTTCCTCACTCCTTCCGCAAATTTTGGATCTCGTGTGCATTGCTTCTAGCTAGCCATGTATTTTTTGTTCTCCTAACTGGGTATCATCCCTTGGCGCAGCCTCCAGCTTCATAGCAATCTCCAATGCCTTCTCCTACGACTCAATAGCTTGATGACCCATTGGCATGCACAAGTAGGGTAGCAACATAGAAATGAACCATTCTGTGTGTTTTCTATCATCATACAGAAATCCTCCTTCTCTAATTACCTTCTTTAGCCACTAGTCAGCTCTCCATACAGACTCGGATGGTCCTTGCTTGAAATCTTTGAGATCGTTCACTATTTGAGAGTAGGACTTAGGCTTCTTGAATTGTTCTTTCAAAGAAATTTTAATCTCTTCAATGGTCGAATTCGCATGTTAGTCGATGTATCCCATATACCTGTCCAAGGCTCTCCCCTCAAAGGCAAGGGATAGTTGCACCCTTTTGATAGCATCGTTGGCCACGTTCTGCACATTCCATACCAATCCTACAACAAACCAGACCGAATCCATTTCTTCATCCCCTACGCCCTTGAAGGTGGGTAGCTTCATGTGCGAAGCCATATCGTCTTCTGGTGGTGGTGGAGGTGAGTTCTTACCCCTATGAGGGTTCGATGGTGCCATAGACGGAGAGCTATGCAAAGCAGAATTTCTTACTGGACTGTAGGTGGATCGATCTCCTTCTTGATTAGTTTTGTAGTACTTACCACTGCGCATTGTACCCTCACTTTGATCTTAGCTCATTCACTCTGTATGGCTGCGCAAAATTCTCTTTTCGCACGATAAGATCTTAAATAGTAATGGCAGATTTTTTAGAAACTTACCCTAGAAACCCTTGAAGAACCTTCATTCCACCTCAGAATAGGACACAAATTGATCAATTTCAAATACTGTTACGAATCCTCCTATCACACTATCCACCCAGTGATCTACCGTGTGCATGATGGTGTTATCAGTCTTTTCTAACTGCTGGATCAGCTCTGGGGTCCACTGCATGACCCGTTAGTCCTTCCAGCACTTATGGAAATCTACGAGCCTTGCGAGCCACTCCTAAATCTCAGTCACAAATGTCACAAAGAAATTTTCATAGATATCTGTGAAAATGTACTTATTCTTCCACTTTTCTATGGTTATCTTTGTACTACGATTCTATCTTACTGCAAATTCCTGAATTTTCTTTTTGAACCACTTGTTGATCTCTTTCTTCTCAGGTCTCTAATGTGTTCTTGGCATTACCCAATCTCTCTCTCACAATGTTCCCAGTCCCGGCAACAGAACTATTTGTTGGCTCGAGGGGTCCTGACCCAGGTTCGGAGGTTAAGGTTTGCCAACAAACCCCTATACCACTGGCTCTTTCGGCAATGACCTACTTGCACAGGCCAAAGTATCACCCGAAGAAGTATGGGAGGGTGCTGGAACCAGGTTTTTGCACCCTGAGAAAGATTAGGTAAGTCAAGAAGATCTGTGTTCCTAGCCTATCAAGCTCACATTTAACAGATCTATTTACAAGCTTATATAATAGAGCACAGATCTAGTAATTACCTTCGCATCCACGTGCGTAATACTAATCTATCAGCACAACAACTATAGTTGCAGCAATTAACAGATCATAGTATTCATATAATAGAAAAAAAGATACTTTCACAACTATCAAATTGATACTTTCACAGCTTAATCATACAACCCAAGTTCGCATCAATCATAACAAAAAAAAATCTAGATAACATCAGATATCAACAGTACTTCGCATATATATTAATACCAAAATCCTCTTACAATCCCAAAATATTGCCTGCGCACACAACTAGCAAGGTCCGCACACAGTAGGACTTAGGATCCCCGCCCACACAGCTATCAGGAGTCCTTACCCAAACAACCCAACAACAGATCTAACAATTCATGCTTAACATCAATCACGATTCTTTTCTGCCTTAAGACTCAAAAAGGTTCATCTATTTATACCAATTTAGCCTATGCATCCAATGGTCCGCAAAACATGGTTTGCGGAATCTTGGTCTACCCTTGACCTGTTACAATGCATTCGGGGCTTTGACCCACCCCAAAACCCCCGCGCTAGACTAAATAATACAAAAAATATACAAAAATGGACAAAATTTGCAGCTTTAGGAGACCCCGTTCCAACAGGTAACATCATTATTTGTTCCCTTCCTAGGTAGTAATATATATAAATTATTTATATATCTTGTCTTTTCTATTGGATATTTTGAGCAACTCTTGTTTCTTTTTACTGTTTAACTGCTTTTACTACATAGATCTGGGTTTTTGCTGCATTTTTTTCAATCATCTATTGCAGATCTAAGGAAGTTAAGAAGCCATATTTGTTGTTAGGGTTGTTTGTCACACAAATCTAAAGTGATTTATTTTCGTACACTTACGTTAAGAATTTACGCTAACAAAAATCATGTGAGCATTCAAGACTATTTCAAACGCTTCAAACTAGAGATTTGCATCTTTTGGAATCCTTCTGGAGAAGTCCTTCGGTTCGTTCTTCTAACAGGGTGGAAATTTAAAATTTAATGCAGCCATGGCCAAAATCGGCTTGGGAAAATATGTTGGTTGGATGGTTGTAACCCTACTCCCATGTTTAATGAATGTTAATGCTCAACAAAGTAATTAATTCATGGGGACACTATTACAAGGAATGCTCAACCTTGAAATTACTTTCAAATCATCCTTCAATTTTTGTTCTTTTGTCAAGGATTGTTTATTGGTTATATATTTTATTTCCTAACAACATATGCTTTGAGACACCAGGATTTATCAGTATCGACTGTGGAGCAAAAATAAATCACACTCCAGAAAACAACATCACATGGGTTTTTGATACCAATTACACAAAGTTCGGGGAGACAAAAGACATAGGAGATGTCAATAAAAAGGGTTCCTAATTACATATTCTATGGTATTTTCTACAACCTATAAACAATACATGCTACCACTTTCTTGTGACTCCCAGTGCACCTTTCCTTGTAAGGTTATGGTTTTCCATTGGAAATTATAGTGGGTTAGCAAACCTCCCTATTATATTTTCTTTCTCTATTGAGACACTGGATATGTTGGTTTTGAAAAACATAACGTTCACAAATGAAACAATCATATATATATATATATATATATATATATATATATATATATATATATATATATATATATATATATATATATGTATATATATATATAGTGTGCAGATTTAGTTCTTCCAGAGTGTTGTATATTTTCTTGATCAGAACGTCTGATAATGACGATCCCTATATATCTGCTATCGAGGTGAGAATATTCAGGATGACATGTATCCTCAGGCTAATTCAGGTACAATGTTTAGTTTACAATCAAGATATGATCTTGGTGGAGAATCCTGGGTCAGGTGATTTTTTTTAAATTTTTATGCTTTTTGTACGAAAATATAAGCACCATAATTTTTAAATACGCAGAAGAGATGCTTAATTTTTTCGTTGTTTTGCACGTGTAATACTCTTTATAACCATGACGTCATCAGAATATCATCTAAATCTCTACAGTGGAGGATGAAAAATCTCTATAGTGTCACCAAGAGGAACCTCATAATAGAGAATTTACTTCGGTGTAATGATATATATCTATATATATATATATATATATATATATATATATATATAGAATTTTACGTTATGTGATGTGATGTTAAATAAACTAAGGTTATGTAAAATAGTTATAGAATTATGTTATGTTATGTTATATTTTTTATATAGAACTATAATATATAGATATGTGATGTTATAACTTTATAATATTATATCTAGGACTTTTGTGATCCATATTGTAAATGAGAATGTATTTTGGATTAATCACATCTGTAGGAATTTACAGGGTAAGTTCCGTAGATCAAGAACCAAAGGTCACTGCTCACAAACAAATCACAAATCAGTACACTAGTATAATCACGTGGTTAAAACCCTCAAAGAGGGAAACACTCCACACCATGAGCCAACGAGGCCACTTTAGGGAATTTATTAATATAAAATAAAAGTTACATATGTTTCTCTCATAAACGGTTACTCAACAAAATGACCCTCCATGCTCTTTAAATA
Organism: Pinus albicaulis; assembly: GCA_034641835.2. NCBI lineage: Eukaryota > Viridiplantae > Streptophyta > Pinopsida > Pinales > Pinaceae > Pinus > Pinus albicaulis. The sequence continues at coordinate 871,243,050 of CM076571.1, forward strand.
GAGATCATGGACCAATCAGGTGTTAAGCCATGGATCAAGTGTCGTTAATATCGAAGTGAGAGATAACTGTAGGATCACTACAAATCATGACCGTCGGATTATAAGTTACAAATTTACATGGTAAAGAAACATACTTTACCTAACTCTACACTAGACTAAGTTATTCTTAACTATTTCCTATGTGTCGGAATATCCTAACATCCCCCCTTAAGAACAAATTGGGATAGTATTGAAGGATTTACAAAGGTGACACAAAAGGAGCCTATTTCCTATGTGTCGAAATATCCTAACATCCCCCCTTAAGAAAAAATTGGGATAGGATTGAAGGATTTACAAAAGTGACACAATAGGAGAAGGAAGGAGGCATTAGAGCCTATCCCCCCTTAATGACAACTTTCCTGAACTCCAAGCATGGATCGAAGTTTGGTAAACTTCACTTCTGTGAGAGCCTTCGTAAAGATATCGGCTACTTGATCATTGGTCGGACAATACTGCACTTCAATAACACGATCATGAATGAGATTTCTGATGAAGTGTATGTGGAGTTCAATGTGTTTCATACATTGATGTTGAAATGGATCTTTACATAGCTGAATGGCACTCTGATTATCACACCAAAGTGTAGTTGGATGCTACTAATGAAGACCAAATTCAAACAGGATCTGACGAAGCCACATGGCTTCCTTGCTGCCTTCAACTACACCACGATACTCTGCTTCTGCTGAAGAAAGGGAGATGGCACTTTGTTTCTTACAAGACCAAGTAATAGGTCCTGAACCAAGAGTGAATACATATCCTGTAGTGGACTTTCGATCATCAGGGTCACCAGCCCAATCAGAATCAGTGAAACCAATCAACAAGGGAGATGCTCCTGCACTGTAATGAATCCCGAACTGAACTGTACCTCGAATATATCAAATTATTCTTTTAGCTACTTTTCAGTGACTTTCATTAGGTTGGTGCATAAACCGAGTGACAAGACCAACGACAAAGGAAAGGCCAGGATGGGTATGGGTTAGATACAAAATTTTACCAACAAGTTGATGGTATAAGGTAGCATCAACTTCAGGGGTAGTACAGTTTACTGAAATCTTGACTCTAGACTGAAAGGGAGAAGGGGCAGGCTTACATTCTTCCATGTGAAAGTGGTGTAGAAGATCACAGGCATACTTAGGCTGAGAGAGGGTAATGCCTTCCTTGGATTTCAAGACTTGAAGACCAAGGAGATAATGCAAGTGTCCTAATTCTTTCACTTCAAAATTCTTTTTGAGGCTAGACTTCACATGGTTTATATGGTTTGGATCACTACCAATAAGGATAAGATCATCAAAATAACGAACAAATATGGTGAAGGAATTACCCACCTTCTTGGTGTAGACAGTGTTGTCAGAATGACACCTAGAAAAGCCATTATCTAAGAGAAATCTATCCATTTTGGCATACCAAGCCCGAGGAGCTTTCTTGAGACCATAGAGAGACTTCCTAAGGCGACAAAAAAGGCTGGAGTCTTTTTGGATAAAGCAAGGGGATTGTTCCATGTAGATTTCTTCATGCAAATCTTCATGTAGGAAGGCAGATTTAACATATGTCTGATGGAATTCCCATTTAAAGGAGGCAGCAAGGGAAAGAATAAGGTGGATAGAATTCATTTTGGCAACATAGAAGAAGGTTTCAGTATTGTCAATGCCTTCAACTTGTGAAAAATATTTAGCGACAAGACGAGCTTTATGTCTATCCACTTTTCCATCTGGTCAAAATTTTGTTTTGTAAACCCATCTGCATCTAAAAAAATTTCTTCCTTTTGGAAGAGGAACAAGATCCCAAGTATTGTTTGCCAATAAGGAACGATACTCTTCATTCATAGCTTCATCCCAATCTGGATGATCAGAGGCTTCTTCAAAGGTTTCTGAATCAATTTTTTTTGGAACTTGAGCCAATAAGGAAGAGGCTCTTTCGAACTGAGAACGTGTACGTCGTCAATCGGCAGGGTCACCTGCAAGAGAACCTGCTGCATCCCGAGTAGAGCGGACCCATCTTGGAAGCGGTGGAGTATAAGGAACAATTTCACGAGCTGGAGGAGGATTTTCATCCTCGCTTTCATCATCTGAACTAGAAGGAATGCTATTAAAAATAGAAGAGAGAGAGAGAGAGTTGGCACATATGCCGAATCAGGCTCGCAGGCCAAAGGTGGCACACCCACCGAACTAGGCTCGCAGGCCGATATATTTTCATCAAACTTTACATCTCTTCTAATGATTATATTTTTGGATTTGGGTTGAAGAAGTCTATATCCTTTTACATCTTCAGAATATCCAACAAAAATACATTTTTCACTCTTAGGTTCTAAGGCTTTATGTTTTGCATCTGGAATATGGGCCCAAGCATCACTTCCAAAAACACGAAAGTGACTTACATCTATTTTGATTGAGCTCCAAGCTTCTTCTGGAGTTATATTCTTTAAAACCTTAGTAGGAGTGCGATTTAATATGTAATTTTCATAGTTAATGGCTTCTGCCCAAAAATTGAGACCAAGTCCTTTAGATTGAAGCATACAATCAACCATTTCTTTTAAGGTGTGATTCTTCCTTTCAGCTACACCATTTTGTTGTGGAGTATATGGAACATTATGTTGCAATTGAATGCCATGCTCAGTGCAGAATTTGATAAATTTGTTGTTAACATATTCTCTGCCATTGTCTGCTCTTAACTTAAGAATTTGATGTCCAGATTGTTTCTCAACAAAGGCCTTAAAGGCCAAGAACATGTTAAAAACTTCACTCTTGAGTTTTAATAAAAATACCCAAGTGTGTCTGGAAAAATCATCAATGAAGGTTAAGAAGTACTTGCAACCAGAGAAAGAAACAACAGGAAGTGGACCACATAAATCACTGTGCACAAGCTGCAAAGGGGCTGAAGCGTGCCAAGAGGCACGTTTGTCAAAACTATCCCAATGATGTTTTCCTAGTACGCATCTGGAGAAAACACCATCCCGGCAAGATACCATAGGAAGGCCTGTCACCATATTTTCCTTACACAGAGTTTGAAGAGAGAGATAGTTTAAGTGACCAAATCGCTCATGCCAAAGTTTTCTCACATCATCATTATGAGCAACAAAAAAGGAGGGAAGAGATGATGACCCAAAGTTTTCAAACTTATACAACCTTGTGGAATCATCAACAATTCCAGTAGCTAAAATATGTTTAGGATCTTTTAGGTCCTTGATTACAACATCATGAGGTGAGAATTCTAATATTTTCCCTTCACTTGAATGAGTTATCTGATAAACAGATAGAAGGTTGCATGACAAGGTAGGAACACATAGTACATCATTAAACTGACCATTATCTAGATGAATGGTTCCAGATCCTACAACTCTAAGATACCAACATAAATATGTTTGGAGTTACAATCATTTAAAGAAGAAAACATGGATTTATTTTTAGCCATGTGGTAAGAAGCTCCAAAATCAATGAGCCACTCATGAGAAGGAGAAGAAGAAGATACATTTAATGCATAACTAGATCTTGATGCTAGACAACCACAAGAAGAAAGTGCCATGCCTGAAGATGAAGGTGACGAGTGCTCCAAATTGATGTTGTGCTTCTTCATTTCTGCTTCTAAGGCTTCCATCTTCTTAAAACATTTGGACTCTAAATGGCCATCACGATTGCAAAAGTTGCAACGTCTATCTGTCTTCTTTCCTTTGTTTTTATATGCCTTATTATTTTGGTGAGTTGCTTTTTCAGTTTGTGGCTAAAATTGCTTAGGACCTTTGTTTGGTTTCGGACCATACTTTTTAGGATACTGCTTATTGGGATTCTTTTGATATGATTGATGTTGGGCTCCTAAGGATTTCTTAGAAGCGTTTCCAGCAGTGATAAGACCAAGGTGTAAAAATTTTTCTTTTTCTCTTATCAAAGAATCACAAAAGACGTCAAAAGAGGGATTCTTGTAGGTGGCTCCTGAAGAAATGATGGCTTCTCTAGTGGAATGGAAGGCGAAAACAAATACAGATTATGCAGAACCAAGCTTAGTAAGAATGCAATAGATGAGGCTACCATAATCCTTTTTGACCTTACAACATTCTAAAAGAACTCTGAGGGTCTTGAATTTGGACAAAAAATCTTCAATAGAGGATAAATTATTGGGGTCGAAAGTAAGCAACTCATTTTCAAGTTGATGGGCCCTAATTTGATTTTGAATTCCAAATACAGTATTTAGCTTGTCCAAGGCTTCATGAGGGGTGTCAATGTCAAGGATATGAAATCGAAGATCTTGAGCAATGGACATTCCTATCAACCCTCGTACTTGATCTTGTTTATTTTCCCATTTAGCAACTTTATCATCATCATAAGGTTTAGTTTCTAGCCCTATGGCTATTCTATAAATCCCTTTACTTCTAAGTATATCTACCATGTGAGGTAGCCATTGGAAATAATTGGTGCTGTTAAGAATAACCAGGCATGCACTTTCCATTTTTTTTTAAAAACAACTGAAGCTGAGAAAAACTGAAACTAACTACTCCAATGGAAATATCTCGAAAAATTAGGCCCTTTAAAAAAAAAACGGCTCGAAAAACGGCTTCTGGATGAAGAAGTTATGCCTTTTGAAAAAAACGAGTTGTAGATGTCGAATATTTATGGGAACGGGATGAAGTGTGGCTCTTTAAAAAAAAAATTCCACCCCTTTGAACAAAAACTTTTTACAAAAGAAGCTTGAGAAGGAGACTTGAACCCAAGACCTCTATTCTCATAAACTAACCCCTCACCAAGTGAGATAGTAAAAGGATTATGTTATTTTATAAAGGAGGAAGGGGGGATGATGATGATGATTATTATTATTATTATTATTATTATTATTGGAGGTGTGTGTGCCTTTTCCTGCACAAAAAATGAGCAAAAAAAAATGAAATGCAAAGTCTTACGAAATAATGTTAGATTCTCGGTTAGCCTTAGTGGCAACTATCACTTTTTTACTATTTCTGATTTCTCAAGATCACACAAAGATGCAGAGAAAGAGCATACGTAGCAAAAAAAAAAATCCCTTTTTCCTGTTTCTGATTTGCTGATATTGCATGGAGCGCACAGCAAAGAGCATACACAGAGAAGAGGGTATAGATCCGGCAAATAAATAAAACCTTAATACAGGAAAAAAACTGAAATAAGAAGAACTATTAACAAATATAACTGCAAAATAGATGCTTTATACCTCCAGATCTAAAGTGACATAACTTGGACAGCCGGAAATCTTTTCACATGAAACAAAAGGCATTCCTCACTGTAACAGATGCTCCGGACACAACCAAGCAGTTTTCCAAGCCTAGAAATTTTCAAAAATAGTAGATCTAAAAAACGGCATTCACATGCAGTCAAACCGGCTTCGGATTTTGATCAACAACGGACGCGGCCCTCAAAATAGCTCTGATACCATGTAGGAATTTACAAGGTAAGTTCCGTAGATCAAGAACCAAAGGTCACCACTCACAAATAGATCACAAACCAGTACACCAATATAATCATGTGGTTAAAACCCTCAAAGAGGGAAACAGTCCACACCCTAAGCCAATGCGACCACTTCAGGGAATTTATTAATATAAAAGAAAAGTTACATATGTTTCTCTCATAAACGGTTACTGAAAAAATGACCCTCCATGCTCTTTAAATAAAGATCATGGACCAATCGGGTGTTAAGCCACAGATCAAGTGCCATTAATACCGAGGTGAGAGATAACCGTCAGATCACTACAAATCGTTACTGTTAGATTATAAGTTACAAATGTACATGGTAAAGAAACACACTTTACCTAACTCTACACTAGACTAAGTTATTCTTAACTATTTCCTATGTGTCGGAATATCCTAACAATATCATCACGATTTGGATGACAATTAGAACCAACTAATGTGGTTCATCTTGAGGACAAAGATGAAAAAATCAATCAATCCCGAAGAATACATAGTAAGGATGCATTAGGGTCCAGAGTTAATTGTTAGGAATTAGTTATAAATGAATTAAAATAATATGTAGTTATAAACTAGTTGTTAGGAATTAGTTGTTATTTATTTATCTAAATATATTTATTAGCCATTATTTTTTTATATAAATATATATTAATTAATTTCTATTTATAATAATATTATAAGGATTAATTAAATAAACTCAATTATATTATAAGGGTGTAAATAAAGTATTAGATTATTCATTAGAATAAGTTTAATATTTTTATTAATAATTAAATTAATTAAAAAAAATAAAAATTATATTAAGAGCTCAATTATTTAAAATTAAGAAATGATATTCATATTAAAATTGAATTAAAATAAAATAAACAATTAATAAAAAAATATTTTAAGAATTTATGTAATTTTTAATTATAAATAATAATAATAATAATAAAAGAGTCCACGAGGTCTTGGATAGACGGTGATCGTGCACTGTTAAGACACTCCATAATGTGAAGTCACCGGTTCAATTCCCTGCTCCGATTGGGGTGATGTATTTGGACATGATGATGAAGATGTAGTCCTACTCATCTTACAATAATAATAATAATAAAAGAGAGGAAGGGGGAGCAAGGGGAGATCAAGAAGAAAGGGTTGGAATCTAGCTCCTACTTAATTTCCAACAATCATCCTTATTCAGATTGGCTGCATGTTTTTCAATCTCAATAGTCTTTCTTAGCTTCCTATGGTGAAAGTGATCAACCCTAGAAAAGACTATGAAATTCTCAATGCATACATGGTTCTTGGATTTCTCTGCATGTTCATCTCGAGCTTATGAGTGGGAACAGTTGTGCCAAGTGTCTATTGCTGCTCTTGGATTCTCTAGTTAATGGAGCGGTCAGTTTCTCCAATGTAAGCAATCCCACAAGAACAAGAGATCGAGTAGACCCTTTATATATATATATATATATATATATATATATATATATATATATATAATAGAACTGTTTTATGTATAAACAATATATATAACTATAATATATAGATATGTGATGTTATAACTTTATTATATATATATAGTTATAAAACTATGTTTTTTTATACATATATATAATCAAATTTAATTAAATAACAAATTTTTATTTTTATTTTTAACTTTAAAGATTAATATTTTACGTAAGTAATTAATTTTAAAAAATTAAGTGTACTATATTTATTATTAAAAAATATTCAAAATATTAATTAATTTAGATTTTAAAAAATTAAATATATATATATATATATATATATATATATATATATATATATATATATATATATATATTAATTAATTTAGATTTTAAAAAATGAAATAAAATAAAATAAAATATTTGATAGAGGCTTACTATGAGCAACTACATTTATCATGTCAATCTCAATTTCCTAATTTATATATTTATTAGTTATAGTTTGGTTGTTTTTTCTTAGTATTTTGGGGTATATTTTCAGTCAAATTTGTTAGAAATTTAAAATGCATTTTAAATAAGAAAAAAAAATGAAAAATTATTTCACTAAACTCCTAATGAAAAACTTTAACACCTAAAATAATTATAAAATAGTGTTTTTACCATTTAAAATTAGAAAATATTCATAATAAATATGATATCAAATTGCAAGTAAGAAAAAGAAAGAAAACCTAAATAATAGTTCTTTTGGTGGTTTTGAAACATTTTCTTGGTGGTTTTTTGTGGTTTTATAGTTTGCTTTTTGTGTTTTTTTAGTTGTTTTGAACGTTTTTTCATGGATTTTTGTGGCTTTATGCTTTTCGGGGTTCCATGGTGGTTTTCATGGTTTTTGTATGGTAATTTTTTTTTTCAAATTAATTTATTTAATTTTACAAGAAAAATTAAATAAAAAAGATCAATAGTATAGGAAACCTACCTTGGATTGAGCCTCTAGGATGTTGGCGGGCCTATTGGTAAGGTTGGATGGTTTGCTCCATGGTCCAATCGCTCAATCAACCTCCAATACCTCAACTGAGCTACTATTTATCCGGTGGTATATGCAAAAATGACATGCGTAGACCACTGTCACGCGTTTTAATAGAAAATAAAGGAACAATCAAGCATTAGAGCTCATTCAAGCCATAATGCTCAATCAAGCTATCTTCTTAGGACTCAAGGAGCTCAATCGAGCACTTAAAAATGGCTCGCTTGATCACATAAAATGCTCTATTGAGCTCTCTTTTTTCACCTAAACATGCCTGCCCTTCCAAAAATTGTATCCCAACTCCATTCTTTTACCCATCCATTAAACTTGGTTTTGGGTTCGAGTACAAGTAAATTCATGGGGTACTCCTAGGAATCAATGGAGACCATCACATCCTTAATAAACCCTCAGGATCTACTATGGATATGTCTGCAAGTTGCAGCACTGTGGTGGTTCTCCTTAGAGCTCCTCGGAGGTTGAGCTTCAACATCATTTCCCTAGTCATGGCATTAATTATAGCCCCAACGTCAATCATTCTGGGAGACTACAATACTATTAATTTGTACATCCACTATCATGCTACCAAGATCCAAATAATTTGGGGAGATGACCTTCCCAAGAATTATATCGGACAATTTACCAACAACATTGATAGTGGGGGAATCTATCTGTATTCTTATAAGCCACTTGAAACACTCTTCCCTGATAAATTTGTTGTATATGTGAACATCGTTTATGGCCCGAAGAAGGGATATTTTAACACACATATTATTCAATACTCCCAGAAGTTTAGCCTTTTCTAGGGTGTGTTGTTTATGTTGGATACATTAGAAAAATTTTGAGGTCTAAAATGGGCCTCCTAAGAAAAATGTACAACCAAAATAAAATTTATAAGAACCAATATGATTCAAGATGATCATGTCAGCCATGAGGGATGGTTCACCATTTTTAGAGTAAAAAATTTAAAATATTAAAAAACAATAAAATAATAAAATTGTTTTTTCAAGTCATATTTTTAACTTATCTCCCTATGTTTTTACTCAAATTTCGAGCGGGAGTACTTTTTGGATGAAAAAATTAATTCCTCATCCAAGGAGTTCCTATGTTTCATACTTTCGATGGACCATGATTCATGAAAAATGAGAAATACATGAAAAAATGTGATTGCAATCATGTTTTTTATGTATTTCTCATTTTTCTTTTAGCAGGGTCCATAGAAAGTATGCAACATGGGTGATCCTTGGATGAGGAATCAAATTTTTCATCCAACAAGTGTTACCGCTCGATATTTGAGTAACCCAAGGGAGATAAGTTGAAAATATGAGTTTAAACAATAGTTTTTTATTTTTCCCTCTAAAATTTGATGATGCAATCTAATATTATTTTATTATTTTCACTATTATTCTATAATTTCCTTAGGAGGCCCATTTTAGATCTCAAAATTCCCCTAATGCAACCTTTCAAGATAGGATAGGGAGGTATATTGAGTTGAGGGGAACTATCTTCCTTCTCTTATTCAAGATCTTGAGATGGAAAAGGTGGGTAAGAATCTGGAAGTACCTTCCCAAGCCTAATGTTTACTGGATCTTGACAGCATAGCCATGATAGGATGTTTACGCACTATAGACTTGTTGATAATTCTTGTTTTTTGGGTTCATATTGTGTTTGGAAGGCATCTGAGGTTTCTTGGGTGGATTATTATAGGGTAAATTTGACTGAGGTGGAGGAGGAGGCATTAAGGTAGGTGGTTGGGATTCCTAAGGCCTTTGTCTTTGTGAAGGGTTCCCCCATTAAGGAATTTGAGGTTGATATGGCTAGAAGGGTGGACTGATAGGATAAGGAGGAAATTTAGGAGGATAGGACCAAGGAGAAGGCATGGACTAGGGTGAGTGTGCTAGAGGATACCAATGTTGAAAGGATTCACTCTAGTTTGGATTGAAAGAAGGATAGTGTGCACTTTGCATGTCTTATTGATTGGTCAAGGGCCTTGTGGCCTCCTTTGGTTAATAAAAAAAAGCTTCTAAAAGCCACCATTTTCCCCTTGGTATATAGAATTTAGGCCTATAATACAAGGTAATTTACCATTTGCGTAGTTTTCCTCACATGTAGAGCAAAATTCTATAGCATTCAGTGGGGACTCATTTCTGGGGTGCCCCTTGGTGAATCTAGGGAAAATATAGCTAGTGCCCTTTATGTTTCCTCTATCTTTTTCTCAATCTTCATAGTATCCATTTGTAAGGAAAATGTATGCAACATATCACTCTTAAATTCTTCCATCATAATCCTTATTTCATGTTTGATAGTTGAGGTAGAGGGAGAAGAGTTGACCAGGCCTTGACTAGACCTACCTATCTTACTTGCGGCCCTAGAATGACTCTTAAATATTTTCTTGATGTTCTCATAAGTAAATTGGTAAATTTCTCCACTAGACAACATATTAAGGGTCTCCATCAAATCCTACCTAATCCCCCAAATAAGTACAAGCTTAAGGGATTATCTGTCAAGGGTATAGTTATCCCTTCTGTAGTTGTGTTGAAATATTTCTTCATAATCCTCCAAAGATTCATCTGGGTCTAAGGTCATTCTAAGGATATTTTCTTTTCTTTTTTTTCTGTTGATCTACAATAGTCCCTATATTTTTTATTAAAATCTTGTTGCATTTGATCCCAAGTGGTGATGTTGCCTCCTTCCAAGCTCATGAAGCAACTCAAGGCTACATCCTTGAGTATAGGAATAATGTTATATTTTTCTCAACAAAAGTGTAATCATAGGCTCTAAATACACAAAAAACTCAAACATGAATGTATTAGGGTCTTAAAAATCTAAGCCATGGAAGTGTGGGAGAGAAATGCGGCTTATATTTTTCATTTTTTCTTCCCCATTGGTTGTTGTCATAGGAAAGAGCTCATTCCACCTATTTTCAACCATATTTTGGCTACTTTATGTAGGTTAATCCTCCCCTATGGGTTCTTCAAAGATCTTTGGTTGCTAACCTAAAAGATTTTACAGCTCCTTTGTGGTTAGAGTAGGAGGTTCACAATCACCAAAGAAGAGTGATGGTTGACTTCTTGAAGGAGTGGGGATTTTCGGTAGAAATTTACCTAGGTTATCCCTAATCCTACAAGGCATGAAATAAATATATGGTTTTTTGTGGTTTTCCTTTTATTTTTCTTTGGGTTTTTATAGGCAGTCAAAAAATAATGTAAAGAAAAATTTATTTTTCAAGAAACAAAATGGAAAGAGAAAGAAACTCAAATAGGAATCAACACCTACTTTGACATCTCCCTGACAATGATGCCAAAAAGTGTTGAGCTCTGGTATTGCAACTATAATGTTGCAACTCCCAGGGCTACCAACTTTTACTTTATCAATCTGGGGTTTGTACAAACTTAAGAGGTGATAGTGTTGTATACACAGTATGCTAAGCTCTACTCAAATTTCTTCTGAGGCAGTGAAACAAACCAAGGTGTATAGATACCATTCTACAAACTAAATCTAGACCTCGCAAGAATGAAAAAGTGTTGCAAAAAGGAAACACTAATCTAATTACAAGAATGAAAATGTTGCATGAAAGTAAATTCGAAACCATTTTTAGGAAATGGAAATGTTGCATAAAAGTAAACATTAATCTAATTGCGGAAGATGTAAATGCTAATATACTTGTAGGAAATGTAAATGATAATCTACTTGCAGGAACGGAAACCCAATCTAATTGCAGAAATGGAAAAGTTCGGAATGGAAATTATAGCCAATTATGGGAAACCAAAGACAAGAAAAGAAAACCTATTCTAATTGCATAAAGTAAAGATAATAAATAAACTCCAAATCACTGCATTCAAAGGATATTATATTCTAGTAACAAATTTCATTAAGTATCTTGGAAAGTAATCATGTAAACCATCCCTGTATCATTCAATTCATAAACTTGTTTACTAACCATAATTGTAGAAATGTATTGCAGTGGTGAAAAGAAAAATACTAAGTGGCCTCTCGTGTTCCTCAAACTTGGTTTTAGAGCCTATGTATTACTATATAGGATCAAAATGAAAAATAAAAACTCAGAGGGAAATTAGGTTTGAAGTTGGAGAGCTTATTCACGGTGCTATAGGGTTGCTACAGGTTGCCCTATTTTGTTATGGGTTTGAATGTGAGATAATTATAACGGATTAGAATGTTATTTTAAGGTGATTAAGGGTAGTGGAATATGTAAGGAGACTATATAGTTCCTTTCAAAGCTTAGTACCCCTCGAGGACCCATCTTGAACAAGGAGAATACACGTGGTAGCCTCTAACAAATATGAAATAAATTCTCGGAGAAAAAAATTTTTGAGGAAGGAAGGTGGATGATGGTAGTAATATCACAATGAAAATGATAATTTTATGCCCTAAGCTCCAACAGTATGACCTACACACCAAAAATATTACCCAATATTGTAAAACATCTAAAGCATGCTAACAATGTCAATTACATAAAATTAAACTAGAAGAGAAAGGATGAGTTGAATTTTATTCAAGATCTTCTTACTACATGAAAAATGAAACCTATAATCTTATGCTTTCTAATATAAGGATTACAACCACAATTTCCAAGAAAGGTGAGTGATGAATCTGCAAAGGAAATATTTTATATAAACAAAACTTGCAAGAAAGGAAATACTACTAACCTAAGTACAGAAAATAAAGATGCATAATAAAATGTAAAAATGAGAGAGATTAGAGGCTTTGGGTTGGGCCCTAACCCAAGGGTACTAAATCCTCTAAAAGAAACTTGGATTCAAGTTAACACAATGATTTCATTGATATAAAACAATTCTCAAGTACATGATATGAAAACAAAAAATGACAAGTACAATCTCTCAGACCTAGCAGTCACTATTATTCTCTACAAATTTGAATCATTTTGAGCCTTTGGGATCCCTTATTTATACAAAATAGGATGAGGGGGAAACCTCCTTGGAAGAGGGCTACTTCCCTCCAAAATCCATAGAAAGGTGGATCTAGCTCCCTATGATCCTTGCAATCCTTGAGTGCATCAGATGTTCAATAGATCCTGGAATTGTAGGTGAGTAAATTCAAGAATAAAGTCAAGTCGTAGGTGATTAAATTCAGGGTAAAATCCCCCTAGATATATTACATCTTCCTCCAACATATCTTTGCATAATAAATGCACCATTTTCCTGCACACTAATTATGTTATGCCATAAGATATGATAAAAATCCTTTAATCTTCATAATTAAACACATTATAGTAAAAAAGGTGTTATTGAATGCAATGAGAGAGTTAAATATATGTTAAAGGATGTCCATATGGGCCTTATTATATACCTATTAGTGAGGCCCATCAATTACTAATATATTTTTTTGGTTCACAACTCTATGATATCACAAACTAATCTCCTGTAACTCTACACGATTGTCTGTTACTGTTACATAAAATTTCTTTATTTTTACTGGATTTTCTTGTAATTGTACATAAATTTTTGTTTGTTGGAGCTATGAGATATGTAGGAAATAATTAGGATTCGACCTTATAAACAGTTCTTTCCATTTTATTATTTGGATTTGCAACTAGTTAAGAAGGAATTTTTGTACATTGTGGGGGTGGTTGATTTGCTGGAGTTCTAATTGTTGGGGTTGAGTTAATTGTGGTTGTTGAGGAGGGTGTGGTTGTTGTGGAAGGGGTGGATATGGTTGTTGAATTTGTGGGTATTGTTAATATGGTTTTTGTTGATATGGAGAATAAGGTTGTTGACACAATTATTTTTGGTATGGGGCTTGAAATTATGGAGCATAAGGATGGGAAGGTACATTTCCATAAGAATATCCTCTCAATCCCCGTTGATTGGTATGATTGTGAAATTTTTGTGGAGGTCATTCATGCCATGGCATTGGATCATTCCATGTATTCTCAGGAACATTATATTAAGCAATATTTTTTTGATTGGTATATTGATACATACATATTCTGTGTCATCTCCAAGGTCTTCAAGGTGCAATGTTATAAAGTGGTTCTGCATTGCCAGAGTCTCCTTGGTAAGTTGCTTTCAGCTTAGGTAATATAGGGTATTCCTCAATTTTATGTTTTTCTACAGAAATCAAACATACTTGAATGTTATCTAAAGGGCACTCTCTTATTGGATGTTTCTTTTGACATTTAGTGAAAAAAATAGAAAAAAGCGATTCTTTCTCTTCCTTATTTTTCCTAATTTTTAAATCATATATTTTAGAAATAAGAGTATTTAAAATATCAGTCCTAAAAATCTCCAACAAGTTTCAAAATCATTCCCTACTAACACCTGCAGTAGCTGGTTTATCAACTTTAGAAATAGGATTTCATATCCCTGCACCAATTTTAGCTTTCCCTCTTGAATATTTCTTGCACAAATCACTAATTTTGTCAAATGAAATATGAGAAATGTTATGCAGAATCTATGAATGTGGACAGAAGTATCTTTCCAATACTTGATGGCCTATTCTATAATAACAAAAGGTCAAAGCAACTAATGTTATCATTAATGTAAATAAATAATGGAATGAAGCTTACCTGGAATCTGTCGTATGCTTCGCTGCTCTCTTGGTTGTACACCCCAATCCTAGCTCAATCACTATAATTATAACCTGCACAATCAAACAACAAAATCCAACGATTTACGACATCTATGTAGCATCATCTAATCACTTTATTCAATGGATAAAAATGGCATTAAAATACATGAAATCATAATATCATATATAGGAAAACAATGAACTCTTTATATTAATAGAATGGAGAGATTTACAACCAAATATAGGATTTTATCTTGTATAAGAGCTCCTCCAAGTTTAATTTTCCTTCCTTTCCACAAAGTGTACCTCTATGCCACTCTAATGCATGGAAAAATGACTCTCACAGTAGCAACGTGAGGGTAGAATATATCTACAAAAGCCAACCCCTAGCTTGTGGATGTCCACAAATATATGGAAGAGGATGGTAAGTTAAGATTTATTATCCATTTACCAATCTAGGCTTAATATCCACCCTTGATGGGAGGATGAGCTCAAGGTATAAGGGGTAAAATCTCCAAGGTAGGATAGGATAGGATTCGAGACTTTCATATAAGGTAAATAGTTATAACAACTACCAGAAGCTTCTGGAAGAGAAAGCTTCAGGATTCTTTCTATTTTTTCTGAATATTTAGAATCAATGCACCCCCAACAAGGGGAAACCTCCTAGTGAACATTGACCAATGAAGGGATAGGGTGAGTTGGACCTAAAACTCACTCAAATGAAACAATTTCAGGTAGAAACTCAGGGATTTAAGAGTGTCATGCTTAGGGATTTGTGTAGCGAGGATGACAAAGTGTTCAAAGGATGTGAATGATCCCATTTAAATTCCTATCGACTAGATGCGACATAATGTCCTATAACATATTTCCCCCTAAAGGGAAAATTCATAAATGGAAACTGATGATTGAAGGGATTTACCTTGCGAAAATTCATGATCAAGAATAACCAGCGAGATCATATTTTATTAGAATACATTCACATCATGACATCCTTGATGAGGGAGGCAGATCCATACTCAACACATTTTCTAACATTACATGTACAATGATCAAAATATGAGTCCACTAATGAAAAATGGCAGACCCATGACTAAATGAATGTCTGTATGATCATAGGCATCATACTTTTTTATCGTGTATTAATCTTTGAATCACGGCCTAAATGGATGAAACTAGATTCAGGGTCTTCTATCTTGTTCACGCGACCATTGAATGTACATATCTAACCATGTGAATTAATGATTTGAGGTTAAACATGGTAGACACCATATGATTACCGATCAATTATTTAAGTCGTTAAAAGACACGAGAGAAATCGTCAATGATGTTAATGGCTCTTAAGGTACTCCAGTACAATTTGTATGGTGTGAATAAATGAGTTGATGTTGAACACCACACAGAATATTTTAGTCAAAGGTAATTCAAGTAAAACTATCGCTGAGAGCGAGTAAAATTTCCATTGATGTATGCAAGTGCCAAGGTACCGAAGGTTAGTTTCTAATTCAACTTCCTAGATAATGAGTTGATGTCGAAAAGAATTGACCCATCATAGGAGGGCCTTGATGTATCCCCCATAAACAACATGAAATGGGTATCATGATTTGAGATAGAATGATGATGATACAGAGCTATATCAGGAACTTCAGGCATGGAATGAAGGCTTAAGAGTATTGTAAAAGATATTGATTGAATGATTTCTCTTGAACACATCAGCGACATTGAATGGAGTTGGCATCATTGACCCAAAACAAAAAATGGAGGCTTTGAAATAGTACGATGAACCAAAATACAAGCATATTTCCTAATCAAACAACCACAGATATGAAGTGGAAGAGTGTCATTTTCAAGAGCGACTTGCAACCATTAACAAGTGAAGTACAATATTTTCCCAATTTCCCCAACCATACAGGTCAGTACCTCTTTATTTTTTAACAATATTGATGAGGATAACATATGTTTGATCTGTAAGTTCATCCTTCAGATGAATCCCTCCAAGTATATTTAACAAACCTTGAGAAGGAGTGGTTTGATCTCATCATGTTCGATGACTTCATCATTCTTTGATTTTTTTATGAGTCCCACGAAGGTAAAACTTGAAATATTTTTCATGTTTATATATTTTGAAAACAGGCGAAAAACAGAACTCCAAAGGTTCCTTTTCATAGATAGTACCTTAAGTGCGAAAAGGTAGAAAATAATACCCAAGAGAACCTATTATCCATGTTCAACTAAGGTATTCATTTTTCGTAAATATTCTCTCAGTCTGGAAAAGGGTTAAACTTATATTGAGTAAACATATTTTATTTTACATTAACGAGTTCAAAAAGAAAAGTTCTTGGAAATATTTTTGTATTTTGGGAGTTTGAAAAGAGCTGAAAGAGGACTCCAAATGAAGTAACAAATAGTATAAAAGGATACCAATTGGTTTTGGTCATGATGGAACTACAAAAAACACATAGAGGTCAAGAGGAAGGCTAATAAGGGCACTCATCCCAGTGGTTCCCAAGGCAAGGGTAAAAAAATAAGGGAAAGCATATGATCGTCCAAGCAGATGGTGACGATAGAATGAGAAAAGCAAGGCTCATCTAGCATAAATATGATGATAATTATGGAAATCACAAGAGGTAAAGTGGGAATGTTTTAATTTTCTACACAAACTTGAAACATGGGAAACTATTCTTGGAATTGTTTTCATCTTTACACAAGCTTAAAACCGAGGAAAACTATTCTTGAAATAATTTTTCATGCCTCCATCATAATAGACTCAATTTAAGGTACATTCCCCCCAAGTTTCATTTAATTCACCTAAGTAGACTATTAATTACTAACAGGTGGATGGAATGGAGGTTCATTTATGAGATTGACTGAAAGACTCAACTGAGAATTTACGAGATCTAATAAAAGACTCAAATTGTAAGGGGATCTGTTTCATTTTTAACAAGCTTAACATAGGGAAAGGAACTCTGCTCCTGGACCTTTTTTACACAAGAAAATGAACTTTTCTCATGACACACTTTTTCATTTTTTAATGAGTTTGACACAAGACAAGGAAATATGCTCATGAGACCTTGATTATGAACTACAGAAGGCCATGGCTTCCAAGAGGTTCTCATCAGATGGGAGAACAATGCTCTAAAAGGTATAGATATCAAAGGATCCAATGGAAATATCAGGCTCCAATTCCCCTAGTAAATGATTCACCATATCACCTACTGGATCTAGGTCAAAATAAGTTGATAAGACAATGAAAGGCTCATATTCATTAGTAGGTATGTGAATGGGATAGGTTTCAACATAATTTACCTGTGGTGAGGGAGATACCACTTGCACATAAGTACTATTTAGGCATGTTGGTTGATTCGGAGTCAAATTAGGACCAATGAACTAAAGTTGGTCAATTTTTGTTGTTCTTTCTTCATGCAAGAAACACATCACATGAAAGAGTGAAGAGATAAGAGCTCCCATGACATAAACATAGGCACGACCAAGAATTAAACTAAAATACAAATGGATTTTGACTACCATCACATCGATATAGACAGTCTTTCCTCCAAAATTAATAGGCAACATAGGAAGGATCCCTAACGATTGGCTCGTTCCTCTATTAAAAGATAACATATTTTTGGTAGTGGGGACAATTTGTGGAGAACTAAACAATTTCCTTGTAGTTAAGGACATAATACTAACTGATGTGCCTTCATCTATGACTGTGCTAGGTAAGACCACATTATAATCATGTATTATGATTTGGAAGGGCACGTAAGGAGGAAGACGATATCCTGGCATTAGAATCCAATCAAAGGAAGTCACCATACTACGAGGATCAGGTGTCATGGGAGCAGGAAAAAAATCCCCCTTGTGCAATGGGAACATTATAATTTCTCCCCTGTACTATGGGAATAGGATCATTTATCCCCTATACTGTGGGAATGGGAGGATGGTCCCCTAGTTCATTAGAATTTGAAGAAACAAGAAGAACATGAGCGGTATGAATATCACTCTCTATAGGAAATTTATGATCAACTGAAGAGGGAATTGAGTCAACTATGTTCTCTACCAATGGTTGTTAAAGAATGGACTCATGGGATTCACGTTCAGAGAGAGTGGGATTGACTGGATTTCGATTTTGACTAATCACTTAATCAACTAGTGGAGGATTGGGAGAAAGCTTTCGGTAATGATTTGGATGTCATAGCTGAGAAGCTGTAAGTTTTTCCAACACTTTTGAGGATGCACCATATAATTAAAAAGGTGAATAGGATGATTCCCTTCACATAAATTACATGGAAATTTGACTTTACCCTTTTTCTCATGGACCTTACTATCACTAGTAGATGGTTTGTCACCATCATGATCTCCAGAGGCTCACGAAAAAGGTTGACGTGAGCATGTGGAACACACTTCTAATACCTTGGGAATACTAGGAAAATATCTAAGAAAGTGGTCACCCTTACATAACTTGCAAGGGAATTTATCTTTGTGGGGTTGGTTGGAAGATTTATCCATACTAGTTGCTTGGGTAGCGATGGTTGTTGGGTTGGCCCCCTGCTTATTTTTCTTCTTGTTATCTATCCTCTTATTATTCTTCTTAACTTCCTCGTTACTATTATTAGTACTTTCACCAGGTAAGGAGGAATAAATGGATGAAGAAACAACATGTGAAATAAAAGGGTAAATTTCAAGATCAAATTGAAGTTGATGTTTTTCAGGTGGAGGAGAATTTGGTTGAGGAGTAGTTTGGACATTAGGAACCATAGTGGTTGAAAAAAACCAAACTCGAAAACCAATGGTAAATATGAGAATGGAAAACATTTCCATATAAGGAGCACCAATATTTCCAAAAGGAGGAAAATGACCAGGATTCCCATCAGAGGGGTTTCCTTGAGTGGTGGACTCTAGAAATGTTGCCATTAGTCTCAACCTAATATCCACTAAGGAGTTATTCCATGGTGAAGATGTTGTTCCGTTGTCGATTAATTTATTTTATAAAACAAAAGACACAAAATCAAACAAAATATGGGTAACTAGGGAAAAGGGTTACCAAGAAACTGTGAATTGCAATACAAAACCTTGGAGAACCAAGGAGTTACATACGAGCATACAATCTCCCTGAATGATGCATTCGGTGTATCACAGTGTACAATGATGTTGACTTGGTTACCTAAGGTGAGGATGGAAACCTATAGGGGACTTCTAAAATATACTCGGTAGTACATGGAAGCACAATCAATAGTAGTGTTGTCTAATGTGTAACTCTTTGATGAGAGTGTTCCCATATACTTATCATGTGTGGAGCATCATCTGATATAATCGAAGGTACGGGGAGAAGGATCTGATATACGTACATATGTGGAATAGGATATCACCCCCGGAATGCAATTCTAGATAGGTCGTACGTTTAAATACCTCAGAACACATCTCTAGCCTAGGCCTCTAAATGTTTGCGTTAATGTGACACATTATTCTTAGGTTAATTGACATGAATTTTAGAGTTGATCTTAAATTATGTTTCAGTTTCAAGGTTCAAAACTTGATGTCACTTTAACACACCTATGATGCAAGTAATTTGATTAAAAACACTCTTTTAATTTCCTTCAAACAATGAAAGGCCTAACTAAGTAGGGGAAGAAAAAATCAATCAACAATGCAACAAACAAGTGATGCAACAATCAATCTTCTCAACTTCATTATTCCAATTAAAATAAAATCCCTATATGTCAATGCAACGATATTTTTCTTTTCAATTCCACTTAATTTTCAAATGAAAGAAAACTAATATGCATGTCGAATCACTAATAAAATAAAATACTCAGAACAATGACTAAAACACCAATTCTTTCAAGCACTTAATGATCAAAAAAATTTAGTTTGTTAGTTACAAAATGAAAACAACAAAGAAAAATCCAAACAAACTCTCATCAAAGGAACAAAAAACAAAAATAACACAAGATGGAGGCTTCAGAGAGACCACAGACACTCAAAGACTCAAGGAAGAGCAGTTGGAAAAAAGTTAGATAGAGAGAAAATCAAGACAAAAGAAAAAGTGTGCATAAATAGCGTCCAATGTAGGTATTGAAGGGGCACCAGTGCTATGAAATGTAGTCATAGAGAAGGATTAGGTGTAGTGAAATTCTCTGTCTCTAGACCAGAGGGGGCATTGGTCAGGGGATGCAAGGTTATGACACAAAAATTGCAATTGAAGCTCCATTAAAGGTCTTCCTAGGTATTTTTTTGAATGAATACGATAGTGAAGGTTTGAAGAAGACGTAAAAAAGCACTAAGGACAAGGAAAACACCAAGGGAATACACCATTCCCAAGTGGAGTCGCTAATTTTTTATGCAGAATATACGACTACAAACAAAATTATATTATTTAGAATTGATGGCCTAGTCTAAAAAAAAGGGCAAAGCACCTAATATTCTCCTTAAGTAAATAGATAATGGGGTGAAGCCTACCTGGAATTTTTTATATGCTTCACTCCCCTCTTGGATTGTACGCCTCAATTCTATCTCTTAACGCTATAATTATAAAATGGAAATCTACGAAATATATGTAGCATCATTATTCACTTTATTCAATGGATCAACATGGCATCGAAATGAATGAAATCATAATATCATATTCAGGAAAGAAATGAACTCTTTGTATTAATATAAATGGAGAGAGTTACAACCAAATATAGGAGTTAATATTGTAGAAGAGATCCTCCAAGTTGACTTTTCCTTCCTTGCCACAAAGTGTACCTCTATGTCACCCTAATGCATGGAATAATGACTCTTAGAGCAACATCATGAGGGTAGAATCTATCTCCAAAAGGAAACCCCTAACTTGTGGATAGCCACAGATATATATAAGAGGATGGTAAGTTAACATATCTTATCCATTTACCAATCTAGGCTTGAGATCCACTCTTGATGGGAGGATGAGCTCAAAGGATAAGGGGCGAAATCTCCAAGGTAGGATAAGTTAGGATTCGAGACTTTCATCTATGGAAAATAGTTACAACAACCGATAGAAGCTTCTAGAAGAGGAAGCCTCAAGATTTTTTTCTTGTTTTTCCTGAATTTATATAATCAATGCACCTGTAGTAATGACGAACCTGTTGGTGATCAACGTAGGTCCAGAGAGGGCCAACCTACTGGAGAACGTTGTCCAATTAAGGGCCTCGGTGTGTTGGACCTAAAAAAATACTGAAATGAAGTTGTTTTAGGCATAAACTTGGTGATTTGAGAGAGTCCTTCTTAGATATTTGTGTAGGGAGGATGTAAATGATCCCATTTGAAGGCCTATTGACTAGACGAGAAAAAATAGCCTATATATATATATATATATATATATATATATATATATATATATATATATATATATATATATATATATATATATATATATATATATATATATATATTCATCACGGATTCCTTTTAAAAATATTGTACGGATTGTGTGAGGACTCAAATCATGTTGCTTTAATATATGCAAATTATACAATAATATTTATATAAAATATTCTAAGCTCCATTTTCTTGTTGCATGATTCAAAAAATATCCTCTTGAGAAATTCTAGGTCTACAATAGGGTTGATTTTTCTTAAGAAAGTATTTCTTCATATCATCCCAATATGCAATAGTACTTTCACCTAAACCCATGAACCACCATAATGTAGCTCCTTTGAGTGTTGTAGGAAATAAACATGATTTATGTTCATCAGTATTGTAAGCATATTTGTGACATAAAATATCAAATTCAAATAGAAAGGATTCAGGGTCTTCATTTACCCTACCATAGAATGTTAGCAACACGGATGGTGGAATGTTCTTCATTCTTATTTCAGCTCCTGGAATTTCCACAATATGAAAGCCAAATTTTGCTTCCCTATCATCATATTTTTTTGGTGGTTGTCCATTTCTTCTTACATTTCAATTTCCTTGTCCTCCTCCACCATCTTTACATCCCCTTCCACCAATTGTATTTCCACTAACTTCATCTCCTCCTATATTAGATCTTATTTCTTCATCTACCATATCTTCGTTCCAAAATATAGTATAAATTGTATTCCATCTTTTAGGACAAGAACTAGGATGTAGTTCTCATTCGATCCCTGATGTATCACTTGTGAACTTGATAATTTTTTTTCTTCTCTTGAACTATTATATTCTATTCCTTCTAATGCAATCATGTTAGTATATGGGGGAACTGTATCCAAATTTCCTAGACTTCTCTATCTACCAATTCCAGGTACCCTAACAAAACTTCCTTTAGTATCTCTTAATCTATACATATAGTATTAGACACAATTGGCGTTGTAGGACACACTATGGTGGTGGCTCAAGTTCTTACCTCCTATCTTATATTCCTACTCCCCATATTAAAAATTTCATACTGTAAGATTGAGTAAAGAGAATTGCTAAATATTTTTATGTTTTCATGCTTTAACAAAAAAATTAAATTCCTAAGCACCAATTTATTTGCACCTCTCTAGTAGCAGTGCCAAAATGTCAAGTCATAAAGTGGGATAAATTGTTTAATTTATTTTTTCAATCCAGGTAGGTAAACTGTGAGGTGAAACACAATATGTGTAAACTGGTTTTGAACTACTATCCCATGGAAAATCAAGCATAAATCAAGTACATGTGGATCTCAAAGTTGATTTCAACTTATAATGATTTTCAGACTCCTAATTTTAATTTTAACTTTGTTTACATAGATTGCAGATTTAGAAAGATATATCACACTTTCTCAAAAAATACTCTATCTGAATTATTTTTTGGTCAAAAGTGATTAATATTGTGATGAAAAAGGATATAAGTGAAATCAATGGTTTTAGTTTTACAAATAAATTTAGTCAAATATAGTAACAATAATTTTATTCTAAAATTAAGAATGATCAATTTCCTAACTATTTTTTTTAAGAAATAATATATCTAATTATTATAATGATTTAAAATCAAAAGCACACTAGATGCAAACTAAATCAATTAATCTAATATAATTCCATTCACTAATTTTGATCTACTATTAAACTAAATTTCTATATAGGAAAACATAATGCTACAAAAAAAATTTGGACTCATGTGTGATTACATTATCACTACATGAAGCTACAACAAATAATTACAAAGTTCTGAATTATTACAGGAAAAACAAGGTATTTACAATTTTCAAATATATAACAAAGTTAATGCAAAAAACCATATGAAACTTAGTAAAATGCATAGAAAATATTATGAAACATATACCAAGGGGCACTCTTGGTGTGTGCCTCTAATGATACACTAAAACTCTACAGGAATTCATTCATCATATCATAACAATACTCTTTATATTAATGAAAACCAATAGTTTGATACACAAGTGTTACATGCTTATAAAAAAATAGCTGCAACATATATGCTTTTATCTTGCTCTATCTATTTAACTTCTATCTTTGTTTTACATCCACATTTATACAAAAATACCAATGTTTTAATTGAGTTTCCCAAAAATAGGTTCAATTCAACTTTTCATACCAAAAATAAAGCGATCTATAAGAAATATAACAATACCTGCATAGTATCCTAAATTCTCCATGATTTGCATAGTGTCTTCAGGGTTCATTTCATCGATCTCTAGTTGTTGGAGAAAATTGGGGTAGCTTCCCAAAAGTACCTGCAATATTTGTTGATTTGATATGCCTTGTTGTCCATTCCTTGACTTCTAGGCTACATGCAATTATGAAGAGGCTGAAATTTTAATTTTCCTTTAGATTATCAAGTGGATAAATTTCTAAGTGTCAAGGTCATCTTCGTTAATGTGGCCCTCCTCAAATTTTGGACATATTACAAGAATTTTTGTGGTTAAATTCATAAAATTACAGGAATGCATGTAATTAACTATTTGACCCATTAGTAAATAATGTGAATGCACTTTATACATATTTATAAATTAAAAATAAAATATAATTCCAAAAAATATTTTACCTTTAATTTTATCCTTTTAACACCATTTCTTCAATAAAATTGGTAAAAATGTATGGAATGAAGGTTCAAAATGGAGGATAACAAGGTAAAAATGAGGTGACCATGGATATAAAAAATCAAACTCAACTAATTGTTACATTTTGTCATGAGTAGGGCCAGATAGAAGGTGATTCAGTTCATTCTTCAGTCGACACATGTGGGATGACTGACATATTCATCATATGGCAAGGTAGCTTGTTGCTCATGATTGAGGCTAGCCATGGATTGGTAGACTCTAGCATTACTGAGTTTCCCTTACAGGTTGGGCATAGCTTTGATCATGACAAATATTATGATCGAGCGTTACAGGAGAGTAGGCTTTGGTACGGTCATGTTGGGTAGTCAGTCATAATTAGGGTGTTGTGGTGTTAGTAGGACAGTCTCACACTGTGATGACTATGGGATCCTAGCATCATAGGATTTTTAAGTTCAGCTACCCTTAGGGATGAATTGGTTCCTACAGGGGAATATCATTCAGATCTTCCATTGGGTTTTCATGGTTTGTTGTTGGCGTGTGGGACTTCACTAGCATGGCAGAATGATCAAGAGGAGGAGATTAGGGAAATCTCATGCGAATGGAGATTCATATCCGAAAGGGTTAGATTATATCTTCAGGAGCCTACTCCTAAAGTGCATGAGATTAACTACTCAGTAGGGTAGCTTCACGAGGGGTTCATTAGGATTTTATATTATCAAAATGCTCTACTCATGAATAGTAAAGGGAGGGATTTTTGGGCTTATACCTAGTTGGATGGTGGGTGGAGCAAGGGGTGATTCACGTTGATTAGGACGGCTTGGGATCCTGGTATCTAGGGATTTGTTTATGATATGATAATGCATGGGATAGGAACATCTCAGTGGCACATTTGGGACATCGGTATTATTTTTGGTGATAGTTTGTATCAACAAAGAGAGGGGAACTTTTTTTATCATTGTTTGAGGACAAGAAATGTTTGGCGGGGACAACAATAATATAATAATTTTTTCTGAGTGCATAATTTCTAATTGGTTTTCCCCAATTTTGATTAAAAAGGGGGAATATTATTTTATTAAAATGGCGACAAAAATATATTAAGTGGAAAATAGCCCCCACCAATAAAATAATATTGAAAATGAGTCTAGAAGCATGGAGATACATTATATAAGGAGGAGAGACTCATTTTTTGGGCATCTTTAGAATATTACACTTCACATTTCATATTCTCTTGGATTTTTTTAGCACAAGGGCCAAAGTGTTATTTAGAATAGAAATTACAAACGGAATTCCACCCTCATTTCAAAGAAATTCGAGTGTCTCCCTAGTGAGGAAGTTGGGGAGTCCATTTTCCAAGCTTTCACAGAGATTATTGTAGTTGTCTACCCAATTCTGCATATTTCTTGGGTGCAAAAGTAGTTCAAAATGACCATTTGAGAAATAGTTACAGAGGATTAGAGTACTAGAGGATATTTCTCTCATTTGAGTTGGTGATTTTGCAGGACTAAAGAGTTGCAGCATTGTCATATGAATTTATCTTATTTGGAGCACTCCACAAAGCTTGGAAAACATGGGAAATTCACACTAAGTGGAGTTTTTCAGGTTAGTTGGAATTTTCCCAATATTTTTTCTGGGTTTTGTAAGAGGTGTTTGTGGCTAAAATTTTAGAATTTTCTAGGAAGTATTCAGGCTATAAATCAACATTCCTTGTGGCAGCGTGTTTTATGGGTAAAATGGGTAATTCACACCACTTGGTGGGCTTGACCTTGTCTTCGAGTTAAGCCAAACCATTTATGGTTTTTTATGGGTTTGATGTGAGGAGATCCAAGTTAATTTTTTAGAATTTTTTGAGTATTTTTTAGGGCAGAAAGTCTAGTTCTTCTTCATTAAAAGCAGTAGCAATATTTTCTATGCAAGGCATGCTACTGTTTTGGGTCGTTTCCAGCACCTGGAGTCTTCACATTTTCACCTTGGTTTTCATTTATTATAGAATCAAGCATGGGTTCTATTGTTCTCACTTATATATACCATGTTCTTCATTTTTAATAAAATGGCTAAACACTTTCGCCTTATTTCTTTGTTCTACTTATTGGTGCTTGCATGGAAAAAATTGTATTTATTGTTACTAGTTCATGTTTTGGTAATTATTATTAATTTTCCAGTTAAAAATACTATAGGAACGGGGTGTTGAGCAGGGATTTTTTTAGGCACAGGCTAGGGGCAATCGATGGAGTCCTGGGGAGCTCTCTGGTTGTCACTTCCTTATTGTGTGTGCATATATATATATATATATACTTGGATTCCCTAGAGACAGGAATAAAGGAGCAAATTATGGACAAATATTTATATCCATATTAACTTCTCTTTATTGAAAACGCATAGTTTTCTTTGATGCGAGACAGGGGTGAGCTCCACAATCTTGTTGGATGGTCAAGTACCCCTCCTGAGTTGCTAAATAATTTCCAGCATTCAAGCATAGTAGGAACATTGACCATTGTCCCCCGTACTTCTCGCTCTTTCCTTTACCCAATGTCACACTAGTGTCAACTACAGGCATGAAGGTTCCCATCATCAGCTACAAACCTCCATGACCATTGTGGGAGGATAGAAAAGAAGTCTTGGAATAGATTTTATTCCACATTTTCATCAAATATCTACATGGGAAATACAACATATTTTGGATTGTTAATTTAGACTTCGTGCAAACACTGAAGTAATGTATAGAGAAGAAGTTGTGTATCCTTGTAAATGCATAGAATTTCCTTTTTGAAGGAAAGATTCTTCAATATTATTCTCAAATGAGGGATCACAATATAGCCAAAGACTACCATAATCTTGAAATGTAGGCTACGTGGAGGTGGCTCGGGCTACCGAAACTTAGGAGGATATCGAGCTCCTACAAGGAGACATGCCTTATTTCCCTTTATAATAGCCTCAATACAATCCAATACCATATATTTTTGAACAAATGAATCAAGTTTCTTCCATGGAGGTCAACCTTCCTAAGGTAAACTATATTTTTCCTTCTTTTCAATCAAAGGTTGTGATATCTACGTTTAATGGCTTCTGGCCAAATATGATTATTTTCATCAATGGTTATTATATTCCTAGACTCCCAACTGTAATATATATTTATACTTTAAATATTTTTTTATCGTCCACTTTGACACTTTGATACACATGATAATTTTGTAGAAATTTCTACATGAGGGCCGTAGTTTTGGGTTTTTTTCACCCCTTGGTTCCTAGACTTTGATGTCACTAAAATGGTGGCCACAACAATGCTAGTATGGGTGAGTCTTCCAAAACTCCATCTCCCTTTTTGGCACCATAAGTTTCCATAGGAAATCAGAAACACCCTGGGAAAATTCAAAAATATGGACCATGAAATAACACAGAAGGTTTTATTTAATTTTTATAGAATTTGTGTTGAATTAATAACATTGAAATAAAACATAAAAACATATGGAACCAAGAATTAGATTATGAGAGCGTGACATCATAATTTCATATATGCAATCAAACATGCCACTTGTAGAACACATGTCCATAGGGAAAAAAAACCCCCCAAAAATAAAAAGGGTTAGGCCCACAAATCAAAAGGGTGGAAACTCTCTAATCCCCACACCTCTGATGAAGAAGCAGAAGAAACCATGGATAAGCCTCCAAAGCAAGCAGAATTTGATGCACATGATCATAATGGAAATGTATCTCACTTGCAAAGTGACAATGTAGTACCAGAGACTGAGGCATCAAAATTGCAAAAAAGATGAGTCACATACAGAAAATAGGATGGGGGGCACAAAAAGAGCACATCTTTCTCAGAGTTCATACTCAGATAAAGAATCTCCACCATAGACCATAAGAAGAGAACTTGTTATGGTTCTTGTTGAACCACATCTAGAGGATGGCAGAAAGTGAAAAAAAGTAAAGGAAAAAAAGAAAATTTAAGTGATTATTCTCACATTTAACTTGGAATGTTTATATTTGTATTTTTTACAATTTTTTTTCTCCTTTACATTTATTTTTTGTTTCTTTTTTTCAAGTTGAATAAAATTATAGGTAATATATCCACATTTTTTTTCTTTTACAATTTCAAACTAGGAATGCTAATCGAATGTTATAGCATATATAAAAGACCTATATTTTCTATACATCTAATATATATTCTAGAAAAAAGAAAAATTAGAAGAAAAAAAATTAATAAATGTCTCACCAAAATATATAGAATATGCAAACATAGCTCTACAAGTGTGTGGAGTTTCATTAACAATGATTGTATTAAAAAAATATAAAAATGGTTGAAAATAGGAACTTTGTAAAAGTGAATGTGTTTTTGCTAAAGTGGCCACCTGATCCACTAGGTAATGAAAAGCAAAAAGTGAACTTAACCCTTGTTTCTTGAATTTAATGATTTGTGTGCATTATTAACTAAAACAATGTGTGCACATTATTTTAATGTCTGTGCATTTATAATGTGCATATGTTTTCATAAGAAACAAATGTTATCATAATTAAAATATGATTTTGTCTCTCCATCATTGCTTCTTTCTCATTTTAAAGATATGTGTTATCCGCTATGTATGCATCAATGTTTTGTACTTCCACATGTGATAACGATATTTGGTCTATTAAAGTTCCTTTTCCTTACCCATCACTATACATTATTGATTGTTATGGTTTTATTATAAGTTTCAAAGGATTTTTTCATTAACAATCCTTTTGTTGGTCTATTAAAGTTCCTTTTCCTTTCCTATCACAATATATTGTTGATTGTTATGGTTTTAATGTGGGTTTTAATGGTTTTTTCTTGCTTTGTTGAGATTCCTTTATCCTTCCCATGGTTTTAGGTTGTTTCTCTACCATGGGCTTATTAGGGGTTGCATTGTTATTTTTTAAGTTTGCTATATACATTTCTCATAAATGAAATCTACCTAAATAATGTATTAATGATTGTTTTCTTAGTATTTGACATTTTTCTTTACATTTTTATATGTCTTTTACTACATGGATGTAGAGAGAAATATGGTTTTGGTGTTATTCGAGTCTAGTGTTGTTCCATTTGGGACTTTGTTACTATTTAAAATTTAACACACACACAGATAGATATATATATATATATATATATATATATATATATATATATATATATATATATTATTTTCATATCGATGGCATCTTAACATATGACATAGTGAGTTCCATTTGTTAGTTGCACTTGTTCCCTATGTGGTAGTAGGTTCTTGGATTATTATACATGTGGAAATGCTATGTTCTTCCATAATCATGAAAATCTTATACCTGAGCTCATGTTTTTTTGGATGGAAACATGTTCACACATTAGCTACGCATCACCGTATGTTATATGCATCTTACAATATGGGAAGGTTCCAATTCGTACATTTTAGCCTTACTCATTAACGCTTGTGACACTTGTAACGCATTAAAAAAAAAAAGGGAAAAAGGGCATCGATGGTAGACAAAATTGTTCACCCTCACGGGCACAAGCTGCGTTAAACGACCTGTACTTATCATCAGTGTCAAAATTATGCATTGAGGGTGAACATGTTCATCTGCATTGCTCACGATATCCGCTCCTTACCTTCCCATGTGAAACGCGTTTTTTTGGGGAAAACATTGGACTGGATTACCTAGATTACAAAGTAAAGAATTGGACTGGATTAGATTACGCATTGCTATGTAAATAATTCAAGAAGTTGTTCATCTGAATGGCTGACACTCCATTACCCCCCATGAAATGTTATCACTCCCTTGCTTTTCCATGCGAAGCACGTTTTTCTTCCAGATTACATCGACCAAAAGAACTCCATACAATACTGAACAGTCACTTTACTGACTTTCAAAAACTCCGCTTATGTGCATGTCAGAGAAATAAATTCTTCAAACCATATTCGATGTAAATGCCATAGAGATTTCGATATTCGTTTTACGGCCCTAAGGGCAGTCCTTTTCGAAAAAGAAAGATTTAGGTATTAGAGGTTTTTTTTTAAATGTTAATTTTATGTTTCACCTACTGTAATGAAGATGCTATGAATTTCTGTCACTTAGAATTGCGGAAATTGCGGTCCAATATTTTTCACGGAATTACTCGCATTGCAGTTCAGTCAGAGATTTTTTTGTTGAAAAAAAGGGGTTGTTTTCAAAAGCGGTCCAACATTTTTCGGCGATGTACTTCCCTGGCTGTTCGGTCAAAGAGTTTCTGGTTTAAAAAAAAAAGAAATGATACTTTTGGTCTAAATTGCATGTAGATTAGTAGGTCACAAAGCGTTATGTTAAGATATTCTTTGGGAAAGAGCCATCAGGTATTGTGGGTACAACTCCAGTATGCTAGTTTACAAGCAAAATAGTTATATATATATATATATATATATATATATATATATATAAATCATAGTAGTTAACAAATAAATTAATTAAAAAAGTGAAATTTTTTGTTTTAGAAAAGTAATGTTGTTGAAAGTGAAAGTGAACCAAAGTACTGTTTTTAATGGAAAATTATACAGCACTAATTAATGTGAAGTTGGTAATTGAAAATTATACATTAACAAGTGTTGCAGAGCAGTGTAGTTTTTGTCAGGAAAAATTGTAAATTAAAATATGAAATGGAAAAATTAATTGCCTATTAAAGAGTAAGGAGTTGTATAAATTTTTAGTGTGAAGTTGCTAATTGAAAATTGTATAAATTTTTAATGTGAAGTTGCTAATTGAAAATTAAACATTAACAAGTGTTGAAGAGCAATGGTCTTTGTCACTAAAAATTGTAAATTAAAATATGAACTGGAAAAATTGTATATGAAATGGAAAAATTAATTGTCTATTAAAGAGTAAGGAGTCGTATAAATTTTTAGTGGGTAGTAATGAGTGGTAACTCTCTCCATTTGAACATATTCAGTCTAACATTCAAAGCGACAAGGGAACGTTATAAATGCGTGATAGATGGTAAAAATATTTTAGAATTTCTGGAAATTTGGGATATTAAACATTGAACTTGGTTCTTGTTCATTTCAAAAAATTCATAAAATTTTCAATCAATCAAATTAAATTCAACAATTAAAAAAAATGCAACAAAACTAATGAAGAAATGAAAGCTTCCATAAAGGAGCGGGATGACAAGAGCCAATATGGTCCTCTCTATGAATCTAACATTGTTTTTAAGTGTGCAAATATTGGCAGCCAAGAAAAAGAAATTTCAAATATTAAGATCAAGTATAAGTCCCAAGATCCTGCAACATTAAATACAAATAATGTTAGCCTACAATTGAGATCAAGAAAGAGGAGATTAAGAGTTCAAGTGTTCCACCTTTGGTGCAAAAAACAAAAAAAGAAGGAGAAGTTCCACCACTATCTTATGGCAGGAAAAGTGAAGATGAAACTTCACTGGAAAATGAACAAGCATGGACTCTTTAGCAAGAAGACTGTTAGGATATTTCGACATATAGGGAATAGTTAAGTATAACTTGGTCTAGCGCAGAGTTAGGTAAAGTGTGTTTCTTTACTATGTACATTTGTAACTTATAATCTGACGGTCATGATATGTAGTGATCTGATGGTTCATTCTCTCATCGGTATTACCGATACTTGATATGTGGCTTAACACCCTATTGGTCCATGATCTCTATTTAAAGAGCATGGAGGTTCATTTTTCTGGTCACCTTTTATGAGAGAAGCTTATGTAAATTTTCTTTCTTTATATTAATAAATCGTCTAAAGTGGCTGCGTTGGCTCAAGTCGTGTACTGTTTCCATCTTTAAGGGTTTTAACCACGTCAAATACTAGTGTATTGATCTATGATCTGTTTGTGAGCGGTGATCTCTGGTGTTTGATCTAAGGAACTTAACTTGTAAATTCCTACATGGTATCAGAGCTATTTTGAGGGCAGCATCCATTGTTGATCCAAACCAAAAGTTGATTCGACTGCATGCGACTGTCGTTTTCCATATTTATTGTTTCTGATCCCTTTCGAGCCGAGAGAACTGTTATACTATGTCTGGCGCCTCTGTTACAGTGAGGAACCCCTTTCGTTTCATGCGAAAAGGTTTCCGGTTGCCCAAGTTATGTCATTTTAGATCTGGAGGTATAAAGCATTTTTTTTTGCAGTTATATTTATTAATCTCTCTGTTTATTTCATATTATAGTATTTTTTTAATTACCGGATCTATACACTCTTATCTGCTTATGCTCTTTTCTCTACACTTTGTGCGATCTCGACAAATAAAAAACAGGAAGACGAGATTTTTCTGCCACGTAAGCTCTTTCCTCGCAACTTTGTGCAATCTTGGGAAACCAGAACTAGCGAAAAAATATATAGTTGTGAGACGAGCTAACCAGAAATATAACGTTATGTAGTAAGGTTTTTTTTTTGTTGTTTTTATGTGCACGGATTATTTTTTTTTTGCAGGAAAAAGCACACACACCGAAGAGAAAAAGAAAAAACCCCCTTTCCTCCTTTCAAACAATTACAAAATTCTTTTACTAGCTCACTTGGTGTAAAGTTACATTATGAGAATAGAGGTTTTGGGTTCAAGTCTCTTTGTCAAGCTTCTTTTTCTAAAAATCTTTTTTGTCAAGTTACTTTTTCTTAAATCGTTTTTTGGCAAGTTGCATTTTTTTTAAAGGGGTTTTATTTAAAAAACACATATAAAAGTAACATTGTAAAAGTGACCCTCACTCATTTATAAAAATGGGTCACATAAAGTAGTATTTTTTTTTAAAGTGAGTTTATTACATTAAGTTTGGAAAAATGGGAGGATTTTTTTTTTTAAGTACAACTTCATCATCAACTTTCAACCTATCACGTAACTACTAGGCATCTACTCCAACTTTTCTTCAAAAAGCCATAACTTCTTCATCCGGAAGCCATTTTCATAACCGTTTTTTTTAACCGGCCTAATTTTTCGAGATCTTTCCATTGGAGCAGTTGGTTTTAGCATTTTTCAGCTTAATTTTTTTTTAAATGGAAAGTGCATGCCCGGTTATTCTTAACAACACCAATTATTTCCAATGGCTATCATGCATGATAGACTTACTTCATGCATGATAGACTTACTTAGAAGTAAAGGGATTTATAGAATAGCCTCAAGACACGAATATAAACCTACTAATGGAGATAAAAAGGATAAATGGAAAAATAAACTAGATCAAGCATGAAGGTTGATAGGAATGCCCATTGTTCAAGATCTTAGATTTCATATCCAATAAATTGAATCCCCTTATGAAGCCATGAAAATATAAATACTGTTTTTTGCATTCAAAATGAAATCAAAGCCTACCAGCTTGAAAATCAGTTGCTTACTTTGGACCCTAATAATGTCTCCTCTATTGAAGATTTTTTTTTCCAAATTCAATACCCTTAGACTTCTTTTAGAAGGTTGTGGAGTCAAAAAGGAAGATGGTAGTCTTATCTATTCCATTCTTGCTAAGCTTGGCCCTACATACTCTATATTTGTTTCCACCTTCCATTCCAGTAGAGAAGCTCTCATTTCTCAAGGAACAAGGTTAAAATTCCATTTATCCAAGGGGTCACTGACAATATTTCCCATATTCTTAAAAAGAATAATGTTTCTGCTTCACCCAAACGTATTAATACCATCAGAAATTCTCTTAGGTATGTTAAGGACCCTCTAGACCCTAAAGACATGAAAGAGGCATACTCAATCCCTTATTCTTGTGGGATTCCCTACATTGGATAAATTGGTCACTCCATTAACCAAAGAATCCAAGAGAACGCGGCAAACATTAGGCACAATAGTTGAAGATGTGGAGAAATCCAAGTACCATGTCTCCATTGAGGATTCCAGAGTTATTGCTAGGGTTGATCACTTCCACCATAAGAAGCTTAGATGGGCTATTGATATTGAAAAGCATGCAATCAAGGATGATGGTTGGAAATTAAGTAAGAGGTGGATTACATCCCTATCTTCTTGATTTCACCCCCCTTTCCTTTTTCTCTCTTTTTTTTTTAATATTAATAATTTGTTTCAAAAATTACATAATTTTCTTTTTATAATTTCATTCATTATTTTATTAAATTCAATTTTCTAAGAATATCGTCTTATTTTAATGATTTTTCTTATACTTGAATTCTCATTATAAATTAATTTTTCTTTATTTATATTAATAAAATTATTAATCTTATTTTAACAAATATTCTAATATTTTCTATACAATTTTTAACCCTCCTAATATTATTAATTTTATTATCCTAATTTTATTTAATTCTTATAATAATATAAATTAATTTATTTAATTAATATATATAATTAGAATAAATAAAGGCTAATTTCTAACAACTAGTTTATAACTAAATATTATTTTAATAACCAATTCATGATAACTAGTTTATAACTAAATATTATTTTAATTAATTTAATAACTAATTTACTAACGACTAATTCTTAATGGTTATCTCTATTGATGCATCTTTGATATTTATTCATTAGGAATGATTGATTTTTTCACCTTTGTCTTGAGAATGAACCACATTAGTTGGTTTGAAAAATAGACCAAATCCTAAAAATGTGATTAATCTTAAAATCATTATTATTTAAAATATAAATTTTTTAATATATAAAATTTTGATTTTAATATCAAAGTTGATAACATGTCAAACTATAGTTTAAAATTCAAGTCCATTTTCTTGTAAATGTAGATGGCTTTGAAAGTTTTTATCACTATAATTTAACGCTACAAGACCATTGCCACTATGATAACACATTACATATCGATTTAACCATAAAGGATTGTTATATTGTGAATTATTAATTCCAAATAGGTTTTTGAGTTTGATTAAAACATCAATAAGTTGAAGGTGAAGGTGAAATGTTTTAGTTAAAATTTAAATATTTATTTAATTATATTAAGATTTAGAGATATATTATAGACATGTATTACGTTTAATTGATTTCTTTGAGGATTTGAATTAATTCGTAGAGGAACATAACTTAATAGATGGTATTTCTCTATGTTAAAATTTTAACTTTGGAGGAATTATTATTTTTATCAATTTTTTTACTAGATTTCAATTAAAAAAAAAAAATTAAGAGAGACGTTGTTTGAAGGAGTGGGATAACGATGCTTGAACTAACTTTGTTTTAGATGTGTTTTCTAGGATAATTTCACCCTAGATCACAAAAATATCAACCCTAACTATAATTAAAATGTATTTTTTCCATGTGTCGCGAAGGTTTTTAATGAACAATATATATTTTGAATATTTATTTGCACAATATCTTGTATGTGTTATAAAATACATAGTAGCAACACATAAAAGAAACAAAACATGGCCCCCATAAATTATCCTCGAAAGCCTTGTGGGAAAGCCACTGCTAATAATAGAACTATTATTATTTGGCCCAAAATAATATTATAATGGAGGTATCATGCCTTTAAAAAGGCCACATTACATGAAAATACCATGTGAAAACCCATGGGTTATTGAAACCTCAAGCCCATAGACTACGAATGGTAATTTGTTAATGACCATATCAAATTGACTCTATGATTGAGTCAAGTTGACCCTGACTACCCTAATAATTACCTTCTTAAACTTAACTTGGGAAGATCAACTTGGTCCCAATATATTTGTTAAATTACATATAAAAATGTTACCATCCTTCCATAGTACATGAGTAACCAACCATTGTATCCGTCAATTTTCTAGGACACTTTTTGTTATACATGGTTCACCAACCATCTCACATTCACCCCTCAAGCTAGCATACAAGTTCACCTACCACCCTTGTGCATATTCACGTGATCAATTTCACAACTTAATCATATATAACTCCATGCACCACTTCACTACAACATGTATGTCTAAATAACAAGTTTTACAATAAACTAACCTCAAGCTAGCATATGAGTATGATTACCACCCTCGTACCTATTAGTTTTTTCATTCAACAACTTGATCCTCCATGTTATTTATGTTTGAGAGGTATGATATCATGTGCTATCATGTCATAACATATATTCCTAAATAAAGTCCTACAATAACGTTAGGGAATAAATCATGCTTATGGCTAGGCTTTACAACTTGGACCAAACACTTTAGGGTGTTCATGTGATATTGTGACTCTCCATAACATGTTGACTTGTTCACTAGGTCTGAGCACCATTGACTCCACCTATGTTCTTTGGTCCATACATCTATGTAATCTTTCTCTTGTTGATCCATGATTTTGACATACTCCTTAACCTACACTCAACCATCATCTATTCACTAATTTCACCTTCAATAGGCATTTACATGTCATTTTCATTGACAGTCTCCCATGATCCCAACTTGTGTCTATTTAAAAGGCATCACTCTTCTTTTTCCATCATGCCTACTCACTTACAACCGCTAGTTTTCTTCCTGCAAATCCTTCCATTATTCCTTTCATATTTGGTGCATCTTACCTTTGCATCTACTTACACCAACTCTAATCTCCTCAACTCAATATTTCAAATTCCCATTGGGGCTCTCACCATTCCCCACACTCTGTTAAAAGCTGCTCATCAACCTTAGTGGCCCCTTATATTCTAATGGATGCAAGTAATTGTTGCTTCTAAAAAATCACCTTCCCACATATTTGATGGATACCTTGGAGATTTATTTCCATGCAACTACATGTCATTTTTACTTGGCTTGACTATCCTTAGCACAATGTGGATATGCTACACCCATATATCCTCAACGCATATATAACCACATAGCATATCTTGCATATAGTGTTCTTCCCTCAACTTTGATACCATTTTTATCAAAATATATATAAATAAAAAAACATAATAACGAACCATCAAAGAAAAAACACCTAGACACCATAAACTATCCTAGAAAACCAAATACTAATAACAATTCTATTATTCTTTGACCCAAGTGAATCTTACAATGGAGTTTTCATGCCCT